>JAQFVV010012917.1:0-427248 GCA_028023455.1 Epiperipatus broadwayi
AATGCTGTGTAAGATCCCAAATGACTCGCAAATGGACACAATCTAAAATCTGTTTCATTATGATATGTTTACATGTGTGTGTTAAAAATAATATACGAGTATAGCCAAAGAGCAGTTATGAATGATTGTGTGTTAGTAAATATGTCTATGTTAAAATACACATTAAAACTATTAAATTTAAGTGAGAATTAAGTGAATGAAGTAATAGATAAAAGAATTAATATTTACTAAAATATTAATTACAAATCAAGAAAACAATCTTAATTAAATTCTAATTAAAGTAATTATATCTACTCTTGTTAAATAAGGTATCTGGATAAACAATGATTTGTAAATGAATAATTTAAGAAATTCTATATTTTATTCATTTAGAACAAATAAGGATTAGGGTATTAATTTATAATTTTATTCCATGTAGGTATTACAGCTAGCATCCATGTGATTTCATACAGCTTTTAGACTCGTAATTGTGTGAATTGTATGAGGAATCAATTTAATTGAAAGCTAATCACCTTAATGGGCATAACATAAATATGTTTTGTATTCAGTAGAATCTGTTCTCAGGAGCACCCTAATACTTGTCAATCACAATCATACTGTTACACTATAGATCGGTGAAACTCGTAAATCTGTTAATATTCTAGTGGATTTATAATGATCTAAAATAATACATTCAATCTACATTTATATACAAATACTCATAACCCAATTAAATACTATTTTGGCTATTCTCTTATCCATAAACTACAATCTACAGAATATTTTCATTTTGCTTTTATATTTCTCATATAAAAACTTGACCATCCCATTTCTCCTTGAATTGTCTCTTTTGCCCCCCATACATTTGCATCTAATGCATGTCTTCCTACTTCTCTCTATACTTTTTTCTAAGTAATTTAATATCCCTTTACTAACACATCTTTACCATAGAAGTTAATCATGCTACTGCAACTCGATTCCATACAATTCTAGCTGCAGCGTATTTATTATATGAAAACTTAATTTCTTTATCAGTCCCTTTCTCTCTTTTTTTGCTTCATTTATCAACTTTTCTCTCCCATTCACTTAAGTTTGAATAAGTGAGCTTGTGCGTCATCTAGTGATAACATCATATACTTATAACTAACTAGTTATGAAAATCATTTTCAAATTTTTAAAAAATGGAAATATTATTTTCAATTTCCTATCCGTAATAGTCATTTTTCATTACAATAGAAGTTTGATATAATTAAATAATAATCTCACGGACATTCCACAAACCATTGCCAATCTCGTTTTGCAATATATCCTGAATGATTATTTCTTTTATCGGCGTTTATACAGTCTTTTATTTAATTCTTAAATCTTTTTGTTTTCATACTGATCTCTGAACTGTCGCCGGACAGTGCTGCCCTCTTTATACATTCAAATGTAATTGATATTTCAGCTTTACGATCCATCGGCAATTTTTTCTAGAGTTTGCACCGTCTATTTTATTTCATTGAGCAATTGTATTTAAATTTATAAAAGAAATTTAAGTGAGCAGTTAATCTGAAGGATTTGACAAAAATATAAAATTGGTGCTTTTCATAATACTATCATTTTATATTTACAAAATTTCTCTCACCTAACTTTTTTTTTTTTTTTTTTTTAATATATATATGAATTTATTTACCTTTGCTCCATGTCTTTGTATATCAATTTTACGATTTCACTCTGAGAAAAAGTGTGGTTGCTTGATATACTGTATGTCATCATTATCAACCATGATTAATCCATAGCAGGATGCAGGTCTCCACATCACCCCTGCACATGTCCTTAGTTCATCCATTTCATATGTGGTCTTTTTCTGTGTCTTCTACAATCTCTTGGAATCCAGTTTAAGATTTCAATTGTCCATCTATTATCATCTCTTCTATTAATATGTCCAACACAACTCCATTTCAGTCTTTTAATTTTTTTCAGGAGGTCAGTAACACCTTTTTTGTTCTCTTACCCATATATTTGCATTTTTGATCTCTTCTTGTTACTTCCAACATGCATCTCTCCATACTTTGAGTGATCTGGAAGTCCCTGTATTGCTGTGCTATGAAGTGTCCAAGTCTCAGATCCATAAGTAAGAACTAGTAAAACACATTATTAAAAACCTTCCTTTTCAAGCACACAGGCATATTTCCTTTTAATATCAAGTTATTTCTACCAAAAGCACACCAACCAAGTTTAATTCTAGGATTAATTTCATCCATTATGTTTCCATCTGTACTAATAACCTGACCAAGATATTTGTGGCTGTTTATCGATCTTTATTTTCATCTTTTGAGAAAATATATTGAGCATTATTCTTTTTAACATTTGCTTTTAATCTACTTTCTTATTTTCATTTAATAACTCTTGTAACATTTCCTGAAGCTTTAAAGCATTATTTCCAAAAACAACTATCATTTGCAAAATCTAATTGATTTAAATAATGTCCATTTATTTTTATTCCATTAACTTCCCATTTTATCCCACAAAATACTTTTTGCAGCACTGCTGTAAAAAGTTTTGGAGATATATAATCACCCTGTTGTATACCCTTCTCAAAGTTAATTTTCCTAGAGTCATTGTGTAATCTAATTGTTGTTGCATTTTTATAAATACTTTTTAGAATATGACAATATCCTGGATCTATACTTTGATGATCCAATGCTTTAATCACTGAAGAAATGTTTATAGAATCAAATGCCTTTTTCTAATCTACAAATCCAAAGCATAATGGCAACTCATATTCATTTGTCCTTTCTATAACTTCTCTCAATATCTTGATATGATCTACTACACTAAAACCACTTTTAAATCCAGTTTCTTCTTTTGGTTGGTTGAAATCTAAAGTTCTCTGTAGACGAGTTGTAGTTATATTAATAAAAATTTTGTGCAAAACTGCTAAAAGACTGATAGGTCTGTAGTTTTTGATATCTTCTTTATCACTTTTCTTAAATATTAATACTGCTTTCTTTCAATCAACTGATATGTTTTTATTATTTAGACATTTGATATATAACTTTGCCAAAAAAATTTCTATTTCTTCACCTGCTTTTAAAATAATGACGATAATTCCATTATTACCTGGAGTCTTTTCATAAATTTAATTGCATGTCTCACTGCGTTTAAAATCCTGGGCAATTCAAAAGATATAATAGCTGTAGGAGGTACTTGTTCTTTATATAATTCTTGATAGAACTCTTCTACCCATTTCTTATCATCTGTCTTTTTAATAATAGTTCTATTTTTTCTTATTGCAGTTGTTTTCTACCAATACCAAAGTGTTGTTTTACACTCTTGAGATGCTTATCTCTTCTATAGCTTTCCTTGTTAGTTCACAATTATACTTTCTTATATTATTATTAACTCTTTTTCACATTATTTTACAAAATTCAAGATATTCAATCCTTTTTAATACATCATTCTTATATATTTTCATACTTCTTTTCTTCATAAATTCTTTAGTCTCAGAAATTTTATTGGTCAATTGCTGCATTTTTCCACCATCTATCTTTATTGCAGTTTTTAAGTGTATAAGTTATTTTCCTACTGATTTCATTCAAATCTAAATCATGTTCAAAATATATTAGTATTTGAAAACAGTTTGTAAGTTCTAATTTAAATTCATTAGAATGTTTCTGAAGATTATGAATATCAACTAAATATTGTTTTTCTTAATTATTTTTGTCTCTAGTTTTTCATTAACAAGAATCTTATATCTCATTAATCGATGATCACTTCCTGTATTGAATTTATTTAGGACATTGCTCTCTTGAAATAGTATTTTCTGTTAGTCAAAATATAATCTAATTCTGCTGTACTTTCATTTGTATGTTCCATGTTCATTTCCTTTTAACATTTTTCTCAAAAAAAGAATTCATAATATAAAGTTTTTATTTTTCTGCAAACTCCACAAGTCTATGTCCTCTCTCATTTCTATTACCATAACCAAATTTACTTACAACACTTTCATTTGTTTGCCAATTCTAGCATTAAAATCTCCCATAACAATTTTAAAATGTTGTTTAATCTGATTAAAAGCATTTTGTACATCCGTATAAAAATCCTCTATTACTTCATCACTAGGAGAACTTGTTGGGGCATAAATCTGAATTATCTGCATTTGATATCTGCTTTTAAGTTGAATAACTAATCTTGCCATTCTATCCAATACACCATCAATCTCCACAATGTTGTTTTTACACTTTTTATGTATAATGAATCCTACTCCATTTGTACTTCCAATATCTGTGGCTTTGTAGTAGAGTATTCACCAAGTCCAATAATGTCCCATTTAATATGAGACAGTTCTTTGAATTCCCGCAGTCTTCCTTCACTTTAAAATAATCTAGTTGTAAGTACCTAAATAAAAAGTCATCTTCAAATGGCAACCTGGGTCCACAATCGGGATTCTTAGCATCCTCTGCCTTTGGCCACCAACTGCTGCCTTGACTGGTGACTTTACAACATCCTGGGAATAAGGGCCATATACTGTATCTACTGGTATTAAATAAATCATGATTCCAGCTTACTGTTTTAGCAGCATAGTTTTATTTCTTTCACTACAGCAATGCCCATAACATAAGCTTTAGTAATTAGATGCCAAATGATAGTGCTGAAGAAATCCTTATGCAGTGCTAACCTATCTAATGTATTCAAACTACTTATTAGCTTATGTCTTATCAGTGGGAAACATCGGAACTTGAACAGTACACCTGAACCTTTAGGATCTAATGTACCATCTCTTGCAACCATCATTTGCCTCTGTTTTACTAGACCAATTTAAAAAAAGATTTTAAATCTAATTCACCTTGCTTATATTGCCATACAGGTCTAACGCCAATTCAATATTTGTATATAATGGTAACCTTAGTTTTTTAACACGTATCGGCATTTCTATTCTGCGACCAGGATTGTTATAAAACTATGAGAAGTTGACTTAGATTGAAAACTTATGTTTTTCAATTTGGGCTGACAGCTTGGTAGGAAAACAGAAACTGTGACTTCCAGAAAAGGGGTGCATTAGATCTAAAAATCCAGGTGTACTTTTCACGATCCAATATTGTCACTGATGAAAGCCATAAGTAGAAACTAGTCTGTTGATATTGGCTAGGACAGAACTGGGTAGGCATTTATTAACTACTATTATCTGGCATCTATATTACTAGAGCTTGCATTAAATGGTGTAGAGGGAGTGAAAGAAAAATGTACCTGTATTGATTCATGCGCAGTAAAATATGAACTAGGTTAAATGGAGAAGTGTTGGGTGGCTAGCTGAGATATGGTAGAAGCATTTGGATAAATTATCTTAGACTTCAATTCTAATCCACGAAATAGAAAAACCTTCCATCTAAATAAAACTTGACAAAGTATTAAAAGCAAATTCAAATTGGTGGCACAAGGAAAACAATAATAAGTAGGTGGATAAAAGATAACATTTATAGATTGGCTACATTTTTTATAGTTTTTATATGCATAATATTTATATAAAATAATGTATAAAATATTAAGACTTACTAATTTTGATTTTTGTAATATTTTAGGTTTAAAGTTTATATCTGTGCTAGAGATAATCTCTAGTTTCGAAAATGATTATTGTATTTATCAGAAATGGATGGCGTCAAACTTGTGAGTGGAGGGAGTTTGACAGTGGTAAATGAAAATGTAATAATTTAATCTAGAAAAATACTTTGCATATAATAGAGATATATATGAGAGATAGTGACCTGGGCCAACTGATGAGTGCTGGTTCAGCACGAAATGCATCTTGGGGGCATGTCTTTTATTGTATCTTCATTTATGTGAATTTAAAAAGAATGGGGAAGTGTGAAGGTGTTTATTATTTTTAAAAAAATATGAATGTAGTATAAATTTTTGAATATGTTAGTGTATGCACATGATATACGTATATTAAGGAAACCAAGTTATACATCATGTGACTTAATTAGCTTGTATTTACAAATGTAATATAATGAGCATGATAATAGCTCTAAACAAGCTTTTTTCAATTAATGCTGCAATAATCTCTTATCTAGTTAAGTTAGATAGTTGGATTTGAAAACATATACATGTCTGAAAATTTCACATTTTCTACTTAATAATTAAATATTTTATAAATGCTGGGCTTGAGTTTGTATTTTAGATCTAGTTTCTGAATATCCTAGTGCCTCACTGATGAGAGCTTATAGCTCAAAACTGGTCTGGGTATAGGGATAATTGATAGAGATTTTAAATGCTTTCTCTTGCGGCATTTATCAAAAAAGCTTGTTTAGAGCTATTAGCATGCTCATTGTATTATGCATATATATATGGTATATATATATATATTGAATGGTAAATTTGTTTATATTGTATATAAATGGGCAAATATGTAGCGGTATGTAGAATATTTGATGTATATACTTATATATGTAATAAGGTAGTTAAAAATGAATTCACTTATAAGAAGGTATGATTGTGTGATGAACTATTTATGCATTTATATATATCTTATAGCTCTGAAGAAGATTGCTGGGCAATTGAAACTGTAAGGTTGATTAATTTTAGTAAAATAAGCACCATAACAGTGATAAGAAAGATGGATTTAATTTTTTAATAAATAAACCTTTGGTAAAAATAAGCTTGATTTGAAAAGAAATTCAATATGTTTTTGATTTTGAAATATAGTTTGTTCTTCAGAAAATGGCTTTAAGCTGCTGTATTTGCGTGAAGCAAAAGTAATTTATTTTGATATTGTACTGATTTAAAACATTCTTGAAAAATATGGTAATGAATATTGTCAGGATATTATTAGCATGACATATATATAAACTGAATGAGTCATTGACCAGGATGATTTGGAATGAAGATAACTGCAGGTTCACCAGGAATCATTTATGCCAATATACAACTATCATTGAGGGAACTTAGCCTAGCGACAAAATGGCTGTCTTTAAAGATAAGTTTGTTGATCAATTCTCAGTTGTGCATAAAGTAAAAATTCCGAGTTTGGTTAATAGAACGAAACTTGGCTCTGAATTTTACTTGAGTACTTACACTTTGTACAAGGTCCCAAAAAATCAGATTGTGTCACTACTGTAATTGCATATCTGTTTGTTGCTCATTTATGTATAGCAAGACGTTTTCCTCATCATAACGTTAAGTTTCTTTCACCGTTCCGTGACTTATTTCCTCCAATATATCTCCGATCACATTGTCATCTATCTGAGTATTTTATTGTCTTTGTTACAGCATTAAGATGGGTTTTTTTGTTATTGTATTAAAGACTTAACTTATTTGCTCTCTTTACTCCATGACTTTCTGCATTCTTCTGCAACACTCCAAACTCAAAATAACTTGCTTTTCTCAATGCCCATGTTTCTGAACTTTAAAGCAGAATTAACATATAGCATTCTTTGCAAGTTTTTCTTCTGTTTGAGATATTTCAGTGTTAATTTCTGTTGGTAAGTAATGCATTTTTCCTGGTGCAGTTTCAGATACAACAGAGCTATGAACTAATCTGTATCTAACTACATGATTTCAGCATATGCTATCCAAAGAAAAATGTAAATAAATTTTAAAAACCACAAATTTTATGATATTCAAGTAGCCATTTTTTTCTATCTCTAAATGCCACATACAGTTATATATATATTAATAAAATTTTGGGATTTGTGGTGAAAGCATATACATTTTATTCTCTCTTTATTATCTTTCCCAAATTTGATGTATAGTATTTTGCATAATAAATTATTTTCCAAGAGAAAATATTTAAAGATAGTACTTTAAATCATAAAAGAAATCTTTATTTATTATTAAAGAGAAGAATCTATTCTTTCTATAAAAAAAAGTTATTTGAAAAGAAAAAAAACTGCCCAAAGTGTTATTTTAAAAATAAAAATACAATTCTTTTTTTTTTCTTGTTTCAGTAAACACATACTTAAGAAAATATGTATAAATGTGATTCCCTCACTTTTTTATTAGTAATTATATTACTATTTTTTATTTTGTTTATACATACATATAAAAAATAATTGCATTTTATATATGTGTGTATGTTGTGAAGTGATGTATGCTTCTAGTTCAGTAATCAATGTTTATCAACAAAAAATACAAAATATAGCATAGTTCACAGCTCCACTGTATATGTCTATTTGTGGTACTGGTGAGTTTTCCTGTAAACCAAGATGGCAGCCATATTTTGGATAAATGTACATGTTTGGGGGCCCCAAAAATGTTTGCTAGGAAATATTTTATTTTTTATTACTGTTATTTTAAAAAAAGAAATTGTGTAAAAATTAATTACAATATTTACTGTTTATTTTTTTTGGATTAACTTATTAAAAAGAAAAATGGGGGGGGGTATAAATATAATATTTACACTTTATTCATGTTAGTGGTGTGCCATCATATCATGACCATTAACACACACTTTTTGGGAGAGCAGAATCCTGTACCTTTGCAAATAGTTCCACGGCATCATGTTCTGTGACATGAAGATCCCAAACTTTTACCATTATGACAATTTACCAAAAAAGATGCTGACAAAAAGAAACATGCTGAATTGAACCAAAGTAGGGCCATCTTTAATGTCTTGTTACATTCACATTATTATTCCTTTTAAATTTAATAATTTTGTTTTAATGTAACAACTAACATATTTTCAGTAGATTGTAGGCCCTCGAACCTGTGTATTTATCAAAAGTATGGGCTGTCGTCTTGGTTTACAGGAATCCTCACTAGAACCGTGTTTGTTTCCTCTATTGTCACCATATTTCCAGAATAATAAATGCTATCAATTTGATATATAAGAGAAAGAAAGTAAAATTCTTATAATCAGATTATATTCAATGGTGTGTGTTATTAGAACTATCTGCTTGGTAAAGTATTCTTATTCCACTTTAGTATAATAAAACATAAAAATATTAGATTTTGCTATCGTTTTTTTTAAAAAAAATCAAAATTATCAACATGTTTCCTAATTATAAATTTGTACTATTTGCATTATTTCCCGAAATCTAGTAGCATGAATAATCGAAATTAACATCACAAATTAATTTCCGATTATTGTCTTTGATTATTTATGAACAGAAATAAGTTTAAAAACTTTTGTTATTTTAATAAAAGTAGCCACTACAAATACGAAACTAAATCTTTACATCTATTTAAAATTCGATTAGGTTTTAACTAACTATTCCTTACGTTATTAAACAATCTGAAAAATTAAGTAAAAGTTAAATACAACGTCCTTTTTTTTAATTATAAACTATATGGTTTAAAGAATATAATTTACATTCAAACATTTTTTTTTCCCCTTTTTTTAAAGAAGCTTTGAATAATAATAAAACTGCTATTTAATCAAATGTGACAAAAAACATATCCTATTTAGAAAATAACGTTCACTACAAAACATGGATTGAGAACCTGTAGAAATATGCTGCTTTTTTAAATAACTTTTCTCAGTTTTTGTTTACTTCTTGTGGGAAAGTTGAATGAATATAAATCGGTTCAATGATTATTTTTCCACATTTTTGAAAAATGCTCATTTCTTTGCGCTTTTTGAAATGCCAAATATTAGCACTTTTAATTACAATTCTAAAAAATTAAACATGCGGAAGAGATAAGAAAAAATGTTACTAAATGATTGTATAATCAATCTGCTCAAACAAATAATACATTTGGTGACATGGAATAGTAAAGGAATATGCTTAAAGAATATGGATAATCACTGTTTAGAATCTAAAATTTAGAATTAATGAAGCAAGTTTAGAACAATGCTATTATAGAGTATCTAATAAAAGATGTCGTGATGCTTTGTTTTGGTAGACAATGATGGATTTCTACTTCCTACATTTTATCGCAATTTGTATTTTTAAATAATAAGTCCAAAAATCTTACACTAAATTAACTTAACTGAGTCAACTTAAGCATTTGTTTTTTTCATTTAATATTAAAAGTAAATTTTACATATTTTTATAAAAAAATATATATTATTCTTTGGTCTTTCGTAAAGTCCAGCACCAGGGAATTGGTCTAGTGTGTAATAATTAGGCTTTCATGCATGTTTGTCATTTAGATATTATTTATATACAAACATATCCTTGCAGTGGCCAATCCTTGATTCTAGCTCTGGTACAAAACAAAGTGCCCATAAAAAGAGAGGCATTAATCCTAAAAAGACAGTAACCAAGAGGAGACTGTTGAAGTGAATCCCAGAATGTGACCTATTAGACAAAAAAAATAAATGAATAAAATGACTTGTATTATTTGGCATATATTAAATTTAGAAATGAAATTTCAAAACAAAAGTCTTACTTGTTTCCAGGTAACATCATTGATAAAATGAGCCATACGGTTACAATCACAGTTCCTGCCAATTCCCTAAAATGTATATCGCATAATATAAACGATAGAATAAGCATATAAAATTAATAATATTAAAATCAAAATTTTCTTCTGACTCATAGTTAGCCTATTAAATATATCTTCTGAGAGAAGTAAAAATTATTAACAAAATCAAACACTATATATGTTAATATTTTTTATAAGTCATTCATTAAACTAGAGTTTATCCACTTAATGAATAATATTTCTGTAGTATAATTTTCACTAGACCATTCTCACCTAAAATAGGAACTGGTTTTTATTCACTTTGTGGAGAGGTATAATCATAAACATATGATATGAAAAGGATGTATAATCCCCAAGATGCACATTTCAAACTGAACCAACATTCATCAGTTGGCCCAGCTCATAATCTTACACATATCTTTATCGTTGTTTGGTATATATAGATAACAAATTAAAGTAGTAATCCCTATCTATATATATTGAACAGTGATAAAGGTGTGTGTAAGAGATTATGATCTGGGCCCAACTGAAACACCTTTCACATCTCACAAATGGCAAGAGTGGATAGAGAGGATGCTGGTCAAATAAGTATTGCCATCCATATGGATTCTGCAGTCTAACCCATGCAAGTGGATGAGAGAGTTGGGATGCCTCTTTGGGGGATTATACATATCTTTCACATATTTTTGGTCATATATTTGTGATTACATACCCCTCTACAAGATGTTAAATGTGGATAGAAATCAGTACCTACCTTCACATCTTACACAAGTTGTTTACATAGAGGCTAAACTCTCCATACAGTAGCATCACCAGTGCAAGCCTGGAGAGTTTAGCCTCTGTGTAAGCAGTCCCTATCTTGGGTGAGAGTGATGTAATGAAAATTACACTACAGAAATATTATATAAATATACATATTTAACTATCCCTCAATTCAATGCAAATACCAAGCATTCTTAACATCAAAGTAAACCATCATAAAATATCACTTTGATCTTTTTCTTCATAACCTTTGCATGATCAATAATATTTTATGACCATATTTGTCTTCACTGAGTACAACAAGCAAAGTGAAAGATTAAGGAGGCATGGCATAATCAAGACACCAGCATGCCATCAATAGAAAAGAATCTTGCATTTCCATCTCAAAGAAATGGCTCATTTGTAATATGGACTTTTATTAGTCAAAAGCTAGCTAAGCTAATTTGAATATTATTTCCTGTTAAAGCTTTTCTCTGTAGGTATGCCTATAGACATTTACATGAAACTAGATAAAGCTCTGATATATCATTACAAGACTGAGTAAGGTATCTATTTAAACTTTAACCCCAAGTGTCAGCAGTATGAGAGAGCATGGATAATTGAGGTTCATGTGAAAGTCGGATTTCAAACCCCCTATAACATACTGGAGTGCAAATATGACAAGCCTGTACTGTAGAAAACATCATATATTAAAAGAGGTATTAAAAATAAGGACCTTATTCTGTCTTATACATTCGTAGACATAATACTGATCATAAAATATTGTTTGATGATGTAAAAGTTATGAAATATAAAAAAAATCAAAGTGACAATTATGGTAACTTCTTTTCATGTTAAGAATGGCTGACTTTTGCATTGAATTGTGGGATAGTTTTATAAATATATATGTTTAGCTTTATTAATAATTTTTCACTTTCAGAAGATGTATTTAATAGGCAAAACTATGATTGGAAATAAAATTTTGTTACTAATATCTTTATTGTTGTATGTTTATTCCATTTGAATTAGCCTATAAATTATAATACAAATATATAGATATGATACAAAAACCTCATGGTTTTTTTATATGTCAAAGTGTCGGCTGGGAAATGAATCTGGGATAACTGCTTGGAAAGCAGCTATGTTAACCTCTAGGCCACCAACGCTCAACAAAAAATCTCATGTTTATACTAAATACTTATTCTGAACAATCATGCTCTATAACTACACAAATGTTAATTTTTTCTTTAATAACTTTGCATATATATATATATATATATTAGTACACATGACTAAGTGTGTTATTCTTTACCTATTATCTGTTTTAGTGCACTTTTGATGCTGACACTATAATCATAGTTTTATTACTTTGTTCAGTTTGATGCTTTTATTGTGTCTATTTATTATTCTTAATATGTAAATAGCTAATTTGCATATTCCACCCACTCAATAATTGACTTCTATTTATTCTTTTGTTTATAATGTTATTTGTGATGCCTTTCAGTCATCACATTTCAGACACAGTAGTTTGATGCTTTGAAGATTAAAGCTATGTCCACATTCTTTTTCATGATCTAAGAACACAAACATGTGCTGTGGTTTTTCTTTAGACCATTTATTTATGTACTTGTGCTGCCTATTCTTTTTGTAATGTTATTTTATGATTCTTCATGAAGTTGGAAATTGTATTTGTTTTAACTTGGGGTTCAATCTTGGTCAATGTTCTTGATGATTTTAATAATTACTATTTATTTACATAGTTGTTAAAATTAATATACTTTATTTTCACTATAATCTAAAAGTGTTGGTTGATTTTAAACTAGGGGTACTTGTAAGTTATGCCCCATGTGGCCGCAAGAGGCGCTGTTTCCATGTCAACCACAGAAATATTCAGAATAGGTGGCCAAAAGCAATGATGCAAGTTCCAGCCGCTAGGTGATGCTGTTCACCAAACTAGGCTTTGATAAGGTCACCACTAATATAAAGTTCACCTCTCTAGACTATCAATGACTCACCTGCTATTATAAGAACCTGTGTAAAAGTGAATTCTTTTTTATCTAATTGATGTAGTAGTTGGGGAAAGTGTTATTGCAAGTATGTAAATGACTCTAGAAAGTTGAACTTGTAAACGATTAATATGTTATGCATATTCAAAATTTATGACTTCATAAATATTAAAGTCAAAAAACATGAAACAATGATTTTTATGATATTTCCTAATAAAAATAAGTGCTTTGAGATTTGTAGAGAGACAGGCCAAAATGTTAAAAATTTTCGTACTGAAACTCAATCTGATATTTGTATGTTTAAATGTCACATTACCTCTCAGTCAGCTGATCACTTCATAATGATCCACATAATGTGTAAAATAGCATATTTAAGTAAGATTTCAAAATGTAACTTTCCCTTCCATATTAGAGTTATGAATATATACATACATAGCAAACATTTTAATACTGCTAAAAAGACACAAATAGTAATTGCAGAAGTACAATTATTTAATCATGCTCTACATAAATTTATTAACTACTATGAAAAATAGCTCCATGCATAGCAATAAGTTTAATACATCTAAATGAATTTATCCGGTAGCAAATTCTTTTCCTCTCGTAATGATCACGCCACTTAGTGCAAGTTTTAGTAATCAATAGATGGCAATGCTTAATAAATCCTCATCCAGTAAATGTCCTACTTTAAAGATTTGGATTTAATGAACAAGAAAAAACCAGCTATTGGTTTATTATGACAACCAATAATAATAGATGAATAATTGCCATGAAGTTACTTTTTGAAGAATGACGACAACCTACATTCAAGTGAAGTTTATTACCATTTCTTCTCAGCTTATATTTTGTTTTGTATTAAGTGAGCACACATATATTATAAATTTATCATGTTAATATTTCCAAGTAGATAAAAGCTTAAAATATATAAATCAGTTTGTTTCAATCAATATGTAACAATTGTTTTTACATTCAGCAGCAAATTCATTTATTCACATTTCTGCCACCTAGTGTAAGATTTAGTAGTCAATAGATGTCAGTTGGTAGAGCATAACAAATCCCCATCCAATGCTTTCCTATCCAATAAATATCCTTGGACCAGTTTTTAGCTTTTGGCTTTCATCAGTAAGGAACTTTAAATTTAGCAATGAACTGGGATGTTTTGGATCTAATTAATCTAATGCATTTTCCTTCTAGTGGCCATCCTTTACTTCTTTATTTTACTATCAAACTACTACCTCAAATTCAAAAAATATATGAGTGTTTTTAATCTAAGCCAACACACCTGTATAGTTATATAGATTTGTCATCTACATATTTTGGTGTTCTTAGTTTAATAATTGCGGCACTGTTATTTCCAGTCCAGGATTAGTATAAACCAATTGAGCATCACATGACAGCAGCTTATACAATCTTGTTTAGTGTAGCAAAATTGGCTGTCAAATAATGTTTAATTGGTTTTAATTTTACATTAATGTTAAAATATTAATATTTACCTTTTATCTCCTTTACTTTTATTATAATTAATTTCTTTAAGTTAACACTTTGATGTATTGCTTTTAATTACATTTTTGTGGAGAGTAGATCATTTAGAGTGCTTAAGTATGGGTTACTAATAACCATATGGTTTTAAACCACTAAACATCACATGATCACCATCTTATACTAGTGCATAACTGTTATTAAACAAGGCAAAACTCTCTCCATACAGTAGTGCCACCCTGTGCCAATCAGATCCTAAGATCTAGGTGCAGTGCTCTCAGATCCAAGATTCCTCACTGATGATGGCCACAAGCCAGAAAACTAGTCTGGGGATATTGGATGAGTAGGCACTAGATAGGGATTTTATGCACAAGCCTTCTGGAATCCATTGATTACTCTGATTGGCACAGGGTGGCACTTCTGTGTGGAGAGAGTTTTGCCTTGTTTAACCATATGGTTTATTGCTCATGATGTCATGTTGCATTCAATTACCAAAATGAGGACCAAATTAGATTTTTTTCTCATTCCCAGCTCTTGACTATGCTACTTATTTACATAATAAAAACATATCTTAATGTAAAGTAACACTTGTATGTGAAATTTATTCTGTAAGACCACTATATCTTTAATATGATATAGACACTTATGTAGGTAAGTAAAAGCTGAAGGACTTCAGAATTTCCTTCAGAAAGCAGTTCCTTAATTTTTGAATACTGCTCAATAGGTAATATTATTATTAGTTAACTTGCATAGGACTTTAGTTACATTACAATTATAAGAAAATTGTTTGCCTAATAATCATGGTAAAAAGAATGAAAAGTGGAAAAAACCAATTTCAAATACTGGAAAAATAGTAACATTTTTTTAGATTAACATTATTAAAAATTTGAATATAAATGAATAGCCTTTCTCTTTGTCAATGAATTTGAAAAATTAAAGTGATATATATATATTGAATTAAATATTTTTATGAATTATTAGAAAAAAGAATAGGAAGATTATATCCATGTAAACAGAGATAACTTTTGAATTTTGATGTTTCCTGGAAATAATTACTATTAGTTGACAATCCTCCTGAGACTAAACAAGTTTTCTCCATTAGCCTATAATTTTTGTTGGGTTTTATATATATATATACAAATGCACTAATTTAACTTACATATGACTTTTAGCCATATTATAAATATAAGAAAAATGTATAATAGTTATGGGAACTAAAATGGGAGGAAAAATGATTTTCACTATAATATTTTTGAGATTTTCATTCTTTTAAAATTTGAAAATGGTTTTCATATTATTGTAAATGATCGAATAATGCAAGTGATATAGGAATGGATTTCTTAACAAAAAGTCAGTTGCAAAATATTTAATTACTAAAATCTAAAAAATAATATATATTAAAAATATTTTAAGTAAAACACTTTTATTTGATTTGAAGACTAAAGCACTAAAATGCAAAAACATTTTTTAATACTTGTGAGTTTTCAGAAGAACTAAAATGGCAGACAATATTTTTGATAAATATACAGTTTCAAGGGCTTACTAAGATGGTAGTCCATATTTCATTAACAATCTTCTAAAATTAATGTGTTTTTTTTTTAAAAAAATTCCAGTACATTTAATTGCCAATCTTTATTTCAAGTTTTATTTACTTACTTCCTGAACATATGTTAGTTATGTTTACAAAAATGAACCTATATAATTACAATAATTATAGTTTATTCATGTCAGTGGCATGCAAACCCTAATGGCTACCAAAATTGCTATAAATGAATCTTGTTGCAGTCGGCACCACATCAATTCTTCCAAATAGGAATCTGGTTGTTGTCATGTGGTTCCCCATTGGCACCACATCAATTCTTCCCAATAGGAATCTGGTTGTTGTCATGTGGTTCCCCATTGTTTTTTATTTTCATATCATAATCATTAATGCACACTTTTCTGGAGGTTAGGATTTCATACCTTTGGAAATACCTCACTGCGTACTGTTCTGTAACAGGAAGATTCCAAATTTTGATCATTATTACAATTGACCCAAAAAAACTGTGACCAAAAAAGAAACACACTGAACCAAAAGGTGTAACAAGATTAAGAGTGTCTCTTGCCTCCCACATTGTAATACAAGTATAAAAAAATGAAATAAATATTCTTCATGAAATTTATAAAAAAATTATCAGAATTTATTACGATTACATGAACAAACTGGAAATATTGTAATCATATTATTACTATTTTGGTTTATATAAGTAAGACATCTTCAGGAGATTGTAGGCCTTCCACTCATTTTTTGTAAATTTAACTAACCCATCTTCAGGAAGTAAATTTTAAAAAAAATGAAATAAAGATTGTCAATTAAATTTATCAGAAGTTATTACTTTATTTTTTAACTGAAATAAAAATTGGTAATGAAATTTATCAGAACTTATTCCTTTTTTAAAAAAAATTAACATTAATTTTGGAAGATTGTTAATGAAATATGGGCTGCCATCTTGGTAAGCCCTCGAAACTGTATATTTATCAAATTGCATCCAAAATATGGACTGCCATCCTGGTTTTTCTGAAAACTCACAAATACTTTTTTTTTTCACTTTTATCACAATTTTGATTGTTTTATGCAACTTTAGATAGAAAAATGGGGTGTTCATAAATTAATTAATTCAAACAATAAGAGAGTATTAAGTTTTATCACAAACTATATTGAGTGAATTAATTAATTTATGAACACCCCATGGTTTTATTTAAAGATAGAACAATCAAAACTGTGATCCAAGAAAATAATTATTTTTTGTTTTTTAGTGCATTTGTTCTCAAATTAAATAAAAGCATTTTTTTAAAATATTTTCATGTTTTAAAGGATTTTATTGTTTAAAAGATATATAATTTCTTTTTATTTATAAAATATAGTATGGCAATAGAATCTGAAATAGTCTTACAATTAAGAGTATATGGAAGGACATATAAAAAAATTACCCTGTTTTTCTGCAATAATTGTAATGGTTCAAAAAAGCTTAAAACATTTTTAACAACAGAAGAGGTTTGAATTTGTAATAAAGAAAATTTATTTAAAGCTGAGCATTTTCAAAATGAGTAGTATCATAATCATAGTATCATGTGACTAAAGGAAGTTGAGATCTAGATTATAAAACTGAATAAGAGTGTGATGACATTTAACAATTGACCATGCTTCCTTAACCTTTATCTTTCTGTCATCTGTCTTAGAACAAACAATGTCAGCCATAGAGAGATCAAAGTTGTGGCCTGATTGCAAGAGTATTCACTGTTTTTCTTAGCTTCATATCAAATTGTGTACACAGTTAATTGCAAAGAATTTAATTGTTTGAAGTCTTACTATGGTGAAACCCGAGCTAATTTATCTACAAGACTTTCATCAGCATAAATATAGGTACAACTGGGCAAAGAAAAGCGATGAATTATCTACCATTTTCTTGGTTCAAGAGTTGCAATCAAGCCATAACTTTGATCTCTACAGCTGACATCATTTGTTCTGACAGAGATGACAGAAAGGTGAAGGAAGATTGGCCAATACCTAAAGATTATTACACCATCAATAAAAAGGACTCTAGAACCCCTTTTTCTAAAAACTGGCACTTCCCTAACGACTACATTCATCATTAGTGTGTAAATCTACTCCTAAAAATTCAATTTTATAATAATCTACTATTTAATTTTCAAAAGTAATTTTAAATTTAAATCTCGACTTCACTCAGCTTTAAATAAATTTTCTTTATTACGAATTCAAACCTGTTATGTTGTTCAAAATGTTTTAACATTTTTTGAATCATTACAAAAATAAGAAAAACAATTATTCTTAGTAGTGCTTCTGACAACTGTAGATAGCATGCTAGTGTCTCAGATGCTGTACCATTAAGAACCAGGTATCAGGACTAAATATTGTGTGTGGAAATCTTCATCATATGTTCTGATTCCAGAAAGCATTTTGGTATTTTCTATTTAAAAAAATGCAGCAGGTGCACCAAATTTAAATATAGAATAAATGCCAAAGCCCTAATTTCAGGAAATACTCCCTTTATAGAATATTTTTGTATATATTATAATTAGAAAGGAACAAATTTACCTTTTATTTCACAAAGAATTCACTAGATGGCATTCAGTGCTCTGAATCAAAGATTACAAATTAAATTCTTTAACATAATAAATTCAAATGTATAATTGAATAATTTGCTGTTCAGAAATTCATGAGCACTTTAAGCATAGAAATTACCAGACTGAGCCAAGATCCACGATTGGGCCCTAAAATTTGTAATTCTGATGTGTCACTAAATTAAACAGGCCAATATAATAAATTATACATTTGATTTTAATGAAAAATACTTTACTGAACTCAGGATGAACTCTACACAAACATTCACACATAAAATCATTATATCACATTACTGACTTTCAGTGAAGATTGAATTTCTGACTACATAATTATATATACTTACCTTCCCTCTTCATGTTCTAAAGGGTTTTTTAATTCACCTTCAAGGATTAAAAATGTTACTACAATTAAGTACAGAGTGAAGATGCCACAAATGATCATGTGAATAAAACGGGACCACTGGTATAAGGGGTAGTCTGAAAATTAAAACAAATATAGTTGTGATCCCAAATATAAAGTGTATTATTGCAGTAAAAATATTTTAATAACTCCTATACAAACTATGAGAATATATGTGTGCAATGCATGCATCATTAAAAATTATTCTGATTTTTCTTTTGTTTATAATGCTTTTTTGAAAAACAACTTTTAGCTAAATAATCAATGAAAATTATTTCATTCTTCAATTGTTTTTCTTTCTATTTTAATTAACTGTATATGCATTTTAATGATTTTTTAAAAAATCTATACTATCCTCTAATGTGTATGACTGAAAACTTATTAAAGTGATACAAACACACTTTGAAATTTAGCCTAGCCACACTATTAGACTAGTCACTGACTGGGCAACTCTGAAATATATATATGTCCTATTTTATTATCAACGATATCTAACGTACAAAATTTGAATAAATCCTATTTGATAAAAATATAATTCAGTTACAAGATTTAACCCATACAAACAAACAGAACTTTTATGCTAAATAATATTACATGCTTATTTACATATGATTAAGTTTCAGTTAGAGTGACATTTAGTAAATTCTAGACAATTTCACCAATGTCATTCATTTAGACATCGTAAATAGTAATTTAAAGTGAGTGGTCTATCTTCATGCTTTCCTTGCCAGTACTTCAGATTTACTCATATATAAGCATTTGAGTTGTAGGAATAAGTGGATTCATTTTATTCCTGCATAAATACTATATCTTGTATTGGAGGGGGAAGTATTCATTTATTATTAACACTCGCAGAAAGCGCATGCACAATTAGCTTGAAAGGCTGATATTTGAATGTAATACAATTGTAAACATGGCACTATATAAAAAATAAATACTAAATAATATTGTAAAAGAAGATTTTTTATAGACATAAACAATTTGGAAAAGATAATAAAAAAATTTGAGGTTTCAGGAGAATGAACTTGTAAAATAATGCAGGAAAAATAAGATGAGCAATATTGGTTTTTGAAAACAAGAAAGAAAAAAAGATTGTTTACGAGTGAAATTATGAAAAGGAAAGGAATAAAACATATTACGAGATGAGTAAATTATAAAAGATTTATAAGAGAGTAAATTGTCACCCGATCGCCATTTCCTATGCTTACACAGGTTGTTAAACAGTAGCAAATTCTTCGTACAATAGTGCCACCCAGAGCAAGCTTTAGTAATCAATGTATATTGATTACTAAGGCTTGCACTGGGTGGCACTACTGTGCAGAGTTTGTTACTGTGGAAGTAAATTGAAAAATATCTATTGGGACCATAGAGAGTTAAAAAAAAGTGAAGTAGAAGAAACAAGACAGGCATGCTTTTAAGATAAGTATTGAGAAATAAAATCACGAACAGAAAGGTTTGGATTGCCATTTAAAATAATTGATAATAATAATTTTAAAAATATTTGCTACTTTTTTTAAAAAAAACACAACAACAACCCCATAAGCTATGTTAAATATATTTTCTATGTAAAGCATTTAATGAATTAAAAACCCACAAATTTTTCAACAATTATAAACTTCTATACAATTTCAATTTAGCTATTTTTTTTTTTAAAAAAAGGCAATAACTTTTCATTACAAGAAAAAAAAACTGAGTTCTTAAATCAAATTTCTTTTGACAAATTATTTGAGTTAGATCAAAAAGCTTTACCTCACCTGAAAACATTATTTCTCATCCACCCCTTTTAAGAGTCTCCATCCCTCCTCGATATTTGAACTACATTTTTCATAAATAAATCAATGAAAAATAAATGTCCATTAATTAAACTTTTATTCCATTTTATCAGAAACTTTACAATATTTTAACCTGCCACCTTTAAAATATTTCTAGTTCAACATCAGTGTTCGTAAAATGACATTTAGTTTTGCCTGCCATCTAGTTGACAATAGCGAAACTATATTAAAACTAACTTAAGATTTAGTACAATAATTAAAATTCTTACCGTTAACGCTAGGATTAAACGCAACCCAGAAACATAACAAAGCAGGGATGGCATAGATAGGCTATAAAAAATAAATAAATATATATTTAAAAGCTATGACACATACATATTATTATGGCAATAATAAAATATAATGATTATTTATAAAAATACATATACGTTAAGCACCCATTCGTCAATGAATATGACCATTGCATCTTCAAAGAGGATAAAGGAAAAAGAAAAGTATATAAAAACTGCTCTACAAATGAGTTTTGCTATGATTAAATTTATCCACAAATATGTTCACATATAGAACATATCAAAAAAAGTCTTAGAGATGGGTAAAGCCTTTCAGTATAATCATTATCAATCTTTTGATTGGGTTGAAGGCAAAATTTTGTTACAATACTTTAGTTATAATTATACATTGGATAACTTCCATCATTTAATAAATATTAATTGTTAAACATCTTTAGATAAATTCAAACTTTAGTTGCAGTTTCCCCAGATACATACGACTTGAAGTGTGATAGCCCACAGTTTAATATGTAACACAATGTTTTGAGTGGTATTATAAAGTATGGGTGGAAGAAAATAATATAGTGGAAGAGATGCAGAAAAAATTTAAATCTGATTGGTATATACATATTAATCCTGATATAATTACACAGCTAACAGAAGAGAGTAAGAAAGTAGGAAAAGGTCAACACATGACTCTTATAGATGTCGTGAAAGCTTATGATAGGGTAAAAGAAAATTAATTAGGAACA
This sequence comes from Epiperipatus broadwayi, assembly GCA_028023455.1. Classification (NCBI taxonomy): domain Eukaryota; kingdom Metazoa; phylum Onychophora; class Udeonychophora; order Euonychophora; family Peripatidae; genus Epiperipatus; species Epiperipatus broadwayi. Next base: position 21,871 of record JAQFVV010012917.1, read on the forward strand.
ACTGGTAATGAATTGAATATTAATAAATTTGATTATAAGATTGTATAAAGATAACTACTATGCCTATTAGTTAGAAAACGTAGAACCAGAGACAATAGTAAAGAATATAGAATTGGAGTCAAAACATTATATGAGTTTGGTACAAGAATGCTCTATGCTTCTTATATTTCTTTCATTACATTAAAAAGAAATGAAGTTAGCAATAAAATGATTAGCATTATTTACATGGAAGAACTTGAAACCATAGCCATAAAGATTACCCCATATCCATCTAAAGTTTTTGGACTCACTATATTGTTGATACATTTGTTGTATGGCCACATGGTGAAGCCTTACTACAAACTTTCTGGAAACACATCAACAACAACATATTCCCTTCAATTAAATTCACAATAATCCAAACAAAAACAAAAATTGGCATTCTTAGATGTTCATGTGCCAAGACTTTCCTCATTCCAAAATCAAAACTACAGTTTACCGAAGACCCACACATCCTGGAAAGTACTTAGCATATACATCCAATTACACCAGAAACACAAAACATGGAGTTATACTATCACTATGGAACAGAGCAAAAGAAATTTGTTCAGAAACCAGCAATTTGAAATAAGAAAAGGTCTATATAGAACCAACTCTTATGAAACAGTTATCCATCAGCTGTTATTAAGAAAACCATAAATAGCAACAAAAAGAACCATCAAAAGAAAAAAACAAGTATTGGCTCTGTAATGTATCCATACATACCAAAAATAGACAAATTAAGAAAAAATATGTAATCACTATAGCATCAGAACAGCTTTCCAAAGCCATACCACACTATGAGGAATTCTAACATCTACAAAATCTAAACTTGAAATGCTGAAAAGTAAAAACTGCATCTATAAATTCCCATGTGAATGTGGAAGAAAGTATATTGGCTAAACCAGAAGCCCCATTGAAAAGTGATTGCAAGAGCACAAACTGATAAAAAAAGAGAAAATAGATGTGTCTAAAGTAACAGACTATGTATGTACCAATGAATTGGGGAAATCTAAAAATGTTGGATAAGAAAGAAAAGGTAAAAAGAAGAAAATTCAAAGAAGCTGCTCATATGATAATGGTGAATAACCTCATAAGCCAACCTTTTGTGACTATGCATAAAGTATTGAGATGGTATCCTCTGCCATCACTTATATATATATGTGTGTGTGTGCAATTTAGTAAAAATGTGTATGTTATTTTGAAATAAAAATTATTTTTTGAAATATGATTTTAAAAGTTTTTTTTGCGATTGTTAATGTTTAACAGAATTAGTGAACTTAATCAGTGAAGAATTTATTAGCTTCATGCTACCAAATCAAAATGCTTTAGAATTGCCTATATATTTTGAAAAATAGGTTGAAGATAAGAGTGAGCCGTTCTTATCTTTATGAAGTCGAATCTTGCATTTAGATTTGTAGAGGTCTCTCTTGTAATAAATTAAGCACTCAAGGTGCATGTACTAAGGTTAGAGCCTTATTTAAGTATTTTTGTCTTTTGTTTCAATATATTGAAGGAATCAGCCTTTCTTCAGTTTAAGTATTTAGTTAAAATTAAATCTTGACATTTAATTTTGAATAAAATATTTTTTTCTCCTAAATTAAAAGAATTCTTAGAAAAAGGGATGTGGGGAAAAGAAAAAAAAGTATGGGATTATTTTTTTTGTAATTAACTATATTGTTGAGACTTCTGATAGTGAAGGTATTTTTGTTATCTATTATGTTCATCGATTTGGTATGTTTCTATGGGATTAAAGGCAAAATATGACCAAAAAAGGACGTTAAAAATTGTAAATTATGAAGTGGAATTTTGTTTGAACTATTTGGTATTTTGCTTGAGATACTACTTGACCATTTGGTTTTGATTTGGCTTGGACTCATATACAGTTTAAATATTGAAAAGATATATTAAAAGAAATTAGAGAGTGCAGAGAATATGTTGGATGGCTAAGAGACACCAGAACTTTGCTCTCAGGGAACCTCTCCTTCCACCACCATCTGGAACTGCCAACGTAAACACTGACATAGTGAAATTTGAACATATAGAGCTAGCCAAGGAAATTGGACAAAATGGAAATAACGGAAAATCCATACTAATCATTGGATTAAGATTAACTATTTCCCACAGAATCAAAAAACTACACTATTTGATCCAATATAATAATGACTATTTCTCCAAAAAAATTTTTTTTAGTATATAATGGTGTAATATAATAATGAAATGACATTCACTTAACTATAAAGAGAAATAAGTTTCAACAATAGAGAGGTTTGATGGGGTTTAGTGATTATGTGTATTTTACTAGCTCAAATTATTCAATATTATATTTTTGTTGTTTTCCTATTATACTACTGATATATATATACTGCCAGTGCACTGTGATTATTTTCTATACATTTGTTTTAGGTGGTTTAAAGATTAAAATTACTAAAGTTTAGTTTGTCTTTATATAATAATAGTAAAGCATGTTTGTTTGTAGCAAAATTTAAGATCGTTGTTTACTAAATTTCAAGTTCTTTGTTTGAGTTTGGCCGTATTTCAATATATAACATCTGATAGCAGATAGGTCAGCGTGGTATCATTTTGACCTGGCTATTTTGAAATACGAACTCTAATATATTTTATATATTAGTTCACAGAGGGCAGTACTGGATTTCTTAACCATGTGGCGTGATTTAATGCTTAATATTTGTATATATATATCAAAATAAAGATTGTGTACTCGATCTAAAAGGGCCAGTAGGTTTTGAATAGTATTTAACATTTGCGAGAGAGGATTTGAAGGTCACTATCTCACACACTCTTATTAGTAAGTCACCCTAGAGTTTCACCCCTAGTTTATATTTTTCCATAATTATTAGGTACTTTTAATATACGTAGGTTTAGTGACAGCATATGTTCCTTCAAGAAAAGATATGTTAAATAAGTTTACTAGTATTCAATAGTTGAGATAGTTTGGTTAAATAAAAAAAAAAAAAGTATAACAAATAATTCAGCGTTAATTGTTTGTTTTAATTTAATCATTATTTAAGTAATGAAGGATTCCTTTTATAGAATTTAAATCGGACTCAGATTATGCTTTAAAATTACATTGGTTCATAAATAAATAAATAACCATGATTGTCAAACAGGGTTTTCTCAATCTGATAGATGTGATGTTATGTACTGTGACTTCTCCTTAATTGAAGTCAGGAATCTCTCAGCAACTATACCCGGAGAAACGTGTTAGCCACTTTCCCTTTCATTCCCCACTCTAAGTTTCCCCATATTCTGCTCCATCCCATTTCCACAACATAATCTTTGTCAACTCTATGACCTTTATATCTAAATCCTCCTTATCTTTTCCCAAACCCAGCATAAAAATCAATAATCCACTTTTTGTATAATCACTTTTTTCATATTTATTTTTCCATAACTTCATTATCTGTGACCTTTTTGTTTTCAAGCATTTACATTCAATTAACAGATGCCTAATATTTTCCATTTCTTCCTTATATAATTTACAGAATAAATCACCCATATTTTTCCACTTACAAGTATATTACCTTGTTGCTAATGATCCTGTTTGAACCTTAAACAATAAACTACTTTCATTACTATTATCATATATTAACTCGCACCTAATATTCTGTTTATTTCAATATATATTTAAACTCTTTTTACTCTCCATACTAGTTCTCCATCTCTCTAATTCCCTATTCTTTATTAATAAATCTATTCTTTTATCCCATTCCTTACCACTATAGCACTCAACAATCCTCCTAACACAATCATCCCATCTTTTGTACAAATATACTGATATAAATTTTTTATCCAAATCTTTTGCACACTGTACACTTACCTGCCCTTTACTCATAACCCAATTAAATACTATTTTAGCTATTTTATTATCCATAAACTGCAACCTACCAAACATTTTCATTTTACTTTTTGCATCTCTCATGTGAAAACTTGACTATCCCATTTCTCCTCGAATTGCCTCCCTTGTTGTCCATACATCTGCATCCAATGCATGTCTTCCTACTTCCCTTTGAACTTTTTCTAAGTAATTTAATATCCCTTTACTAACATATAATGTATCATTACCATATGTTAACCCTGCTACTGCAACTCCTTTCCATATAATTCTAACTACATCATATTTATTATATAAAAACACTGTTAATTTCTTTATCAATCCCTTTCTTTTCTTTGCTTTATTTATCTTTTTTCCCCTCATTCATCCAAATAATTTTTCTGATTATTTAAAGTAATTCCCAAATAACTATATCTATTCACCACACTTAACTTAATATCTCTCAAAGAAATTCTACATCTTATTTTAATACATTGTACAGGATTAAACCTGCATTTATATATGTAACATATGTGGGGTTTGAACTCAGTCTTTCACACGACCCACCACTCTCAGTGCCATCTCAACCTTGGCACTATCAAGGGCTTGGAACATTCCATCATCAGATTTTCAATGAAATGGAAGGCTAAAGAGTTGTGAGTTGGAATAGTTTGAAGCCTGTCCATTAAAGTATGAAGATTGACTATCTTAATATAAAGCTGAGCACTGATTATATATGTGTGTGAGGATAGTAATCTAGACCAACTGATGATTTCTGGTTTAGCATGAAATACGTATATTGGTGATTATTTATCTTTTCAACTTGTGTGTGATCAGGTGGGTCAGCAATATGAGATGGCACTGAGAGTGGTGAGTCATGTGAAAGTCTGAGCTCAAACCCTACATCTTATTTTGTAATTTTTGTAAAAAAAAAATACAGAGAGTGCAAAATGTCATGGCACAGTATGGAAAAATCATTTAGATCTTAGGAAAAAATGGAGAAATCATAAGCAACCTCATAGATAAGTATATAAAATTTCTGCCGACTCTTGCCTTTGGCAGAGGACTACCTTAATATTCAATATCTAAGAATCTAAGGGTCAGTTTGATTCCCATGTTAATGTTGTCACTGGTCAGACCAGCAACATGTAAAGAAGAGAGGGAATAAAATCCCCCAAAACATTGAGCATATATGAACCTATGTGTCACTTGTATGTAATTGGAAAATTTAAATAAGGTTACATTTTTCTAAAGACCTTCAATACTTAATATTAGATGGTGGAAATAGTCCAATATATAAATACAATTAAAATACCACCATCACAAACCTTTAGAAAAACTCAAATGTTTATATACTTTTATAGATAGCAAAAGAGTTTTTGTTTTACCAGACCTTCTTTTATATATTTTTGTGTGTGAAAATATAAATATGACTTCGAAATATTTTAAAAGAGATATGAAAAGGTGGGTAGAAAAGGATGAAATTGACTGAAGAAAATATTTATAATAAATATGAAAGATAAAGAGAGGAAAAAAAGAGTTTCTTTTATGGGAGAGATAAATCCAAAAGAATTAAATAATACTAAGAAGCATTATGAGCAACCAAAAACTTTAAGTGAATGAAAAGTAAAATTGATAAATGGTACAGACAGAGAGAAAGAGAGAGGGGAGGAGGAGAGAGAACTGAAAGAAATTATAAATCAAAATACCACATGACTTTATCATGTGATTCCAGTTTACATATTGCTACCATATGACTTTATCATGTGATTCCAGTTTACATATTGCTGTTTTAGTAGTATACATTTTCGTCATCAGCCAATTACTGCAAGCTTTAATAAGTAATAATAGGTGTCAGATTACAGTGCTTATTAAATCCATATCCTGTGTTATCCTATACAAAATCCCTAGATTAATTTCAAGCTTAAAGCTTTCATTGTGAAGTGCTTTTAATTTTGTACCAGTATGTCTGGACCCTTAGGTAATGCACCTTCCTTATAGAAGCCTTCACTTACCTCTCTTCTATACTATTAAGTTATCAGCCCAAATTAAAAAGCATATAAATGTTTTCGAATTAAGCCAATTTTCTTATACAATCATATAGATCTGGTACCAGTTCAATATCTATATATTATGGTGTTCTTAGTTTTTTTTAGCAATTTTAGGCATCTCCAATGTGTGGCCAGGATTTGGTACAATCCAATAATATATCACATGACTCTATCACATGATTCCATCTTACACATTGCTGTTTTAGCAGCACATTTTTTCACCATCTCTATGTTAAATTACTGTACGTTTTAATAAGTACTGGTGGATACCATATGATAGTGCTTAATAAATCCATATTCCACGATGTCCTATCCAATATCCCCAGACTTGTTTCAAACTTATGGTTGCTAAAATGAAGGTGCATTGCATGCTAAAAGTTCAGGTGCACTGTTCCGACATTCAAAGTTGCTCATTGATAACAGCATCAAACTTGAAACTATTGGAGAATATTGGATAGGACAACACAAAATAGAGATTGACATCTATTAGTTATGAAAAATTACAGTAGGTGGCACAGAGAAGGCAGAAAAACATTCAGCTAAAAGAAATTACTATTTTTTTTATATAATGGATAGGCTGTAGCAATATCTGTATGAAAGGAAATTGTGGTATGAATGTACACTAATAATACTTTATGCGTTAATTAAAAATTGTTATTAAAGAATTCAAAAGAAGTAGTAAGACATGCTAAAGATATGAACAGAAATGAAACAATTCAAGGAAAGATGAGATGGCCAAGTTTTTGCATGAGGGATAACAAATTCAAATTGAATATGTTAAGTAGCTAGCAGTTATGGATAATAATATAATAGTAACAATGATTTTTAATTCGTTTTCAAGACAAGTACAAGCATCTAGATAAATTAAAAAGATAAGAGGATATGTTAATGAATTGGATTAAGATTTTACTTTGGTTTATCAGCATAGCAAATGGATGAATGTATATGAAAATTGATGTTATAAAAGGGAAGATTGCATCAGAAGGTTGTGATCATAAATAAAAGGTAGAGACCCAGGAAGGTAAAAAGAACATATTGTACCGCTAGACAAGGTACATGTTGTAATAAGTGTGTTTACAATTATTAAAAATAAATTTTTTTATAAACAACATAAAGATTTTAAAATTAAAATTCTAAGAAATAATATCACTATGACTAAAATAAGTTTTGTAAAAAGAAATGAAGGTTGTAATAAATAATATGTAAGTCAGAATAAGTTTGAGAGAATTATTGTTTATAAAAGTTAGAGATTTTAAAAATAAAAAAAAATAAAAAATACTGTTATATCAGGGGAAAATTAAACCCTGCATCATTCGTAAAGTTTTACAAATTAATTTAAGAGTAATTCGGGGGGAGAAGAATTTACTTTGAGAAGTTAAAAGTAGTTGAATTTCAAGTAATTAAAAGTTAAAGCTATAGTGGTTTAAAAATAAATCTTTTACATAAAATTAAAAATGTCTCTTTTCATTTAATTTAAAGAAAAAAAAATCTAGTCAAGCATCGGTGGTCGAGAGGTCAGCGACAGCTGCTTTACAAGCAGTTATCCTGGGTTAGCGGGTTCACTTCCAGGCTGATGCTATGACACATGAGAGAAAAAATCTCTTCCCATTCATTTTAAAATAAATAAGATTGTTTATAACAAGTTGATTTTAAAAATAAAGACATATAGTAAAATGGGTGCATGTTAATATAATGAATAATGAGAGTTGGATCTTAAAAAATAAATGAAAGTGTATAAGTTAAAAATGTCTCTCAAAAATATTGTAAATATGTCAGAAGCTACATAAAAGAAATGGATTAGCAATGGCTACTAAGTAAGAATCCATAAACAACACAATTAGCAATGGCTACTAATTAATAAACAGGATTAATTAATTAAAATCTTATCCAAAAAGTTAATCAAAAGCAGTGGACAAATTTTAACAATGGATATAGTTGGCGGGTATAGAAACTAATGACAACAGATCATCGCTTAAATAGTTGGTTTTTCAGTTCTTCAAGCAGTTGCACAATCTGTTTTCAGTCAGAGTCAGTATTTTTCATGTATCTAAAGACAATGCAGTGTTAGCAGCCATCAGACGCATATGGCCAGACTCCAGCCTCAGTCTGATGCCTGATTTATAATTTGAAACTGCCAGAGATATCTAACTGTCTTGAATAATAGTATCACAAAATAGAAATCATAGGAACCTCCACAAAAACTCACGTGAAGTAGCAAACAACAAGAATTCAGTGTCCAAAATCCTATAGGTAATAAAAACATTTTCTTATTTTATTTCTGACATTAATGTAGCCATTGCTAATCTTGAAGCCTCTCAGAGTCAGTTAATAAATGAACTCTATAACGGCATAAAATGAACTGTTAATATGCGTGTTTTAAAATGTCGTGTATTTATTTAATGCTTTATAATATATTAATTTTGTGTATTTATTTAATGCTTTGTGATATCTTATATTTTATTGTTTGAATTAAGAATATGTGTGTGGTCATTATATAAAATACCATTGTTAGATTAAGTAAGAAGTTATGAGGATAGTTTAAAATTATAATAGTAATCATTTAGTTAAAATAAATTATCTTTAAAACTTAATGTCTGCTGGTCAATTTTTTACCATTAATTAAAGTAGTAATGTGATATATTATTCTTTTGATTGAGCTAGTTGGGATATCTTAGGCACTGAATTAGTTGGCCATCATTCAGGGCCTATTAGTTGCTTTGCTAATTATGTGGCGCTTGGAGTTTACTCCGAAACAAAAAAGTGCTTTGAATGATAGGTGTTGAATTCTGCAGTTGAAAAGATCTATGTCCTTCAAATGTGGTCATAGTTATATATATTTTATATATAGCTTTGACTTGGGCATGGGTACCTTCTGGGCATTATGCTTCTCTGCCTAAGGGACCATGGGGGTGCAATAATTAAATTGCATTGGTGTAGATCGAATGTATAGGTTTATAATATCACATTTCAATAAACCAAAGATCAGCATTTCAAGCTAATGTACATGTGGTTTATGAATCTTAATAATAAATGAATACTTTCATTTCCAACACAAGATAAAGTCTTTGTGAAAGAATAGAATGAATCCGTCTATTCTTTCAACCCAAATGCTTAAGTATGGGCAAATCTTAAGCACTGGAAATGAATACGCGAAGATAAACCAATCACTTATAAATTATTTTTTACCATGTCTGAATAAACGATGCCCATTTGGGTTGAAAGAATAGGTGGATTCATTCTATTCTTTCGCAAAGACTTTATCTTGTGTTGGAAATGAGAGTATTCATTTACCATTAACATTCATAGAGTGCATGTACATTAGCTTGAAATGCTGATCTTTAGTTTATTACAATTCATAAACATCATGCTATATAAAATAAATATCTCATTTAAATATCTTATTTTATATATAAGAGTAAGTTTTATAATTTTGTTCTCAAGTTTAGATTTCTTTATTTAAAGAGTCAAAGTTCGTGTTAGATTTTGTTTCCCAAGCAATCTACTAACCTGACCTGGTTCAATATGAATAATACATAGAATTTTAACATATATATAAATAGAAATAAAATTATCAGGAATGAGCCATTTTACGATATGTAAAGAAAGTGCTCTTATTTTTAAACAAGAACATGTGCTAATATTATGAGAATATGTTTGTAAATGGCATAATGAAAGACACATGAAAATCAAATTGATTATTAATTTCTATTTAGATTTAAAAATAATAAAAATTATACTTAAAAAGATCTATATCTTCCATGGTTTATTTTTTTACAATTCAAAATAATATATTCTTCAGATTTCTGAAGGTGATACTATTGAACCTATTATAGCAGTGGTATATCTTCACCAAAGTGGATGTGTGAAGCAAAAGAAGACTTACTAAATTACTAAAAAGTATAATACAAGTTGAATCTAGAAGACATGGTCTTAGTTTATATTACTAAAATTATTTCAAAGAGATGCAGTACTAATTGCTTATATTGGGAAATTATCGCTGACAGTAAAGACTATAATTAGATAAGATGTTAAAGTCTTTTAAAAATACATGTTAAAGTCTTTTAAAAACAGATCTGTTGCAAAAGAGGTTAAATAAAGCATTCTTCTCTTTTTTTCTGAGTTAGATTGATGATTTAGAATTACAAGTGAATATGCATAAATGTAGTATATATAATCTTCTCAGCAGTTATTACATCAAATTAATACTCTAATACTGTTTTATTAAATGAATGAAATACTCTCAAACCAAAGCAAAAATTAAAAAATTTTAAGAGAAAAGATCATTCATTTTCTCTCTTTTACTTCTATTCATTTATAGAGGCGTATCTGACGCACTTTGGGAAAAAAATCATGATGATTTTAAATCAATCGTATTACTTTTTTAAAGCTATATTTGAAATTGCTTTTGTGTACTCTGGATTGAGAGTATTTTATTTATTTAATAAACCAGTATTGGACTATTAATCTTGATGCTTGTTAATAAGTATGGTCAAGTTTTTATTGTTTGGTACTTCATAAGAAGTTTTAGTGATGGAAGAACCATAACTGGCATTGATCCAAGAATCTTATATTCCCGAGTCTGACATTCTAATTTATAGTATTATTAATAGTTCTAGTAGGTGGAGAGAAAGAAGAAATAAAGGGAGAAGGAGGGTAGTGGTAGTAGTGGTGATGGTAATGGTAGTGGTGGTGGTAGTAGCAGTAGCAATAACAGCAGCAGCAGCAGTAACAGTAGTAGTAGTGTTAGTAGAAGGGTTAGTAGTAACAGTAGTAGTGTTAATAATAGTAGTAGGTCAGTAGTAGTAGTAGAGTTAGTGTAGTAGTAATATGTTAGTAGCATTAGTAATAATAGTCGTAATGTTAGTAATAGTAGTAACAGTAACAGTAGCGGTACTAGTAGTAATATATAAAGATAAATAAATCATAGAAATTTTTTTGGTAAAGGCAGTCGTAACATATATGTATATTTAAAGGATTAATTAAAATAGAAATAAATCAGAATTATTATTATTTTAATCTCCAAGATTCTCAGATCTAGAATTTCTGAGGCCTCTTTTTACTTTTAAATAATAAAGGGGAAAAAATATAGATATATAATAATCTTAAATCCTCAATTTAGAAGCCTTTATTTAATTCCTTTTAAATACTTAATTTTATATATAAAAAAAAGCCATTACTATTTTTTTTACGGTAAAAAAAAGGTAAAAGAAAACTTTTTTATGTACTATATAATATTTAAAAAATATACTTTTCTTCTGCCAAAGTACAGTATTTTTTATTAAATTTAATGACACTTATTTTAAATCTAATGCTATTCAACTTCAAGTGGTTAATAAATTAAAGAATTGATAGTTAATTCTATCTATATATAAAAGATAGACTTGATATGTTAGAATAAATTTGTTATGGACTCGTCTAAAGCTTACCCTCAATAAAAGACTTGCCCAAAGTATAGAGCTCTCTAGATCGAATTCAGATCACAAAAGAGCTTACCAATCAAACAACAAAAACACAAAGAAGTAATCAATATCAACACCAAGAGATCGTTCAAATAATTAGATCAGAAAATGCAATTATTCATAGTAAGGTAAGAATGCTGACTATAAAACAGGTCCACCAGACAGAGGTCCAAGCTCAAATTTCTTTGACAATACCACACATGACCTGCTACTCACAGAAAACAGTGGACATGCTTAAGCTTGGAGCAGAATGCAGCTGATGGCAAATAGTATTACACTTTTTATGATGTAGTCCAATGAAACTGGAATGGAGAGTTGGGTTCACCTGCTGGTTATTAGTGGAAACATTTATGCACGTGTAATCTCACCAACTGTAATGGGCAGCAAATACTTCTATAAATATACTATTAGTATAAATAGATGCAGTAAATATTTTGGCATTGCTTGGAAAACCCTGTTTTCCAACAACATACATGTATGTTATGACAAAGTTATTAAAAAAAGCATGATGCTAGTTGCATAAGAGTCATATGACAGTTGAGGTTTAAAGAAATAATTGAACGAGAAAATAAATTAATTTAGAAATCTTTAACACTCACTGTTGTGCAAACCTAAAACAGGCCAAACTCTTCATGCAGTAGTGCCAGTCAGTGCAAGCCAGATTAATCAATGGATGCCAGGAGGCTTGTGCATAAAATCCCTATCTAGTGCCTACTCATCCAATATCCCCAGACCAGTTTCTAGCTTGTGGCTTTCATCAGTGAGGAGACTTGGATCTGAGAGCATTGCACAAACCACAAGCTAGAAACTAGTCTGGGGATATTGGATGAGTAGGCACAAGATAGGGATTTTATGCACAAGCCTTCTGGCATCCATTAATTGCTCTTGTTAGCAGAAGATGGCACTACTGTATGGAGAGTTTTATCTGTTTTAATAATAGTTATTAGCAAACATAAGCTACAGTGATGATGTGATGTTTAGTGGTTTGTGCAAAACTACTATACCAGTCAAAACATGTTGAACCATCTAACCTGAGCTGGAACTCACAGAATGTACTTCAAACCCAGCCAAGGCGGAGATTTAGGTCAGGGACCAACCAGGATTTGAACCCATTCCATAAGCCCCAGATCAAACACCTAATGAATAATATATAATAATGGCACATGAGAATTAGTGTGGAGAAGACAATGAGACTTATTTACTAATTACATTATAACTTAACTAACATAAGCATACACATGGTTGTGTGTGTGGAAGTGGAGAAAAAGGAATTCAAACTACTCAAATAAGTTTAGACAATAAAAATATTATCCATGATAAAAAGTACTTTCTTTTTAGCTCAATGTCTAAACCTAAAGGCAGAAAACATATATGAATGTATCATAAATCAAAATTTAAATTTCTATATTTTAATTTTTCTGTTACAGGGCATGTACAGTATGAATACACAACTGTATATATATATCACTGCTAAACATTTCTAGTTATTTGCAAGGAAATAGCCCCACACTTTATTTATATCATAATAAATCCATGAAAATATTTATTCTGTTGTTATATGTGTTTTCAACATGTACTTCCCTAAGCTCATACTTACATATATATGTTAAAATAGATCTTGTGATGTAATTCAATAGTATCAATAACTTGGCTTCGAAGCAAATGTCATGAATATGATAGGACTACTGCACTACATATGAGAGCAGCAGTAATCTATTATCAACAATGTCATGTGATTTCAAATTGCGTGATCATTGTCCTTTTTGTGCATTATATTTGTATGAAGGATCATTAAAATGTCTTTCTAAATATAAAATAATATCAAACTAAATTTTTGCTGAGAGGAAATGAAGAATTAGAAGCTTCTACCAGTGATGATCAAGTGCTTTGTTTTGACATAGTATCCTGTTAAGTAATCATTCCAGAAGTTCTTGACTAAACCATTTAAACTATATAATGTTCTTTATCAAATTTTTTTATTGATGCTACTATCATATATATATATATATATACATTATTTATTGATATCCATTGTAGAAATTTATTGTCGTACATGGCAACACGATGAAAAATCAATTAAACTCTTAGAAAAACATGCATTTCTATCAATTAAACCTGACTTCCTCAGCTTCTTGGAAGACCAGTAGAGATTACATCAAACATAAAGCCTTAGTTTCCATTTAAATAGACTTGCACCACTCAATGTATTATTAAAGTTTAAATGTGAATTCTTTTTCAAACTATAATATGAAACTGAGTTTTGCTAGTTTCATATTTAAATTTTAATATTAAATTGAGTGTTGTGAATCTGTTTAAATAAGAACTGAGTTCCTATTTTTGATGTGATCTTAACTGATTTTCTGAGTGGCTGATGACATCAGATTTGATTGACAGAAACATGTAACCTATGAGATATTTTTCATCAAGCACTGCAGTATATATGACTATAGATTTCTATAAATTTCTGTAGACAGCATAAATAAGTAATACCAATGTATGACATATTTATGTGCCTTTCAATTAATATTTATTTATATGTATATATTATTACAATTTATCTGAAGGAACCATGAGATAAATATCTTAATTTATATTCTAATCATTTATTAGGTTAGAAATTATAACATCATTTTAGCTCAGATAAATACAACTATATGAAATAATTCATTTATTTTGTTTCCTCTTTTTTTTCATGTGCAATATGTTAAATATAGTTAAAACTTGTTATTTCACCACACATAATATAATCTAATCACAAGAATAAAACATAAACATCACATGATCACCATTTCTTATGCTTGTTTACAACTGTTATTAAAACAGGCAAAACCCTCCATATGTATTGCCACTCAGTGCAAGCCAAAGTAATCAATGAATGCCAGAAGGCTTGGGCATAAAATCCCCATCTGGTGCCTAATAATCCAATATCCCCAGACTAGTTTCTGGCTTGTGGCCTTCAGCAGTCAGGAGCTTTGAATCTGAGAGCACTGCACCTAGATTTTAGGATCTAATGCAACCCTGCATCTATTATCTCTACTTAACTAAAAAACTACGAGTCTTAAATTGAAAACATTATAATATTTTCAGTCTGAGTTCATTAGCTTATATAGTCATATAGGTCTGAACTCAGTTCAGTATCTATACATTTTGGTGTCTTTGGTTCTTTAATAACCATAGCCATCACTATCTTTTTAGCTGGATTGGTTTAAGCCAATAAACATTACATGATTACCATTTCTTATGCTTGCATATAACTGTTATTAAAACAGGCAAAACTCTCAATACGTATTGCCACTCAGTGCAAGCTAGAGTAATGAATGTACTCAGAATAGTCTGGCAATATTGGATGAGTAGGCACTAGAAGCAAAACTCTCCATACATATTGCCACTCAGTGTAATCCAGAGTAATCAATGTAATCTGGGGATATTGGATGAGCAGGCAGTAGATGATGATTTTATGCACAAGCCTTCTGGAATCCATTGATTACTCGGGCTTGCACTGAGTGGCAATATGTATGTGAGTTTTGCCTGTTTTAAAAACAGTTATAAGAAAGCATAAGCAATGGTGATCATGTGATGTTTATTGGTTTAAAACCAATCCTGCCTAATAGGATACTGGTGGCTATGATTATTAAAAAACCAAAGACACCAAAATGTATAGGTACTGAAGTGAGTTTAGACCTATATAAGCTAATGAGCTTGGATTAAAAATATTATAGTGTTTTCAATTTAAGACTCATAGTTTTGAAGTTAAGTAGAGATAAAAGGTGACTGCTGGAAAGTTGCATTAGATCCTAGATCTAGGTGCAGTGCTATCAGATCCAAGGCTCCTCACTGACGAAGGCCACAAGCAAGAAACTAGTCTGGAGATATTGGATGAGCAGGCTCTAGATGGGGATTTTATGCACAAGCCTTCTGGAATCCATTGATTACTCTGGCTTGCACTGAGTGACAATACCTATGGAGAGTTTTGCCTGTTTTAAGAATAAGCATCTGAAAAGAGTAAATGACCTGTTAAATGCATTTCATGCTCTTCAGTTGATTCATGCTAAAATATTTCCCTGTCTTCATTGACTTTGTTCATAAGAAGTGAATGAAGAAAATTTGGAACCTTTATACCAAATTATAATAGCAAGGAATGCTGAGCATGGGTAAGTAATACATATGAGAGGTTGTGATAAGGACCAACAAAAAAGTGCTAATATTGCCTGAAATGCATCTCAAGAGCATTCACTTTTTTATGTATCTTTATCAATGTAACTAAAATATATATAGCAGAATGAAAAGCTATGAATTTACATATATTTATGATAAAATGAGCTATGTAGTCCATTACCTTACCATCTATCTGTCTGTCTGTCTGTCTGTCTGTCTATCTATCTATATATCTGTCTGTCCGTCTGTCGGTCGGTCTGTCTGCCTGCCTATCTATCTACCTACCTACCTACCTACCTACCTACCTACCGACCGACCGACCGACCTACCTACCTACCTACCTACCTACCTACCTACCTACCTACCTACCTACCTACCTACCTACCTACCTACCTACCTACCTACCTACCTACCTACCTACCTACCTACCTACCTACCTACCTACCTACCTACCTACCTATCTATCTATCTATCTATCTATCTATCTATCTATCTATCTATCTATCTATCTATCTATGATAAAATCCACATGTAGGCGATAGTAGAATGAAAAGCAATGAGTTTATATATATGCATGATAAAACACGAGCTCTCCACTCCAATGCCTTACAATTTATCTCTATACGTACATATGATAAGATCCATATGCTAGTTGATAGTAACATCTAAAAATCTGGATCAAATTTGGAGAACAATTTTTAAAATGATGATGATGTTCAAGCAGGCATACAATTTTTTTTTTCAGGCATTCAACCCATAATTAATTCATTCAAGGGCTGGTTCGTAAATAGGTATTTAGATATTCTTAGTTAGAAGAAATTCCTTCTTTCTCCCAAAAATCCCTTTCCACTTGAAGCAATTTAATCAGATAGATTACGTCTTCTTAACTATATTTCTGTAGGAAAATTTTTCACAAAATTGAACTATGTAACACTATTTGTACTTTTTACATACGCGTATGTATCCTATGTAAATTAATACTTAAAAACTTTACTTACGATCCAAATGTATGAATCTTCGTCGTTAATCTGTAAATAAAAGTAATAATAATAAAACAAATGTAATATGTATTATCTATATATATTGCTAAAAAAAAAAAGAAACTATTATCTATAAAAACTCTATTATTATGTTTTCCAATTGCAAATAATATAAATTTCATTTTAAAGACAAATTACTATTTTTTCTTTCCTTTTATAATTACATTAATAACAGAAATAATATTGTTTATAAAACTGAAGGGGAAGTTAATAACAATATAAATTCTATGGCTACAAAAATAATAATAAAAGTTTGCATATAATAGAATGAACATACGTCGAGTCTCAAATCTATAGAAAGGGCCCGTTTATGACAGCATTACAAATTGTATTTCGGATACTATTGTATTGCAAAGCATACAATTAATATATTAACAAACAAAATTAAAAGAGCGAGGAGGGATGTGTTTATTTAAATAAATACATTTTAGAATATAAAATAAATATATATAAAAGAGAAAAAAGCAATGTTAATTTAAATGGATTTTTTTAATAGAATAACTAATAAATACATTGATAAATACATTGATTATATAATATCTTAACGATAAAAATAGTAAAATAAGAAAGTATAATATATGAATATAAAAATAAACATATATATATCAACAATATTTTAGCAAAATTAAATAAAAAATACAATACAATGATAATGTAAACTGTCGATTTGATTATAGGAGGGGGAAAAATGTAAAAATTCTATTTAAACACTTCATAATTTAAATAAAGTTAAAGGTGATAATTATAATAAGGGTGAATGCAAGGAAAATAATAATAACAGCAATAACAAGTGTAACAATAATGATGATGATGATAACAAGAAAATTAAATAATGTGAAAAAAATTATATAATTACATGCCAGGAATGTAAAAAAATTGGGAGAGATTAAAAATAAAATAAACTAGATATGACAACATTACGATGCTAAAACTTCAGCAATTTACAAACATAAAATTAATATAAAATAGAAAACAAGTATTAAACTGTTAGAGTCTCTTAATAATTACAGAGAAAAAATAATAAAGGAAGCATTGCTTATTAAAAAGTTGAAGCCAGTTGTAAATGATCATGGAAAAGACTTCATTTTGTTTTGGTTGATTAAATTCTTTTACGCATTTATATTTTTAATTTAGTTTCACCATATGCTATGGGATTGAGTTATTTATAAAAATAATGTCTATTACATTTCAATTGTCAAATTCTTTAGTGGCAAAATTTAATAAAAATAAAATTATATTTTATATGGTTTCCAAAATTAAATAATAGATCATTTTTTAGTTTTGATTTCAATCAACATAATTGTTGTTAGATATATATATATTTATTATATATAGAAATTAACATATGGTTGAAATTATTATTTAAAAGCTGCATTTTTAAATGAGAATTTATAAATGTGGATGCATATATGTGTATATACATATATAGGAATGTGTATGCATATATACTTGTTCATATTTATATTTTTTTCATTACCTGTATGAGTATATATATACTGATTAGGGAAAGGATTTAAATATGTTAATGGTTAAAAACTAATGTTTTGAATTTATTTATACAATTATTGTTTATTATTTTATTTGTAATTTATTTTTGGAGTTACTTCTAAGAATTGTAAAAGGAATTGGCTGAAACATTAATTGTTAAACAGCAGTGCTATCCAGTTCACACTTTAGTAATCAATGAATGCAAGAAGGTTTGTGCATAAAATCTCTATATAGTGTTTACTCATCCAATATTTCCAGACAAGTTTCTAACCTATGTCTTTTATCAGTGAGGAGCCATGGATCTGAGAGCACTGCACTTAGATCTTAGGATCTAATACAACCTTGCAGCAACCACCTTCATAAAATTATGAGGCTTAGATGAAAACTAAATAGGTAAAAGGTGGCTTCTGAAAGGTTGCCTTAGTTCCTAAGATTTAGATACAGTGCTTATAGATCCAAGGTCCCTCATTGATGAAAACCACAAGCTAAAAACTAGTCTGGGGATATTGGGATGATAGCCATTAGTTAGGAATTTTATGCAGAAAACATTTTTTTGATTGTTAAGCCTTGCACTGGGTAGCAACTACTGTATAGAGAGTTTGATATTATTTAAAAAGCTTGGGTAAGCATAGAAAAAGCTGATAATGTGAACATTAATTGTTATTTGTGAATAAAGATCTCTTATTAAAAAGAATAAATTATAATAATAACTGTAGTTTACTCCACTGTACATGTGTTTTACAGATTGAATGCTAATTATAATGAATACTCTTCTTTCCAAACACAAGATAAAGTCTTTTTAAAAGATAGAATGGATCACTCTATCCTTTTCACCCAAACTATATGTATAGGCAAATCTGAAGCATTTGGAACTGAGAGCATTCGATATGTAAAGCACATGTGCAGTGGAGAAAGCTACAGTTATTATTATAATTTATAAAAAAAACATGGTGCTATATAAATTAAATATTTTAAAAAGAGTAAAGTACATGGTGGTGTATTATAATTGAGTTTGTGATTATACGTACAAATATATATAATCAAAATGATCTCAAATTCACAACTCAACAAGACTATCCAAAGAGAATGAACTCTAAAACCCAACCAATAGTTTCACTGCTACAAGCAGACGTCTCAAGTATAAAGGAGTAAAAGATAACAACATATTTATACTAAAAATTGCCCACAATTCCACTCAATTCAACATACCTTTAATATTAAAAGAACGTTTTCATGGATACAGACCACACTGTTAATTTTGATGGAGCTAACATTTTCTTCTTTAAAAGAAATGAAATAAAAAAAGAAAATATTATTAAAAATGTATGATTTTGAAGCTATTAACTTATTTAAAAGTTCTTTTAATGTTAAGGGTGTGTGGGTGTAAGTGGAATTGTGGGTAGTGTTATCTTGTAGTGCTTTACAGTTGAGAAGTCTGCTTGTAGCTGTGAAACCATTGGTTGTATATTAGAGTTTATTTTCTTTGGCTAGTCTTGGTCATTTGTGAATTTGGGGATAATTTTAATTATTTTACTGACTAGTTTAGCTTTAGGCTTTTAACATGTGCATTTATATACATATAGACAGTATTGGTAGTGTTTGGTTAGCTGTATCCCAGCTGCTAGTTGCTGGTAGCAGATGATGTAAGCTACATGGCTTACGCATGGCAACCAGCGCCACCAGGCGGCAGTTTTGCTTCCAGCTAGCTTGTGGAAGGTTCCTGTGCATACGCATGGTGGACAGCGCTACCTAGCGGCTGGAACAAGCATTTCTGCATTTTGGCCCCTACTCTGGATATTTCTGTGTGTTTACACAGAAACAGCGCCTAACCAAACACTACCATAGTATTATATTTAAATGATTTTATATATATTCATAAATAATGTAAAACAGCAACATTGTGAGGAGTGTAAAACCAATTTCACTGGTTATAATTTTTATATTATATTCATCACTATTGCAACGATAACTAATGATGATCAAATCCCCATCACAAGTTCTGATTAGCTTAAAAACCAAAAGGGATATTTGTGGTCAATATATATACACACACACATTTATATTGTCAGATAAGTAGTCAAATATTTGCCTATTTCAGCTACTTTTTTTTATTTCTAATATTAATTTTTGTTAATTTTCTTTAATATGTTTTAAATGTTTTTTGTTTTTTTTTTGTCTAAGATAAGAAAGAAAAAAAATTAAAGTATATGTTTATAAATAAATAAAAAATTGATACTAAAAAATTGCATCAATTGTCCTTGGGTACACATATTTCACAGAAAAAAGTTTAACAGTGTTTAACTATACTGGAATCTTAATTAGAGACATTGTTGTATCCAAACTCTTATAATTTCTTTTGATGGGTAGTTAAAGAATTTGTCTCATTGATATATTTTTTTAAAAATTATTTTTTCTTTAGATGTACCAAGATATGTTATCAAAATTTAATTGGTAAAGTGTTTTATAAAAAAAATATTTAAATTCTTTTTTGTAAAGATTAAAAGACTAATCTGCAAGCTGATTAGAAAAATTAATTAATTTAGATCAAAGATAAAATATTGCAATATTTTTTGTTATTTGGTGTGCAATTAGAGAGAGAAGTTGGCAATCAGAGAGCAGTTGGTAATTGGAGAGAGCAGTTGCCAGATAGAGAGAGCAGTTGGCAGTCAGCATCAGTAGAGAAAGCCAGTCATCAGAGCTAGTGAGAGATTGGTAATTACATTCTAATGCAGAGAAAAAAGTATTCTGGGATAACTCTTGGAATCTATTTTTGATAGACTTACAAAAGATGTTAATGCAGCCAGAAGAGTTTAGTAAACTAAACAAAATGGAGTAGAAATTCGCCAAATGCACCAGATCTCATCTTCAAATAATCACCATGTGAAATGTACTGTTATGCTGAACACTGCCTAGCAAGAAAATGTAGCTGAATTAAAACCATCTTTTTTTTGTTTTGCTACAGCACATTTCAATAGAGTTTTGTAAATAACAGCATGCCAGGAAAATTTCATTTTAGCTGAGAACAAGAGGGAAGTGGTGATTATAGAAGTCAGCTTAATGTAATATCTCCTATGAATAAGTATAACAGATGAGTCTTTGAAATATTTGAAGAGCAGAAATGAAGTGGGTACAAACCCCCTTCCTCCACTGGTATAAGTAAGAAAAGAACATTTAAATGGTATTATTATGTTTTTTAAATATATCAATTTCAGAAATTAACATTTTGTTCAAATTAAGCTATACATATACAAATGTAAGTATGCATTCAGAATTAGATAAAGATGTATATATTTTTTTGTATTTACTAAGAAATTAATGTCTTAGTAAAAATAAACTATACCTATGCAAATGTATGTGTGTATAGAGTTAAATAAAGATGTATATAATTTTTTTTTGTATTTAGTTAAGAAATTAATATTTTAGCAAAATTAAACTATGCATATGCGAATGTATGTCTGCATATAGAATTAGATAAAGTTGTATATATATAAAATTAAGAGCATGCTAATTAGCAGCTCTAAACAAGCTTTTTTTATTTATGATAAATGCTACTACAAGAGAAGGCATACAAATCATTTTTATCTTGGATTGTCCACATCCCCAGATTGGTTTCGACCTATGGGTCAGTGAGGAGTTGGGACATTAGATTCAAAAAAACCAACTCAAGCAAAGCATGTATATAAAAGTTAATTGTTAGAAGAAGATCTGAAACTTTTAGACATCTACATGTCTTTAAAGTCAGTTCTCCAACTGAAAAAATCATATGGGCCTGAACTTCATTCAGATACTCCATATATATATTAGTAGGCTTAGCCATTTAATTTAGCCAAAGCCCCAACAGCAAAATAATAATAGTAATAATAAAAAGTCAGATGTCACATGACTTATATATAGCTTGCACTTACAAATATGTAAAATTAAGAGCATGACTTTAAAGACATGTAGATGTCTAAAAGTTTCAGATCTTCTTCTAATTAACTTTTATATAAATACTTTGCTTGAGTTGGTTTTTTGAATCTAATGTCCCAACTCCTCACTGAAGAGACCCATAGGTCGAAACCAGTCTGGGGATGGGGACAATCCAAGATAAAAATGATTTGTATGCCTTCTCTTGTAGTAGCATTTATCATAAATAAAAAAAAGCTTGTTTAGAGCTGCTAATTAGCATGCTCTTAATTTTACATATTTGTAAGTGCAAGCTATATATAAGTCATGTGACATCTGACTTTTTATTATATATATATTATTAATATGTAGAAATCATAAATTGAAATATATCTCATTGATATGGTTAGTATATATCTATATATTTTTGTTTACTATTATATATGTGTGTATTATATGTGCATAAAGTTGCAGTAGGAATGCACACAGTAAGAAACTAATAGAAGGAAGGAAGTGTGCTCTTATTGTGCAATAATGAACTATAAGGAAGAGGATGTTCTCTTATTGCACATTAATGTGTTATAGATTAGATATTATTTTCTACTGATGTGATATTTATATTATAATTACTTTTTTATTTGGTTCTTTTAATATTTCTAATTAAAATTAAGAAAATAAATTTTTGTTGTATTTGATTATAAAATGGTGTTCAACATTTCACTCAACTTTCTCCATAGTTAATGAATTATATATGTATTTATTGTAAGATAGGCTTTTCACCTTGAGAAGCAGAATAAGAGAGCTAGGATATGGGATTACCTGTAAGCAAATGTTGGATGTGCCTTTCAATAATAGTCTTACAGGAAATCTTTCTAGGAAAGTGCTACTTAAAGCTTTTGGGCTTTATAAAATGTTCTATTTTGGTTAAGCTTGGCCAACCCTGGTGGAGATGATTATCCAAATAAGGGATTAGGAAATATAACTTATAGTTGTCACTTAATCCCCTTCTAACAATAATAATTAATGAAATTAATTATTTCACTCTACCTTAACTTATAGTTGAGTTACAGAGTTTAAACTCAGTAGTGATAAGTAGGGTAATTCCTGTTACACTTTACTGATGAAAGGATTGACAAATCACTGCAAAACATATGATTCAGGTTCACCTGTCAGGGAAGATCAATCCTACATCAAATATAGAAACTTGCCTGTAGTTCCTTAAAAAAGGGGTTACCTTCAAGTACTTAGAGCATTAAGCCAATAAACATTAGATCCTAAGATCTAGGTGCAGTGCTCTCTGATCCAAGGCGCCTCACTGATGAAGGCCACAAGCCAGAAACTAGTCTGGGGATATTGGATGAGTAGGCACTAGATGGGTATTTTATGCACAAGCCTTCTGGCATCCATTGATTACTCTAGCTTGCTGTGTGTGGCAATATGTATAGTGAGTTTTGCCTGTTTTAATTACTTAGAGCATTGTGATCACTTTTTATCTTTACCATGTCATACCCTTTTACCCATTTTCTCATATGAGTTTGTCCTATTTTTTTTATATATTTATTCTAGTCTCCTTTAAAGATCTTATTATCTGAATGATCCATAACTTAAACAAGACTGGTATATAAATGGCACTAAACCCAATAGGCAAACAATCTTTACATATATTATTTTTATTAATGAAAAGGTTTCCTCTTATTATTGTTTACACCACTTTTGTTTTGTTAGCTTTAGATATTTTTTTTATTTACTCATTACTTCCTGTTTAGATAATCTTCACCTATGGAAAAAATATTCAAGTAAATTAAATAAGCATTGGCAACAACAGTTTCATCCAGGAAAATGTTTTCCCAGATGTTTCTGCAAATTTAACGCCAACCTCATCATCTATGCATTTCCGCCCCCACCCCCTTTGCCAGCCTACGTGCTAAAGGATGACAATCAGATTCCACCTTTATCTACTCATTATATAATTATTCTGAAATATGCTAAATATTCAGAATAGCCAATGCTTCTTTTTGAAGGCATTATTTTAATTCATCTTTCAAATGTGACCTTGTCCAAAAATTAATTAGCCTTAATGCTAGGTACAAGTTGAAATACTCCACTATGCAATAAAATTTTAAAAGTGACAAACTCCAGTACTCAGCCCATAATAAGGCACTCATTAATCTCGCCCTTAAAAATAAAAATAAAATTGAGAAGTCAGGAGAACTTTCACAAGGTGGTACAATGGTTACATTTAAGTGATTGAATATAAACTGTGAATCAATACAGTATCATTTTGCTCTTACATTTTTGCCAAACCACTGCACTCTCAAAAGCTAGTCATTTTCTGTCTAGCCATGTTGCAAAAAATCTCAGTTTGGTCAATTGAATGCAACTTCCATATTCAATCTGTTATTTGGATATTTAAATATTGTGAACCTCCTACACCATATTATGGGTACAGGGATACTTAGTTTCCATATCTATGTTTTCAGTTATCCATCATTTAAAATATATTAGATTAAAAAAAAATAGAAATTTATAAAAATAATAATAATTATTATCTATGTTTTAGTTTTTTAGTTCACATTGTATATGCATTTATATACACATGGTTGAGTAAGGGTGTGTATTATACATATTTTCAACATATAAATACAGTATGTAAACAAGCATCTATTTTTATAGCGCATTGTTTATAATTGTAATTCACTAAATATCAGCCTTTTACAGCTACTGTACATGAAAAGTATTCATTTATTATTTAACACTCATTAAAGCGCATGTACAGTAGCTGTAAAAGGCTGATATTTAGTGAATTACAATTATAAACATCGTGCTATAAAAATAGATGCTTGTTTACATATGTTTGAGTTTCGTTTGAAAGTGACATTTAAGTAAATTCTAAGTAATTTCGTCGACGTCATTAAGTCAGACAATGCGAACCGTAATTTAAAGTGAATGATCTATCTTCACGCTTTATTTGCCAGTACTTAAGATTTGCCCATATATAAACATTTGGGTTCGGAAAGAATAAGTGATTCATTTTATTCTTTCTTAAATGCTATATCTTGTATGGGCACTGAAAAGTATTCATTTATTATTTAACACTCATTAAAGCACATGTACAGTAGCTGTAAAAGGCTGATATTTAGTGAATTATAAATACAGTATGTAAACACTCATATATATATATAAGTAAATTAATTAGTAAATGGGATGACCATTATATATATTTAGTTAAATCCACAGACA
The DNA here is from genome assembly GCA_028023455.1 of Epiperipatus broadwayi. Taxonomy (NCBI): domain Eukaryota; kingdom Metazoa; phylum Onychophora; class Udeonychophora; order Euonychophora; family Peripatidae; genus Epiperipatus; species Epiperipatus broadwayi. Next base: position 47,042 of record JAQFVV010012917.1, read on the forward strand.
TGGTGTATTGTTATGCAGTAACCAATCAGATTCTGTTTAAATAAAAACAATAGCAATCCTGTCCAAGCTATATATACTGTAACCCTACCTGATTTTAAAAGTGTTGCTTTTGTGTAAATATTTTTTTTATTACATATATTACAAATTATTAAAAGTTACGTATATAAAATAAATTTTAAAGTGTTTGAAAAAATAGGGATAAAAGTAAAATATATTATAAATTTTTTATTTTAAAATAATATTACTATTTTAAATAAATGTTGCTATAGAAACCAGTCACAAATGACTGGGGGGGGGGGATAAAGACACTAAAATCGTCTGTGTTGCCAAGAAGGGAGAGAACGATTATTACTTCTTCAACATATGTTTTACTATATAGAAGTCAATAAAATTTGTAAGGATTATTTAAATGAATATCATGCATTATATGAAGCAGAGACCTTTCCAGAATGTTTTCCCTGATTTTTCCAGTATTGTAGCTGAATATGAAGCTGTAAACAAAAAAATTCATTAAAATTAACATTGATCCTGCCAATCTATTCAATGCTAAAGAAATATTTGACGTTTACTTGCTAAAAAGAAAACTAGCTATCAAAAGTGATTAACCCATAGAAATGTGCTTCTATAATTAATCACGAATCTACCTATTTTAGATGCTCAGAGGAAAATTGCAATGGAAAACCTTATAGGAAAACTGCCACAGAGAAGTTAAAATGTTAATATTGCTAGCAGATATTAAAATTAATGATTAATGGTCATATTCCCACATTTATGGAGACAAAAATATATGAGCTCACAAAGACATTAAGGTAATAAACTGAATTTTCTATAGCTATTTTCAATGAGTTATTGTAAGCCACAATGTTTTTTGCTCATCTCACGCATGATTGTCATATAATTTTTTAAGTGTAAATATGTAAATACAATTTTTTATTATCATATAATTCTATTTTTTAATCAAACTTACTGTTGTTGTTAATAATTTTTTTGTTTGTCATTTCTCATCTGAAGTTCAAACTGATTATTTATTTTGTTAATGTAATAAGTGGAGTGCGTAACGATCAGGAAATATCATTAAATCTGCATGGAAACTTGTTTTTATTTATAATAGCCACTGCTTGTGGCTATTATAAATTTGTCAATTAAAAATAAGTTGTATGTAATCACTCCACCATGTACATAGTTACCCATTACTTATCTTTAAATTATCCTAGACTAAAATTAATTTGCAAATATTGTATGTTTTCATTTTATTGTCAATTTGATTATTATCAATTGTTAAAAGGGTGGTTACCATTACATTTAGGAGTCTGATTCCAGGATTATCTTGATTAAAGTGAACAGGAATTGAACCCTGTTTAGTTTTACAAAAATCTTTTTATTAGTTATTTGGAAAAACATATATTAGTCATTGAAATATGGAATATAAATACTTGGTCGGATGAGAAATATAATCATTTATTTTAATATAAATAAAAATCAATCAATTAACTTATAAGATCTTAGACAATAATAATGATTGAAATGGATTGGTAGAGATAATAGTCATATGCAAATAAATAAAATAAGACATTAAAATTGGAGTAACTTGCAGTTTTAGAAAGGTTGCATTCGGGAAAGAGAGGTGAGCATTCTAATTATTAAGAAATAAAAGAAATATTAGAATTTTTATATACTTTTTTTAATTTTTTTTTTTTTATAGAAAGGTGAGTTACTAAATTTATTATAAAATTATATATATGATTACCCGAGATAAAGCAAAAATAGAAGGTCAGGAAAGTAAAATTAAGACTCATAATAGCAAATTTATGAACATGATCATCATTGATCGATCGTTCACCCCACACGTGGTGTACTCTATTGCCTGCCCTCAGGCTGGATGCCATGCTATATATTATGGTGAAACGAAAGCTACAATCAATACTAGACTGGGTCAACATATTTACACATTTAACAGAGCTCAGAAAAACAGCAACACGTCCTCTGTATTCTTGGAGCATGCTAAACAATCTGGACACAACTTCACACCCGCCAATCCCATAATATTGTGCTCAGAATCAAATGATCACAAAAGAAAAATAAAGGAGGCATTTTACATCAATGGAAACATCCATGCCATTAATAGAAAGGATACTTGCTTCGAGATCTCGAAGAAATGGGCTACGTAATACTAGCTTATTTGAATATTTGTATTTGCATATTTTATTATACATTTTATGAAGGCTATGAATATGAGGCATGGATCCTCGAAAACATTAAGCCGATAAACTTTAATACTAATTAATATCTTCTCTAATTAACAATTATATATTTTACATAAACATGTTCGCAGAATTGAATAAAAAAATTGAAGTGAGGACCTTAAAAAAGTAAATGCAGAGACCATGGAAGCATGTTCACAGAAATGAAAATCCAAATGGAAGAACAAAACACAAATTGAATAGAAAGTTTGAAAAACAAAGATTTTAAAACACAAAATAAATAAAGACAACATGGAAAGCATGTTTAAACAAAATACAGAAACTAAAGAGAATATGGAGAGCATGTTCACAGAAATGGAAAACCAAATTGAAAGTCAGACAAAAGAAAACAAAAAACAGAACGAGCAGTTAACTAAACAAATAATAGGTAAATTGGAAAATCATTTTGTAAGAGTCAGAAAGTAAAATTGGTAAAGTAAATCTCAAATTTCAATCAAATAAAGGTGAACAAGATAAAAAATTTGAACAATTGCATGGGATAGTTGAAAAGGTAAAAGTAGAGAATAGACAAAGGTTGACTCAAGCAAAAGTAAAAATCAATTACTTGACTCGAGCAATTGAAAATATTCAAATCAAAGGTGAAGTCAAATTAAAATGCAGGAAGAGATAACAGAGACCTTTGTAAAAATAGAGCTAGATATAAGAAAAAATAAAATTTTATCTAAGGTAGATTTGGCTATAGAAAAATTAAGTAATGTATATGAAAATAGTCAACTGGATATTAGTAGGGATGTGTACACAGATGTTGATACACATGTATATAAGTCTAATCCCAGTATTGTCAATCAACTTTTAAAAATCAGGGTCTTTTCATGATATGCAGGGGAGGTTCCAACTGAGTATATTAACAGTTTAGAAAGATATTTTAGTTTAGATAAGTTGGGTGAAGAGGCTAAAATCACAATTACCTGTAGCCATCTCCAAAGTACATTTCAGACATGGTAGGAATTGTTGTTTGACAAACCTGTAAATTTTGACAAGTTTAAACAGCCTTATCAAATTCTTTACTGGAATGCAGATTGTCAAGAAGGAACCAAACACCATATTGCCCAGGAGAAATATAGATTTGGAGCGACATTCATTCCATTTTTTTCCAACTGCAAGTAGTCAAATTAAGAGTCTTGCCTACCAAGCCCTTATCTGAAAGCCACAATGTATGCATAGTTAGGTGTAGTTTCCCTAATCACATTAAACATATGCTAATAGGCACTAATAGAAACACTGTAGAAGTAGCTGAATTACTTAATGCATTGGATAGCAGCAATCCTGCAAATGATGATGATTGAGAGCAAATCTTTAAACCTCAATGCAGAGAGCCATTTAAAAGAAATCTGAATCCCAGACAAAGGCCATTAAGTACAATAAATCATGATACGAAGAAATATCCAAAGGTCAACCTTTATGGATAACAATGCAAAAAATAAGGTCAACCAGTAGTGTCACTAGTCCAAATAGGACAAGAATTATTCATGGACCAGAAGTAGAACTGATATTAATAATGGAAAATATTACTAGCAACTATGATCTCCTACTAGAAAAACAAATCATACCCCTGATACAGTTATTAAAAAAAGTATAATGATAGGATGGAAAATTGAGGAAAGTATTTAGAGAGAGGCAAAGTTTAATCCTTCTATGAATAAGGATGGCCTCTAAACTTGTTAATAGATACTTGATATATGAGAATGAACAAATGAGTGTCAGAAAAAAGCTATTGTTCAAATGCTAACAATAGTCAACAAAAAGGTCATGGCTAATGAACTAGGTATAATGTTCCATTGAATATTGAAAGGTTATAAAGAAAACAGAAATACTGCCTTTATACTCTAAATGTTTGATAGAAGTTTCAGAATCATTTGTGCCATATTTAAATCATACGAATATACAATTTTCACATACTACTTTCCAACAATGTTAATAAATGAATAGTTAAAGAAAAACATCAAAGTTCAGAATTTAATAATACTATTCTTTGCATTGTTGATAAAGCATGTATAAGAAAACACCATATATTTGAAAACAAAATTAATTTTATGAGTTTATCAATGGTTGATCATGTAGCTTTCTGTATTGATGATGAGTGGAGAATGTTTCATTGTTTTGAGATTGTCATGTTTTATTGGTACTTCAGAGTTCTTACCTCAGCATTGTTCCCAACCCTATTTTTATATTTGTCAGCCTCTAAGTTTCCAAAGTGAGACATGCATGTTTTTGATATTTTGTAGCCTCTAAATCTCATAGTATATCAAGGTTTTATTTAAATGTATTGTTTATTATATGGTTTGGTTGATACTATATTTGTGGTTGAGATAACTCTCTTGGTAATCACGTTGCATGATACACTCATTGTCAGTGGGAGATTTCTTTGCTCATCTCAACATTGTAGGCAGATGATCAGATCCAATAAATAATTTTATAGAATTACTGAAATAATTTTTTTTATATATGTATGCCAATGTAATGTATTTGTAAATGGCATCTAGACTTAAAATGACATTATTTGCTATGTTCATACTAACTTTTTTTTCATGTCATAGCACCTGCTGGGAGGTGAACCTGCAACAACAATCTGCAGGTGGCTTCACTGACCTCTCGGCTAACAATGATTGACTATTCATACAAACTTGTAAGTCCATTTCTAAAGAAGTACGGCTAAGCGTAACATTCTTGTAGAATTAAAAGAAACTATTTTTAGGGTAGAATAAAATCAAGTGATTTTTATGGCTCAATTGGCTATTTTATTTCTAAATGGAGGAGGGTATACATAACGTTCACAACTGAGTTTACAGATGTTGCTTTTGTGTAAATATTTTTCTTTTAGTATATATATTACAAAATATTAAAAGGCTTGTATATAAAAAAATTTTTAAAGTGTTTGAAAATGATAACAATAAGTGTAAAACTAAAATATATTATAAATTTTATTTTAAAATAATATTACCATTTTAAATAAAAGAAATGTTGCTATAGAAACCAGTCACCACGATTGATTGGAGGGAAAATAAAATACTAAAATCGTCTGCATTTTCAACAATGGAGGGAGTGTTTGTTATTTCTTCATCATGTCTTTTACTATATAGAAGCCAATAAAATTTTTAAGGATTATTTAAGTGAATATCATGTATTTTATGGGGTAGAGAATCTTCCAGAATGCTTTCCCTGATCTTTCCAGAATTGTAGCTGAATATGGAGCTGTAAACAAAAAAATGCCTTAAAATTAGCTTTGATCCTGCTGATCTGTTCATTTCTATTCAATGCTGAAGAAATATTTGACATTTACTTGCTATAAGAAGAAAATTAGCCATCTAAAATGATTATCCCATAGAAATGTACTTCTATAATCAATTTGCGAATCTACCTATTTTGAATGCTCAGAGAAAAATTGCAATGGAAAACCTTATAGGAAAACTGCCTCAGAATGAAGCAAAGAAGCTAAAATGTTAATATTGCTAGCAGACATTAAAACTTAATGATTAATGGCTGTATTACCCCATTTACGGAGGCAAAAATATATGTGAGCTCACAAAGACATTAAGGTAATTAACTGAAATAGCTATTCTCCATAACTTATTGTAAGCTTCAAAGTTTATTTCACCTCTCGCATGTGATTATCATATAATTTTTTTTAAGTGTAAATATGGAAATACTTTTTCTATTATTATTAGCATATAATTCTATTTGTTAATTAAAGTTATTGTTGTTGTTAACAATTTTGTTGTTTGTCATTTCTCCTCTGAAGTCCAAGCTGATTATTTATTTTGTTACTGTAATAAAGTATTAAATATAAGGGATTTGAATTCAGACTTTCAAGCCACGTCACTATCCACACTATCTCATACTACTGATACACATGACCACACACATGCACAGGTGTGGTCATGTGCATCAGTAGTATGAGATAGGGTGGATAGTGAAGTGGCTTTAAAGTCTGAGTTCAAATCCCTTATATTTACAATTAGGCTTCAGGTTTAAGAGTGCCTGGTATTCAAATAAAGTATTAAGTGGAAGGGGGTAATGATCAGGAAATATAACTGAATCTGCATGGAAACTTGTTTCCATGTATGTTCATTTTGATTGTTGCTTGTTGCTTATTACTATCATAGATTTATCAATTAAAATTAAGTTATAGGTAGTCACTCCACCATGGCTATGGTCACCCTTTGGCTATTTTAAATTACTCTAGACTAAAATCAATTTACAAATATTGTATTTTTTCATTTTATTGCTATCTTGATTATTAGCAATTGTCAAAAGGCTGGTTACCATATATATATATGTGTGTGTGTATGTGTGTTAAAAATACATATCACACCATTAAACATCACACGATCTCTGTTTATACATTCATTTTAAATAGAAAATTAATTTTCCTCACCTCAGTTCTGTCATCCAGGATAAGTAATAGTATTTAATAAATTTCTATCAGTGCTATCATATCTATACATATCCCTAGATTAATTAATAGTTCATAACTTTCATTAGTGATAAGTTTTGAATATGGATCTAATGTATTTGGAATTTTTGGATTTTTCCTTTGGAATCATCATTTATTTCTTTGTTACTATCAAGTTATCACTCTGAAATTCAAAAAATCTTAATCTTTTGAATCCAAGCTATCTTTCTTGCACAGCTATGTAGATTCAACATCATCTCATTATCTATATTTTTGTTTGGTGTTCTCAGTTTTCAGTAACTAAAGACACACATATTCTTTGGCCAGGATTGTTAAAACAGCAATAAAACATCACATGACAACTTGTTTACTTAGTTGTATATATCAGATACCACATCAGTATTTGTATTTATACGTTGAATTATTTACATTATCTAGAATAAACGGGTAAACGTCGTTAGAAAAATTCAAATTTTATTTAAACTTTGCAAATACATTCAGCTGGCATTAATCGTACACAAGTTAATATAACGCAATCATTATATTGCTATAATTTTCATCTTTTCTTCAGGTATTGCTCACCTGATCACTAACAGTACTAGCATGGGCCTTGAACTTGGCATTTCTAGAATCAGGAAATTTTGAATTGAAGATGATGCTTTAATCAACTAGGCTATTGACAAAATAACCTCGCCTATGCATTTAGGGTATCATTTTAAATTCAGTCCTCGATTCAATTCTGATGTTGATACTATTATTGGTCAGGCCAGGAATATCTGGAGATGAGAATATTACCACTTAGAATTTTGTGTTATACACCTTTTTTGCTATTTCTAGCACGTGAATGTATTTGAAAAGTATCAATTTTTTTAAAGACATATAACCGTTTATTTTAGATGTTGAAAATACTCCAACATGTCAGTAAAGTTATATTATTACAAACTTCCAGGCAAACAATTCCATATATTCACGTTATGGTATCCTCAGAACTAGAATAGAGAGAATAGAAATTTTGCTATTTAAAAGCACGTATGTGTAATAGGGATAATTTATTCCCACAAACTTGGGTACCTACGCCATGGCTTGAAACCAAATATTGATGGAGAAAAATTAATATGTACAAACATGTACATATAAAATGTTGATAGCAAATGCCTGATTTTGATTCTCTTACTTAAATTTCTGATTATAATAAACATTATTTGCCTTGACGCAAATCTTTTAGAAGAACCAATACTGTGATTTTTAAAGAAAAATAAAGATAATTTATATATAAGAAATATAAATTATTTTATAATAGAATTCATGTATTATGTCTTTAAAGTCTAACTTGGCAAACAGATATATAGTAATTTCATTATGTTTTATACTTTAAAAAAAAAAAAAAAAAGTGTGTTTATTTTTTACTTTTTTTTATTCAGGTATTAGTTTGGTGTATTTTTTTTATTTTTTTTTAAAAAAAAGAACGTTATAATTACACATTTCTATTTTCGCACAATAAATTGGTATTTTGAAAAAATATTCAATTTATAATTGTATAATTTTAATTATGTAATTTATAATCTCAAATATAAATAATTTGTGTAATATTTAAATATATTTTTTCAACAAAAATCTGAAGATTACTTTAAACTCTGTAAAATACAGAAACAATTAAATATTAGAGATATATGACATATAATATATATATAAATACAGTAATAATGTGTTAGAAAAATGCAATTGATTTTGAGAAAGATTTTTTGTCAAAACGCGGTTCTAAATGACATAAACGAACACATAACTTCTCATCTACCATCTGTAATCATTCCCATATTTTTGATTTCATTTCTATAAGCACTGAGAAAACTAATTCACAAAGATATAATGATCCAAAAGGCAACAGGGATTTAATGGCTATAGTAGCTAAGGATATTGGCTCCAAAGTGAAATCCAAAACTCTGACAATTCTAGCATAGAAATTGAGGCTTTATCAGCAGGATTGTTTTCCAAGTCTATTAAATTTTCTTCTGTTAATGTTAATGGCAGGTGTGTACTGTCTGTAGCTTGCAAAAAGATTGCTGACACATTGGGTACATTTGATAATCAAATGATGGAAAATATTTAGAAAATGATACAGAGAGGTTTTCTATTATCTTCTGCAATTCTGCCAAAATTTTAAATTTGTTTGGAAAAGCCTCTACACCTGGGAAGCAATCAAGCTGTGAGTTTTTAACTTTCCTGGGCCACAGTTCCAACTTGTCAGTGAAAGCTCTAATTTGCCTATAATTGTAATGATATTTTCATTCGCTTCTTGCAGACTCAAATTTAAAATGTTCAACTTCTGGAAAAGATCATTGAGAAATGGTACTTCCAGCTACCAATTATCATTAAGAAATTCAAATCCAGAATTTTCAGCATTGAAGAAACATATTATTTTAGTTTGCAAAGAGATAATTCATGCGAGCCCTTTTCTTTTTGATCATCATCAACTTTTGTATGAAACACTATACACTTAAAATCAGAATCTGATAGGGATGCAAAAAGTCTGCAATGTAGGGAAGGAATGTGATTTTATGTAATTCACCACTTTAACAATGTTATCCATGATCTTCAGGAGACCACCAGATATTTTGACACCACAACTTCATGGAGAATCATTCAATGTACAATTTCAACTTATGAATTTTTTTATAATACATGAGCCATGGATCAAGTAAGGATTAATGAATTGACTATAAAAATATATCTAATTGCTATGTGAAGATGATTATGCCATACTTTTTTAATTTTAAACAAAACATATTTAAAAATAACTCAAAGTAATCTTGTGGAAAGAAATTAACCTTCACACATGCACTGTTAGATTAAATTTACATGCACTCAGCTGAAAATAAGTGTATTAAAAGCATAGGTGTAATATTTATGCTTAGAGCTTATTTTTATATAAACCAGCCCTTACTGACCATGCTTAAATCAGGGCTTGAACTTATTATGAGCCTGATATTTCAATTGACAAATTATGCATACAAATTTAGTTTATTTATCACAAGCTTGCGGTTAAGACCTGTAGAGGTCCCTACCTTCGCATTTTCAACCACACATGCTTTAGGTTTATGGCCTTAGTAAATATTATCACAGGGAAGAAAATGTGTGAAAAATATTTTCCTTCTACATGATTGCAATTCTACACTTAGCTAAATTATTGACCTAAATAATCCAAAGATAAATTTTATTTTTTATTTAAAAAATAAAGAGAGAGATTTAAAAATCTTCAAAAATAATTAATTTAAAATTACATTTCCAACAATAGTAGTTTGACCATATTTTCTTTACTTCCAAATGTGCTTCCCAGAAATTCACTTTTTAATTTAAATTTCAAGTTATTTTTTTTTCCTTTATAATTTCTAATCTCTTTACCAAAGTAATGCAGGAGAAACTTTCTTATCCAAATTCACCTATTGGTCTACCTTATTCTGTTGAAGATCTTTGACTTTCTGAATATATAGGTTTACCCCTGACCCAAAATCTGTAGCATCCATTATTATTAATGACATGGTACAACTCAATACAGTACACCTTTTTCCATTTTTTATTAAAAGATTAGACAGAGGCTAAACTCTCCATCCAATAGCACCACTCAGTGCAAGTCAGAGTAATCAATGGATGCAAGAAGATTTGAACATAAAATCTCTATCTAGTGCCTATTTGTCCAATATCCCCAGACTAATTTCTACCTTGTTTTTAATCAGTGAGGAACCTTGGAGCTGAGAGTATTGCACCTAGATCTTAGGATCCAATGCAACCCTCCATCAGCCACATTTTACCTTATTAGCTAACTACAAAGCCTTTTGAGTCCAAAATTAAAATATAATAATGTTTTCAAGCTCATTAGATTGTATAGTCATATAGATCTGAACTCAGTTCAAGCATCCATACTTTTTGGTGTCTTTGATTCTTTAATAGTCACAGTCACCATAATCCTATTGGGCAGGATTGGTATTAAACCCATAAACATGACATAATCACCATTCTTCATGATTACACAAGCTGTTTATACAGAGGCTAAACTCTCCATACAGTAGTATGCCACTCATGGGATGCAAGAAGGTTTGTGCATAAAATTCCTATCTAGTGCCTACTCGTCCAATATCCCCAAACTAGTTTCTAGCTTGTGGGTTTTATCAGTGAGGAGACGGGATCTAGGTGCAATGTTCTCAGATCCAAAGCTCCTCACTAATGAAATCCACAAGCTGGAAACTACTCTCGGAATATAGAATGAGTAGCCACTACATACAAATTTTATGCACAAATCTTCTTGCTTCCATTGATTACTCTGGCTTGCACTGAGTGGCGCTACTGTATGGAGAGTTTAGCCTCTGCGTAAACAGCTTGGGTAAGCATAAGTAATAGTAATGATGTGATATTTAGTGGTTTATTAAAAAATATTTCATAAATATACAATAAGAACAACAAAATCACTGTACCACACAAAAAAGACATATGCAGAGTCAATATTAAATGAGTTTATTGCTCAAAAGTTCATAAGTTTGAACCCTGGTAATGCCAGCACTGTAATTGATTTGAGGACCTCACAATCCAGGGTCTGATCCTCTAACCCTACCCTAAATCACTAGGAGTTATCAAAATAATAGAACGATTTTATTGCTTTGGAATTTGTAAGAAGTTCAAATGTCCAAAGTACTACCACTGGAATTGATCCAAGGAACTGTGCTCCAGAATCTGTTACTCTACCACTGCACTCAACTAAACAAGGCCGTCAAAAGAGTAGTGTTATTGTTCAGAAGTATGCAAAAAAATTTGAGTACAGATGCTCACACTGGAGGTCTTGTACTCCAGGGTCAGACCCTCTATCATCTTTGTAACCCACGAAGGGCACAGAGTTATATTATGCCATGCTATTAATTATATAGTTAATAATAAATCACTTCATACATAGACTAAATAGCATGCAATCTTTTTATTCAAATTTCTTATCCAAACTGATAGTTTCGACTGTTCAATGGTCATCCTCAGAACTGTAAATACATAAAAAATATATGTGTACAAGGGTATTATTTTGTATCTGTACAATAAAAAATTATTGTTTTTATAACAACTTGCTAACAACTTGCATTTAATATACTTAGTGTAAAAAAAAAGATAGCGGCAGAAATGTGGAATATTCATTCTATTTGTTCTAAGTAGTATTACTTTACTCAACTTACACTTTTTCAACGCCTTCATACCATTACCTCAATAGACAATATATTGTTTTTATTTCCAGTTTTCCAACCTGATGTTTTCAAATGATTTTCCTGACTCTTTTAATATTCAATTTTTCAAAATTCATGTAAACAAAAACAGTTTAACTTTTAAATAGATCACCTTGGCAAATAGTTTATTTCAAAACTATTTCATTTACAATATGATTCTGGTTTCATCAGCCGAAAGAGCACTCACCTAGAGCAAATTGTCTGTAATCATTATGGAACAATTTTTCTTAAACCAACATTCAAAACGCTAGTAAATATATTACAATTAGTCAAAGAAAAAAAACGTTATCTAATTATAGCTATTTGTAAAATATTTCATGTAAATAGTCAAAATAAGAGTCATAGATCACATGACCCTATACTCTTAAGTTTGTAAGTTATAAACAATGAGGATTGGCAATTCCTCAACAAGCTTTGTGACAAATGCTTAGCTAGAGAAAGCATTTAAAATATCTCTGTCACGACCCCCCCAAATCTCTGATCATAGTTTCATGCTCTGGCACTCCTCAGAGAGGTGCTAGGATAGGTTCAGACATAGTTCTAAAAACACTAACTCAAAGCCAAAACATTTAACTAAAAGTTATCTATCGAGTGGAAAATCTGAAATTTTCAGACATTACATGTCTTCAAACCCAGTACAAATGTTACAATTATTTATTTATCATATGATCAAATGCTTGAAATATCATGTGACCTTCTATTACCACATTGGCAGGCCATGTACAACAGAATCTTTAAGTAGATCATCCCCTCATTTGGAATTAATTGAGTAATCTCCAAATCTTCAGTCTAATTATATAACCATTAATGAAAATTGCTTAGATTAATACATAGAATGGCTTCTATGTAGACAAAGTTTTTGTGTGTAAGATGTGTGCCCAGAAACTCTGTTAACTACAAGTTATATGCCATACATGAACCTATTTAGTTCACTCTACAAATTATTTATACTCTTTTTTTTCTTCTTCTAACTCATTTTCATAAAAGTTCCTCCATTAATTCAGTTTTTTTTCATATTTCCTTTTTATTGTAAAGATTTAAATGAACAACAACAAAAACAAAAAAAAAAAACATTTTTTTCCCTTCACTCCACTTACCTCTATATTATTTCCTTTTTCCATATGAGTAATCAGTAGATATCAAAGAATAATCAAAGGAGCAATGGATTATTTTAGTACATAGTAGTACCTGCAATAAGTTAATGAAGTCAATAGTCTTCAGGTATACTAGTAAAAAAATACATGTGATGTTGAAACTAACATTATTTGAATTATGTATATACAAAGTGAAATTTCTTTATCCACAGCATTAAGTTCCACACTCTCTCCAATCCATAGACAACATAAATTTATGGATAGTAACAAATTTTACATATATTTTAGGATGAATATATAACATATAGGGTAAAAATATTGGAGATTAAGAGATGTAACAAAAAATTGGAATATAAGAAAGTAAGTACTGTAGGTTATATAATGTATGTGGTTTTTCTTTAAAAAAGATTTATTAACAGATGATAAAGAAATGTTATTGTTTTTTTATGATGAGGAAGGTATATGTATTTATAGTAATAGTAATGTAAATATATGTATTTGTTATAGGACCTTGAAAATGACTGCAGAAAAAGGTGGTCGAAACATTGGAAAGATGATAATGTATTAAATTGTAAATATATGGTTTAAGGTGAAAAAAAAAAGGTTTTTTAAAGTAAAAAAGCAGAATATGGTTATTGGATATATAATAGGTGAATATTATTTTTTTAGAACATATATATTTTTAAAGAAAGAAAAAAAAGGTTTTTTAGAACATATATATTTTTAAAGAAAGAAAAAAAAGGTTTTATTATTATTGTTACAAAATTTTTTAATAATGAGGATAATATTTAAATATATAACTAAGAGATTATATCCATGTAAACAGAGATAATTTAAACTTTTGATGTTACTAGGAAGTTATCAATTACTAAAGGAGGTTTTATTGTTGTTGTTAAAAATTTTAAAATAATGATGATAATATTTAAATATATATATACCTAAGAGATCATATCCATGTTAAGAAAAATAACCTTTACTTTTAATGTTACTAGTAAATTATCAATTACTAATTGATAATCTTGAGGATAAACAAATCACCTTTGTCTTAGGTTTGGATGAAATAATGGAAGATGCAAAGACCCACTTCTATTTTAAATCCAAGATAATAAATATTTAAACCCAGACAATTGTTTTTATAAATATAAGATTATAGAAGATTAACACATTTCCTTGACACCCTGCATATAATAATTTTTCTTCTCCAGAGAGTTACATGCACTAAATTAAAAATATCTATCACTCTATGCTACATTCTTTCATCAGCATTATTTCATAACCAGATAAAGTCTGAATTTAATGGCATGGACAAGAGGTAACTTCTTGCCCATATGTTGTAAAGTTGTTTGATAAATTGTAATCCAAACTTATTTAAACAAGGAATGTGAAGTTTAAATTAGGTTCTTGCTTAAATATGTCTGGATTTCAATTTATATAGCAACTTTACAGCAACCATGCCATTAAATACAGACTCTATATTTGTTTACAAGAGAGCATTACTGAAAGAATGTAGTATTTGGGCAGGCGAGGTGATATATTATTTATATTTGAAATTTTCAGGGAGCATTATGCACTGATTCTATTTCTTATACATTAAATTTGGTTTTTACTGATTTTAATATTGTATAAATGGTAATTAAAAATTATACTTATGTTAACAGAGATAATATTTACTTTTAATGAAACCAGGAAATCATCAATTACTAGTTTATAGTCCTGAAGGTAAACAAGTTTTCTTTATTAACATATATAATAGTTATTTTGTCCTTTTACTTCATCTAAACCTAAAACAAAAGAGCTATTATATAGATTACTAGAGAAGGAACATTTAGCCTCTGGACTATCTATTAATAATGGATAATACATTGGCAGCATCAAAGTTAAAATTTATTTCTGATTACATGGATGTAATCATTTCATTTTTATTCATATAATATTAAATTTCATAAAAATATTTAATTAACATATATATATATACACACACACACATTCTGTAATACACATTAAAATATCAACAATAGTAATAAACAAACAAAAAAAGGAAATACAATACTAAGCAAATACATACATATAAATATAAAAACATAATATTCTTTTAAAAATCTGTCTTTATAATTGTATTTCTGTGTTTTCATTTAAAAAAAAGAAGAAGTTACAAATACAATATTTTATATCTGATAAAAACTACCAGATTTGAAAAGAAAGTAGAATTACAAAATAATTTTAATATTAACATTTTTAAACTTTTTGTAACATTAAGATATTAACAATATCAATAATGATGATAAAATGTAAAAGAAGTAATATCTAATTAGTAAATTGAATATTTGTAATTTATTCAATAATGATACCTTTAAAATATAGAGTGATAGAATCTAACATTTTGAATCACAACACTAAGTATTTATATTAGGAACTAAAAAATTAAAATTTCATTTTTTTTTTAATAATGTCTAATTTTTATTATATATTATTTGAATCATAGATAAATGTGTCAGTGGTCATAGTAAATTTAATCTTACAAAACTGTGTTCAAACCATCTTTCATTTTTAATATTAGAAACAGAGACTGAAGTGCCCTCTATGATGCTCATTATTAAAAAAAATTAAATAATATATAAAATAACCAATTGATGTTCACTATTATATATGTGTGCTTATATCATCTGTCACCATTTCAAATAAAGTAAACAAAATCTACATAATATAAATAAGATTTGTAATTAATAGTGTTTAAGAGTTTAGAATCCTTACAGTTTACATTCAACAATTGGATACTATATATACATATGTATATATATATATCTAATATTTTATATGTATAAAAAAACTCAATAGAGGGTGCTTCTGCATTCTGATTCACATGTTGTGAGTTTAATTTTTTTAATACGATAATATAAACAACGTATTTTTAATATTATTTCTTAACGGATTCATTTAGAATTCAGGTTTCTGAGCCTTAAAATTACAATTACATCGCGGTTTTTGGTTGTGTCTACAAAGTCAGATGATAAGACATCAAGCATATTTAATTAATCCTTAAACTGCCCTCTAGCTGCTATATTTAATAGCTTTTGCATTAGAAAGTAATCCTCTTTCTTATTGTATTTTAAAACTTTTTATAGCTATCCAGAACAACATCAGTCAGAAATCAGCCTATATTTTTTAATGTAAATTGATTTTAAAATGACTTGATATTAATTATATAGAGAGGGTTTATAAATAAGTGAAATATCTTTGCTCTGTACAATTAATACCAGTTCCTTAAAAATCAACTTGCATTAAAATGTGTAGGCTAATTTAAAATTGCTCTCCGATTGTGGATATTCTGGATAGCTATGTATAGAATGGTCTACGGTACAGTAGGAAATGATCATTTTTCTATTGTAAAAGTTGCTGAATATGACAACTAGAGGGCATATTAATTAAACAGACTTGATTGATAATAATCACATGATTTTATATTTATTCAGTATAAAGTATTACACAGAGACAATAGCGCCACTCAGTGCAAGCTAGAGTAAACAATGGATGCAGGAAGGTTTGTGCATAAAATCCCTAGCCATTGAACACCCCCAGACTTGTTTCTAGCTTCTGACTTTCATCAGTGAGGAGCCTTGGATCTGAGAGCACTGTACCTAGATCATAGGATGTAATGCAACCCTCCATTTAGAAGCTAGTCTGGTGATGTTGGATGAGTAGGCACTAGATAGGGATTTTAGGCATAAACCTTCCTGTCTCTACTGTATTTAGAGTCTTGCCTCTGTGAAAACAGCTTGTGTAAGCATAAAGAGTGGTGGTTATGTGATGTTTAGTGGTTTTGTAAATGAGTGAAATATCTCTGTTCTGTAAAATTAAGACCAATCATTTCTAAATCAACTTACATTAAGATACATAGGTGGATTTAAGATAGCTTTCTGGATGATGGTACTCTGGATGTCATTATAAAAAAAAATGATCTAAAATACCTTGGAAGACACTTTCCTACTGTAAAATGTTATTATACCAAACATTGTAACTACTGGGAAGTTCAATTACCAATGCAATATAAGTGATGATCATTATATTATATATATGTGTGTGTATGTGTGTGCGTGTGTGTGTGTGTAAAACCATTAAAAATAGATGGAACATACTCTCTCCCCTAACAACAAATACTAAATTTAAAAGAGATTGCAGAAAGTAATCCAATTCTCCATTCTCTAAAGGTGTTTCAGTTAGCGAATGTGATGAAATAAATACTAATAATATTGGAACACCTGATGCCCAGAGTGCTTTGATCTGAATTAAAAACAAAACTGGGTTGCAGGTACCCCTGCCCCATGTGTTTTTTTTTAAAAGCTATTTCATTTTGTTATTATTGCAAACTTCCTATTATTCCATAATATTTATTTGTGTATAAGAATTAAATCTGTCAATAATAATTTTTAAAAAAGTTAACGATTTGGCCTCTTACGTCGCTACCCATCTCCCTCGATGTGTAAGGAAGGCATAGAAAATATTAAGCATCTGTTGATTTAATGCAAATGCTTGAAAGCAGAAAGGATACAAATAATAACGTCGTGGAAGAATAAATATAAAAAAAATGATTACACAGTGGGTTATTAATTTTATGCTGGGTTTGGGAACAGATAAGGGGGATTTAGATATGAAGGCAATGGAGTTGACAAAGATTATGTTGTGGAAATGGGATGGAGCAGGATATGGGGAAACTTAGGGTGGGGAAGGGAAAGGGAAGGTAAAGTGGCTAACAGTTCTCTGGACATAGTTACTGAGAGATTCCTGACTCTGTATTAGGAGAAGTCACAGTGCATCACATCACACACGTGGCCACTATTAATGAAGATATCACTTTTTGTGCGCTGTCGTCTATTATTAATTTACTAATGAACCAGTAAATCATTAATAGTAAAAAAGAAGTTATCTTTTAAATAGCTGTTCCCTCTTTAAAATAGCCCACCTTGTTAAGATAAAGATAACCATAAGCTAAGCATTATAGAAATGTGTCCCCTCCCGCCTGTAATTAATGATAAAAGTCGCATTTTACTACATATGTATTTTTATAAAACAGTGCATTAAAACTCAGCCACTCAACAAGATTAACCTGAGACTTTTTATTTTTTTGCTATTAATAATTAGATGTGTATTTACTGACCACTACTGAATAATTAATTTGATTGATTATGAGCCAGTTATATGAAAAAAAATCTTTTAAAAATTCTTGTGACTTTAAAAAAATCAGAGCCCAGGTTTAAATCCTACGTCAGAGTTACGGCAATTAGATACACTATAGCATAATGTCGTTCTAGTTAATTAACTAAACATACAGAAATATATTATTTACATGCTATCTGCTGTTATAATTTAAAATGGTTGTCCAACTAAGCTGTATATTTTTAATAAATAATTCAAATCAAAATTGAGTGGGGAATATTGAACAGTTATTAATACATGAACTACAAGAACCCCGACTATTCCTAGCTTGAAAAATGATTTTCCTTTCTTGATGTGGGTTTTGAACTTTTGTATAAATAGAAATTTTAAAAAGAAATTTCAAATTCATGATTAAACATCGGTCTATTTTATATATTCTGCTTGTATAAACTTTCCGAGAAATTTAAAACCTTCTAATCAATACTGGGTAAAAACAAATGCATATTAAATATTGAAAAGATAACCTAATGTTTGGATAAAAAGATTTATAATTTCATCTAAAATAAAAATATTATGAAAATAATTTTTTATATATATAAATAATTAAAATATATATATATACAATTTTAATAGGTCCATAAATGAATTACAAATATTAAATATATATATAGGCAGAAGCTGATAGAGAATAATCTTATTCACTGGGTAATTAAGTATAAGTGCGTTACCATGACAACAATTTGAAAATTGAATTCATAAATTGATCAATTAAGCAATGGTAGGAGATAAAAGGTGATACTCACATGTCTATTAAAATGATTCTCTGAGACTGACTTTAGTGTAGGGTACTCAGACTTAGAAGTGATGTAAATAAGATTGATATACATTGCATAATCAGTTGCTCAGGAGGTCAGATATTCAAGCATTAAAATGGACGAAAGAACATAATAATTTCATTCAGCTGACTAAATAGACATTTTTTGTTTTAACTTTTTTCAACTGGGAACCAATTTAAAGACCTTTAACTTTCAAGACACATATTCTTGATATGTGATGTGATGATGTGATGTGATGTACTGTAGCTTCTCCTTAAACGAAGTCAAGAATCTCTCAGCAATACTTAATTTTTATGCCACTGCTGCCATCTATTGTTAGTTTGAGTAATCAATAGATATTAGATAGGTAATGTTATCCTATCTTCAAACAATTTTTTAACTATAGATTTCATTTTATCATTAATCTGTAATTATAACTAATTTTCTTATATGTGGACTCTTTTTACAATAAGTTGCCATAACAATAGGATCATTTTAACCCACGATTTTGACAAATAAGCAACATGTTGATGTATAACCTTTTAAAAAGTATCCCCTTTTTAAATATTCACCATTATGTAATATTTCTAATGTTATAGAAATATTATCTTGAAAGCATGCCTTATCATCTTCATAGGATAAGAAGGTTGAAATTTACACTAAGAAAAAAAGTACTACACAACTGTTATTCTTTATGTAATTGAAAACAAATTTTAATGACATGTAGTAAATAAAAATACAGTGAGCGGCCATCTTACCTTATCTTGTGCTTTGGTTTGAGAGTATCCTCAGTACTTAACTATACATTGTTGAGCTATTATAACAATGTTACACAGCATGTGTTAGAGTATAAATCCCTTCTGTTTAAATAACATATATAATAATAAATACATAAAAATAAACGGAAAATTCAATTATTCAGCTAAATTTTATTCAATATTTTTATAATAATGTTTGTAAAACAATAATTGCAAGGATATCAAGTCATATCTCACGTGACTTAATTTAATAAGCTTGTGCTGCAAATGTTATATAATGAGCATGCTAATAGCTCTCAACAAGCTTTTCTGAATGTCCTAGCACCTCACTGATGATAATCAGAGCTAGAAACCAGTCTGAGAATAGAGATATTCAGAAAATTTTCTTAAGGGCTATTAGCATGCTCATGACAAACAAAGTTTTCATCACAAAGCCTAAATAATATCTGTAAATGAATATGCAAATTTTATTAGGCATATAATTAAAAATACACTTTTATCATGTACATTAATAAAAGTTTCTTAAAAATAAATCAGAAAATGAGCACATTATCTAAAATACAACTTAGTTAACTATTTTTACTCCAATATTATTATTACAATAAAAAAAATTATTTCCCCCTAGGCAAAAATGTTGATCATCACAAGCATAAAAAATACCATTAAAAATATATTTTATTTATTATTTAAATATAATAAACTTTAATCATATAAAGTAGAATAATGCAATGGAAACAAAATTTAAAATGTGTACAATAGCTGAATTATGATTTATGACTTAATTTTTATTTATTGTAAATTTTTACAGTAATACAATCTTCAATTTGCTAAAATCCTTTTATTCATGAACAATCATCCTTTTATTCAAATATTTTTATTGTTCCACCTAGTGGCAATTTTTGTAATCATTCAACATTTGATTTTAAGATTAAATCTTTATTCTGTATTAGAATTTAATAAATTAAACTTGACTTGTTAGAAATTACAAATTGGCAAGTGAAAAACATTCTAAAAATTATATTTAAACTTTGCAAATATAGAAATAATAAATTAAAGATAATACATAATGAGAACAATGAGCTTTTTTCTGATTGGACAGCGTAAAGGAACATCAGCTTAGCTGTCAAAAAATGAAAATTTGTGAAATTTTTGATGAATGAGCTTTCATTTTTAAATGTAAGTGAATAAATCTACCAAATTCTTTTCTAAAATATAAAATTGCATTTATAATTTTCAGAATATTACAAAAATTGTGGAGTATCATGTTAAAACAGGCATTAGCAATCTTATTGCTGAAGTTTTCTGTTTACCATTATGATTAGATTTATTAACTTATATTTTTAAAAATAAAATATATTAGAATGAAATCAAGTCATAATACTGTAGACTTGGTTTTTAAATAATTATTATACAAGTCAGTATTATTCCAGTTGTTAATCTTACTTTTTTATCATTGTTATTGAATGTCCCCAGTTTCGGCAATTATGTGGTAGCATTATTTTAGAATTATCGAATATCTGACATTCCATGGTCTGGTGATGGAGTTTATTCTTCCCATTACTGTTAATCCACTTTCTGTTTGATATCACCTTTCAAAAACAGAAATTGTTTTTTCTTTAATAACTTTAATAATAAACAGAGCAAAACTCTCCATACAGTATTGCCACCTGTGCTAAACAGAGTAATCAATGGATGCCAGAAGGCTTGTGCATAAAATCCCTATCTAATGCCTACTCATCCAATATCCCCAGATATTGATTACTCTGTTTAGCATAGGTGGCAATACTGTATGGAGAGTTTTGCTCTGTTTATCAACAATTAATGTGCTAGTATAGAAAATGTGATCATGTGATGCTTAATGGTTTAACTTTAACAATGCTATATTTTATTTTTACTTGATTAATCTTATAATAGTGATATTAGCGATTAAGCCAATGCACATGCGCTTTAAAGATAAATTATAAATGAATACTCTCACTTTTCTAGACACAAGATATAGTTTTTTAGAAAAGGTTCCTTTCGACCCAAACATTTATGTATGGGAAAATCTTAAGCATATGAAAATGAGAGCGTGAAGATGTTAAGCAATCACTTTAAATTACATTTATTATTCTTGAGTGAATGATGCTTGTGAAATCTTTACAATATATGATATGTCATTCTTTAATTGAAATTAAACATATATAATGAGATATTATTTTATATAGCACTGTGAAAGTATTCATTTATAATTTATCTTTAAAGTGCTTGTGCATTGGCTTAATCACTAATATCAGTATTACAGTATAGAAACAGCGCTATATAAAATAATATCTCATTATATATGTTTAATTTCAACTAAAGAATGATGTATCATAAATTGTAAAGATTTCGCAAGCGTCATTCATTCAAGAATAATAAATGGAATTTAAAATGATTGCTTAATATCTTCCTACTCTCATTTCCATATGCTTAAGATTTGCCCATACATAAATGTTTGGGTCGAATGGAGGGGTGGATTCATTCCATATTTTCTAAAAAACTATATCTTGTGTCTGGAACAGTGAGAGTATTCATTTATAATTTATTTTTAAAGCGCATGTGCATTGGTTTAATCGCTAATATCACTATTACAGTATAAAAAGATAGCAGTATATTAAATAATATCTCATTGATTAATCTTATATGTTTCAACTGATTATCAGGCTTTTTCAGAATTAAAATTTTTTTTTTTTACTTTACTTAATAATAAACATCTCAGTGCTGAGAACCTGTTTCCATTTGTAATCCTAATTTTGAAAAACTTACAAAACAAAAATGTTTCCAACAATTATATTTTAAAAACCAATCAAACGGTTTATTGTTTGAGACTTCGTAAAAAGTTTGAGCATCAGAAGTCGTGAAGCTGAGCTGAGATCCAGAATCTTTTGCTCTAGAATCTAGGACTCTAGGCAGGACAGTAATCTCATTGATTATTTATAAAGTGGTGATATTTATTTTATGTTCAATTAAAGTTAAACAAGGAAAAACTCTCTATACAGTAGTGCCACCCTGTGCCAAACAGTGTAATCAATGGATGCCAGAAGGCTTGTGCATGGTGATCATGTGATATTTAGTGGTTCAATTAAAGTTCATACATATAATTAATTTATTAATATATGCTGTGTTTTTCTTTATGATATACATTTAATAAGGCATTTGCAGAAAAGTTTCAAAATCCCCAGTGCACTCTAGGCTTTAGATAGATTGGTAAATCCTTCTATTAGTTATGGAGAAAAGCCTATCATAAAAGAATGAGTGTGGCCAGGCTGATAATAGTTATCCTATTGTGGATTTTAAAAAAAGGGATTAGTGCATTATATTTTTCTTTCACTGCCTCCATGCCACTTACTGTAAGTTTTAATAACTAGAAGATGTCAGGTGATAATATTTAATAAATCCACACTTGTGCTGTCCTGTCCAATATCCCAGATTGCTTTCACACTTATGGCTTTCATCAGCGAGGAATCTTGGATTTTGAAACAGCACACCTCGACTCTTGGAATCTAATACACACTCTCTCCAGCAACCATTATCTACCTCTCTGATATACTACCAAGGACTAAAAACAGCAATATGTAAGCTGGAATCATGTGATTTTTATTGTATTATATATTCACAAGAATTTGCTTTTTGACAAATAAAAATTTTGAGATTTAGCAACGACAGGCACATACATGTGTGTAATGTTAACTGCATAAATATAAATTAGAAATTATAAAATAGTAAGGCCGATTAATATGAAACATTATAACCAATCAGAACAACTGTTATATCAATCACATAAATATGGTATATTGTGAAAAAATAGGCAATCAGTAAGCAGAATTTATATATTACTTCTTTTATTAGCTGCCTTAAAGTATTGATGATTCATCATAAAATACAGAAATCACATTTTATATTAACATTATACATTTTGGAAAATCAGAAATGCTTTGAGGCAGATAATGAATATTAATGATATATGTTTGAAATGAGCTTGAAAAGCAAAAACAAAGTAAATTAATTAATAAAAAAATAAGCTGTCAAATGTTGGTGGTTGAGTGGTTGGCACAGCCGCCTTACAAGCGGTTGTACTGAGTTAACAGTTTCGCTTCCTGGCCGATGCTATCACACATTAAAAAAAAAGCTAACAATTTATATACAATAAATAGATAAAATATGAAACTGTTGCTTATCATCAACCATTATCGATCCACTGCAGGATAAAGGTCTCTCCCAAGTTAAATCAATCTTCTCTGATCTTTAGCTTCTCTTCTCCACATCACCCCTGCATACTTTCTTATTTCATCCATCCATCTCACAAGTGGTCTCTTTCTGGGTCTTTTACAATCTCTTGGAATTTAGTTTAAGATTTCAATTGTACCTTTGCAACTATTACCAGATAAATATAATAAATACAATACAGAATAGTGAAAAGAAGAAAAAATAATAATTAAATATTAAAATGGAATGTTAAGTATAATCAGATCTTATCATAATAAAATGTTTTAAAATTTTAAACTGTGGTTTTCTACAGATATATATTTACTATATATGTGCACATTTTTAACAATAGACTTTATCAATTGAGTCCTGATTTCTCTTCAGGCATTGTTGATGGTAAGCAATGTAGATACATTCCACTAGAGATCTATAATAGATCTTGTAGCTTAGTTCATTTCTTTCTTTAGCACATGGTTTTCTCTTTAAAGTGGGTAATTATTGTATTCTATGCAATGCCAACATTTATCTGGATACAACATTTTTTTAACACCTATTATAAACTCAAATCTACATTTATTTATATCAGGCTGCCATCAAAATAACATCTTTAAGAACAAAATATCA
The DNA here is from genome assembly GCA_028023455.1 of Epiperipatus broadwayi. NCBI lineage: Eukaryota > Metazoa > Onychophora > Udeonychophora > Euonychophora > Peripatidae > Epiperipatus > Epiperipatus broadwayi. Next base: position 71,620 of record JAQFVV010012917.1, read on the forward strand.
GACTTAATATACATTTATTTCATAACATTTTTGTTCATAAATACTTTCATCATTCATTAAATTATTTTATAAGTGATTAAAAATAAAAAATAGTTTATTTTTTTATTTATTTACAGTAAAGTAAGAAGAAAGAAAAATTATGACCAAATTTTGAAATATGTTTCTAACCTTATCAATTCTAGTATTTTATAATTTTTAATAATGTATTTAGATTTGCCATTCATTTTACTACAAGGCAAATTATTTCTCTAGACCTTCAACCAGAAAGTGAATTTGAAAGGGTTACAGTGCACGATTCAAATTCATTTGCACGACACTAAAATCAATTTTTCTTTCTTCACTTATATTATATGAGTTATCAGTTTATTGTTTTTAATTTTACATAGTATAATTCTTTTGCAAAATATTTAATAGAAGTATTAACTCTATTGATCTATTTTCTTTTAATTTCTTACAACAGTATAACTTATGCATGGGGAAAATCAAACCGACAATACCCTGTTAGGGTTAAACAATCAAAAAATCATGTCAGGCTCCAGGCTTTGGTACCTGGAGTCAAAATTCCTGGACTTTGTGAATAAATTCAACTTAGATTCCCTCCCCACGAAATCTTTTTAACCAGTAAAAGAAACCACAAAAAATTGAAACAATTTGTCAAATGTGTGGGAAGGAAGAAGAATCAATTAACCATATCATCATGAGATACACCTGATTAAATATTCACAGACTATTAATTAGAAATTGGACAAAGAACCTAAATGCAAATACTTATCCATAAAAAGTTGTTTGGAACATGGCGTCTTTCTATTTTTTTCAATTAGATGCTCGGGTGTCTCAGGTGCAAGATAGGAAAGGAGCAGGCGGAAGACCCTAAAGGCTATATATTCATGAAAACAATAAACAAAATCAAGGAAAGAGATCATTTAATCACCCCAAAATATATTGTGGAGTCAACATGGTCATTGCTGGACCTGCATTCTGCAAATCAATCCGAACATTTATAATGTAACTTATTAACAAATATAATTTATAGAATAAATTTATTTAAAAAAAATAGTATAACTTATATATATATATATATATGAAATATGCACGTGCACACATACATGGCAAAATATAAGTTTACTAATCCATCTACCAGACTTTTTTATTTAACTTTTTTTTACATGCAGCTTTATAATATAATGAATTTGAGATACAATCAAATTTGTTATTATAATATATATATACTTTGAGCCAATAATAATTTATGCTCAAGCACAAATCCATTCACATTTACATGTTATAATATTCCCACAGCGGTTAAGTATACATTCTTGTGACTATCAAGTTTGATATTTAAAGATGTAAACAGACAATAAGACATACAAAACACTTATGATAAAATATAAATTTAATAAATAAAGTTAATAAAGTAAAATTATTAAATAATATTTTTAGTTACTACATTGGCTGAAATGTTATAAAAGATTTGTTTTAAAAATATTAATTAAATCAATGCTTATGATGTTTAAAAGGTTGACTGTTATATAAAATAAAATCATTTGAAAATAATAATTGTGGCATCAAGATTATAAATACACTTGAGGCTATAAAATTATACAGAAAGTAATTAACGTTTTTATATTCTCATCTGAGCTGAAAGATAGCTTAATTTAAGACCCCTTAGTTAAAAAATTAATTACATTTTGACTTAGATATCATCATCATCATCATCATCAACCATTATCAATCCACTGCAGGATGAAGGTCTCTCCAACTTCTCCGATCTTTAGCTTCTCTTCTCCACATGACCCTTACACACTTTTTTATTTCATCCATCAATCTCACATGTGGTATCTTTCTGGGTCTTTTACAATTTCTTGGAATCAAGTTTAAGACTTCAATTGTCCATCTATTATCATCTCTTCTAGAAATATGTCAATCGCAACTCCACTTTCAGTCTTTTAATTTTTTCAATGAGGTCAATAACATCTGTTTGTTCTCTTACCCAATATATTGCTTAAAGAGACTAAAGACCACTCAAAGAAATATGAAGAGATGCATGTTAGGAGTAACAAGAATTAAACATAGATACACATATATAGTGTATACCATAGGACTCTCTCCACGCTGTTTTCAGCCCATCTATAATTACTGCATGAGTTACAAAATATATTTTAGCTATTTACCACAAAAAAAAACTTTAAGATACTAGCATGTATAAGTCACAAATGACAATTATGAAATGTGAAAGAGATTTCATATCTATGTGGATCATCCTAAATGCTCTCCCAGCCTAAATCCTAAAATATATTCAAAAACATTATTACAATTTATGGCTTCACTGCCATTTAACTGTTTGAATCATTTCACATTTTTCAGCAGTAGTTTTTCCCAGTTTAAAACAAATTCAATATCAGCACATTATTCTATTATGGGTTAAGCTATAAAACATACTGTCACATTTTATGTTATATCTCATGATGCAGACATGTTAAGTGCCTTAGCATTTTTGTGATGACCAGCTAAAATATATTGCTATGCAATACATGCATTGATTTATAGATGGCGCTGTAGGCAGCTTGGAGAGAGAACAAGTCAACTTTTCACTGGACCACAATTATAAACAATTTGCTTTATATTAATTAAAACAAATTTAATTCTATATAATAAAGTAAAATAAATATATTGATTAAAAAAATTACAGCTCGATTTAGACAGTTTTTTATTTTTTAAAAAGGGATCTTTTATTATCTTAATTGAAATATTTGATTCTTATAACAAAAAGTATTGATTTTAGAATAAAAATCCTCATATATTTTTTGCATTACACTGGAAAAAAAAAAAACTTTTTCTATACAATACACTTTGTAAATTCCAGTATCCTTAAAGGCACGAAACTCATGATATTTTTCTTAACCAGACATGTTTTTTTTTTTTTTTAAGTGTCATAGCATCGGCTGGGATGCGAACCTGCAACCCGGGCAACTGCCCGCTAGTGCAAGGCAGTCACGCTGACCTCTCAACCACCAATGCAAGACAACCAGACATGTTAAAATGGAATGTCTCAAAAATACGAATCAATCTTACCAGTGTAATAACTAGTCCAGTTATTTGGGAATGATATCAAACAGGTTTTTCTGACAAGTTACTAAATAGTTACTGACAATATTCAAATATAAATATTTTCTAGGCTATACCTTCTTTCTATCCCTTCCAGTTAAAAAAAAATATTCAAAAATCTTTAATTCTTTTTATAGCTAGCAGATATTCCTATTTTAAGTAAATGAAATTAAACTGTTACATTTTAAACAATGTTATTTCTCATCAAACCAACATTTTCTACAAAAAAAAACAAACATGTTTTAATAAAATAACTGAGGTTTAAACTTTATATATGGCAAGCAACAATCTCTAGTTTTGTAAATGATTAATGATAATCATTAGTGTATTTATATGGAATGGTTGGTGTCAAAGTTGTGCGTGGAGTAAGTTTGACATTTGTAATTCAAGATATAACAAATTAATAAAGTTCTATTGTTTAACTCTAAATACAGTATAAAAAAACTCAGTTTTTCTTTTAAAACTAAAATCTGTTAATGAAAAAAGTTTTACTTCTCAATATTATGTAACAAAAAACACTTATTTATAATTATTAATAAAGAAGAAGATATAAATTAATATTAAAGTTTATCGGCTTAACGCTTTCGAGGATCCATGCCTTATATTCATAGCCTTCAATATGAAGGCTATGAATATGAGGCATGGATCCTCGAAAACGTTAAGCCGATAAACTTTAATATTAATTTATAAAACTTTAATATTAATTTATATCTTCTTCTTTATTAAAAGCTGTTAAATAAGAATATATCATTTTACAGCATGCTCCGTGTGATTTAGTACAGCGATAAAAGGTCAGACATTGGAACTCAGATCTAGGACTCGGATCCTTAGATCGAATCCAGTTTCTTTGGATCAGATCTAGAACTCAAATCCTTCTTGGATTGAATCCAGTTTCCTTGGATCGATTCCATTCACTACTGATACTTAATTCTTATAAACTTCTGAACTATAAAATCATGTGATTTAAAAAAGGGGAATAATATAAACTTACTTTTCTAAAATAAAAATAAATATAGAATAAATTCATTGTGAATACATGTTTTTTTTTCAAATGTGTTGACCAGGAAACGAACTTGGACCAGCTGCTTGGAAGGCAGCTATGCTAACCACTAGCCACCAATGCAATAATTAAGCTTTTTAAATATTTATTACATATATGGTTTATAAATCAATGAAAACATAATCATCATCATTTATGACGATTCTGCCTCAATATACGTGTATAAGTTGGGGATATAAAAGTGAACTATGGGTCTAGCACTTAACCTTGTATGTATTTTTGATTAGTAAACAGTACATAGAAACAAAATTAATATGTAATTTGTTAAAAGGGTGGTGTGCACTGGCTAATTTAGACATTAATCGAAGTTAGCTTAGAAATCCACAGTTGCCTGAAAAAGAAATACTGTCAGATATATTTTATTTAACTTTAACTGCTATTATGTTTTTAGAATTGCAGTGGTTGAATCCAACAAACTAATCTCCAGCCAAAGTCTGAGCTAGAAAACTTGTATTGAGAAAAAATGAAACCTTTAACCAATCCAGTTAGCGGGATTAGAAACCAAGCAACCAATAAGACAGACAAACCAATTGCAAATAATAAATTAAAAATCCATTTTCAGAAGGAGATATGAGATCACTATATGTTTGGAAGAGTACATCTGAATAATCAATACTGCTCCATCGTAGGTAATCAAACTCATAAATTTAGACCAAGAATCAAAGCATCCAGTTAATACAGACTGTTAGATTGTTCTGGTGATTAGCCAATATCTGAATCAGGGCTTCTGTGATAGACTTATACCTTAGCAAAACTGAACTGTGGAACAAACTAGTGATGACAGATAGCCATACTAAGCAATCTAATAACCCTAAACTGTTACGTTATTATCGATTAATAAAACATAATTAAACTTATTTATGTCTTTATATTTGCCTCCTAAAACAATACTGAAAACCTAAATTATAATATCGCTTACAAAAGAAAGGTAATATATTAATAACAAAATTGAAGCAGTGTGTGTGTGTTTGTGCACTTATACATATAAATATACTTACCTGAACATATGCTGCCAGTGTGAAAAAAATACCCATGATAAAGTTTATTGCTCTCCATAGATGAAGCCACCACTGTAGATTCTTTTCTAGTTCTACATCTCTAAAATTTAAAAGCAGTAGAGAAAAAAAAATTAAGAACGATCCTCCAAAGTTATTTATTAAAATATTTAAACGTTTTAAAGGTGTGTGTAATTAGATTAATTATAATTTAAAGCATCATTAAATTATAATTTGAAAAAAGAAAATTTGAAGAATTTGCACTATATTAACACAAAATAGTTAACCTTTTTACAACCAACAAATTAAGAGTCAGCGTTTTATGTTTTAACTTACAATTATTACAAACAGGTATTTATAATTGTGTGCGTGTGTGTGAATGAATAATTAAATGTTATAATAATTTTGTTAAGAATTAGGATTGACAGCAACTGTAAAACTACGATTGCTGAGTAATTTAGGAGGGGGGGGTGTCACTGGAGATTGATTCAGCCAACGTACATTTTTCTCTATAATTTACCAAAAGAATCGTACCCTAGGTTAAGAGAAATATGAGACGTCACAGATAAAAGAAATGTAAAAGGAAGTGGGATTCCATATGTTTAAAAGTAAACTGATTATCACGTGTGCATATGTGTGAAAATTAGTGGCATTTTTTAACAATCCATTACAAGACAAATAATCTCTCCAAAAATCACTCAAAAAACAACAATGGAAAGTAAGTTTTATTCATCACTTTCTGGATGCTGAAAGTTTGGATACTTCCCCACCTTTGTTTTATCATCTTGTTAATTAAACATTTATTTTTAGCGCTGTTTCTTTCTAATTGTAATAAATTTAATCAGCCATTTAAGCTATTGTGCGCTTTTTCACGAGTGTTAAATAATAAATGAGTAATTCCGCTTACAACACAAGATATAGTATTTAGGAAAGAATAAAATGAATCCACTTATTCAATCCAACCCAAATGCTTATATATGGGCAAATCTTAAGTACTGTAACTGAAAGTGTGAGGATAGACTACTCACTTTAAACCACTGTTTACGATATCTGAATGAATGACGCCGACAAAATTATCTAGTAAATTCTAGATAATTTCGTCGGCGTCATCCATTCAGATATCGTAAACAGTAGTTTAAAGTAAGTAGTCTATCCTCACCCTTTCACTTACAGTACTTAAAATTTGCCCATATATAAGCATTTGTGTTGGATTGAATAAGTGAATTCATTTTATTCTTTCCTAAATACTATATCTTGTGTTGTAAGCGGAATTACTCATTTATTATTTAACACTCGTGAAAAAGTGCATAATAGCTTAAATGGCATCTTGTTAATTGTGTGACTGGCTTGGTGGGTATTAAGCATCTTCTAAAAGGCTTGTCTGAATTTGAACTCCAAGTCAGAAGCATGACCAGTAGACGTGCTAACATAGTTATAAAAGTCAAATTTCTTATTTATATATATATGTGCGTATGTGTTTTAAAGCATGACATGAACACATATAAGTATTCAATCCAGAAAATGTCAAATAGACATTTGTAGAATGATATGACCAAAAAAAGAAAGGTGTTACATATTCCACCAGTAATATTATCAATAAAGGATCAAATAGACACCGATTGAATATATATTGGAATATTTAAATCTTTGCTTACCGATGAGATAGGCCTGATAAATAAATAAAGTTTGATTTAAGTCATGATTTGTGGTGCAGTGCATGAAAAATGCATTAGGCTGCAATAAAATCTGCTTTTAATGATTACATTTTACCTGGTCAATGCACATGTACATATATATATATTCCCAATTTTATTATTATGTATATTTAATTAAATAGTATTTGAACACAGACTTTCAAGCTCCCTTCAGCCGTCCACTCTATATTATATAACCGATATACATGACCACATACATGTGAAAAAGATAATTGATCTCTAATATATGTATTTCATGTTGAACCAGCACTCACCAGTTGGTCCGGATCATCATCTTGCACACAATCAGTGCTCCATCTATACTAAGATATCAAATCTACAAATTTTAATGGACAGGCTTCAATCTTTTCCACTCACCAGCTCTTCAGTCATTTATGTCATTTAAAATATGATGATTTATATGATAGAGTTGATAATTGAAGGGAGCTTGAAAGTCTGTGTTCAAATCCTCTTTAATTGCATCCAGCTTAAGTATATACACTACTATTACATATATATATAAACAATAATAACTATGCATTTTGTACAATGCAGTACTTTGTAAATCACACTTTCAAAATAGCTGATAGTTTTGATTCTTTAACAGCCTTCTTCAGGGCTTCTTTCTATACATATTAAGATGAACCAACAAAATCTCCATTTAACGATTATTTTCAATGGAACTAACATGCCATTGAAGTGTATACATTAAGCATTAAAGTGCATGAACAAATAATATTTTGTAGTATCTGAATTTGGTTTAGTATATGAAAGTATAGTGTAGCCGCGGACTAAGTTGTAACCAACTATACAACTTCAATTATACACTATCAAAAGAAAAATGTAAATTAACAGAGAAACTATCAAAATTTGCAAAATTTGATGAGATTCAAGCAGGCATTTTTCTTCTCTTAATGCTGAATGTGATCATGTTTAAAAAACATACCAGCAGCCCTTTTTTCCATCTTAGAACACTGTGTATGATTATGTTTATTAATAGAATTTCATCAGTTTGTGCTGAAAGGACATACATTTTAGTCTTTCATTATTATCTTCTCTGAATCTGATGTTCAGTATTTTGCATAATGCAATGCTTTCTGGGAAAGTTTTGCAACATTTTAAAACCTATTGAAAATGAATACTGACTTTAAAAAATCAAAACAATTAGAGAGATACTAATTTCTTGATAGCAAGACCAATATTGTTTCTATAAAAAAAAAGACACTGATTAAAAAGCCTAACATCACCCGGAGTGTATTTAATTGTGACAAAAGTCAGACATTTTCTAATAGTGGTTATTTTTTCCAATTCTTATTTCTTCAGTGACTGCATGAGTTAATACACATTCAGTAAAATACATGTAAATGTCGACCCCTCAATTTATTATTAAGAACTATATTATTATTTTTTAAAAGAAATTGTTTATACTATAATCTTAATTTATATATGCAAACAATATATATATATATATATAATGAGTATCTGTCTTATAAACCACTAAAGATCACATGATCACTATTCTTTATGCTTACCCAAGTTGTTTATACAGAGGCTAAACTGTGGCTTGCACTGCGTGGTGCTACTGTATGGAGAGTTTAGCCTCTGTGTTATATATATATGCTGAAAAATACACTTAACATTTGCAGTTGAATAAACAATACATATTCTATTTTAATCAGTGTTTATCAGCAAAACATGAACTATTATATGCTATATACATTGTAAGGGGGCATGGAATAAAATATAACATAGTTTTTTCTTTTAATAATTTGTAAAATTTTGTATATAATTGTTTTAATATTACATTGCAATACCATTTGACAATGACTGATTACTCAAGCTTCCAATAGATGACGCTAGAATAGTAGAGAAGAAAGGGTACAAATAATGAAGTTATGGAAGAATAAATATGAACAAAGTGATTATACAGAAAATGGGTTATTGGTTTTTATGCTGGGTTTGGCAAAAGATAAGGGGGATTTAGATATAAAAGCCATAGAGTTGATAAAGATTATGTTGTGGAAATGGGATGGAGCAGATTATGGGAAAACTTAGGGTGGAAAATGGAAAGCGAAGGTAAAGTGGCTAACAGGTTTCTCTGGGCATAGTTGCTGAGAGATCCCTGACTCTGTTTAAGGAGAAGTCGCAGTGCATCACATCACATAATAAATTGAAAAAATTAAGTAATGTTGCATTGTTATAAAAAACACATTTATATAACAAACTTTCAAGAGGGCAGACAGACTAATATTAATAACTAAAATAAACAGTTACCTGTATTAGTTTAAATATCTTCCATTATATATACACATTTAAAATATATACTTTATTTATAATGAAATAAGATGGTTATTCATTTTGTAATGGAATATTTTGCAATTTTTAAAGCATTAAAAATTTCCAAACTAATATTTATTATACCATAAAATGTTCTTTAAACTAAAAATTATACTTCAAAAATTTTACAAAAATAATACTGACTGAATAAGTCTTTATATATAACTGTGGCTAGGTGGTGTCAAAGTCAACAGTTCTTATTGTGTAGTTCTATATTTCCCATCATAAATTACTAAAAGAGGCATATTAAAAATAAAAGAAATATAAGATGTCATGGATAGAAAAATAGAACTATTTAAATTCAAACCCATGCTGGTTATCATACATCAATCAATCAATAGTACTCTGTCCCATGGACAGGATTCCAGAGAGCAATCACATAACCAATTCATTGATTTCTCTACTCCATTCCCTTCATTGTTCAGCTCTTCAGTTTCACATAAGTCTTCCCGATCTCTTATATCATCCAGCAATACCAATTTTTTTCATTTTTTTTCTTCTTTTCATTTACCATTCCCTCAAAAACATCTTTCATTAAACTATACTTTCTTCTTAATATATGTCAAATCCAGTTTCGCTTTCTATCTCTAATTTCCTCAATCAATCTTCTTTTACTCTTTTCAAAACTTCATTTGTTATTTTATTCATCCAAATGATTTTTCCATCCTTCTCCATGACTATATCTCAAAGGCATCCAATATGGTACTAATTTTATTACTCAATGTCCATATTTCACAACCATACAATAGTACACTCCACACATAACATTTACTTAATATTTTCCTTAATTCTCTCTTTAAGAATCCACAAAATATTTTTTTACTGTTCCATCCTCACTCAACCAACTACCCAAATATCTGTCAAGCGTTGGTGGCCGAGTGGTTATCACAGCTGCCTTACATGCAGTTGTACCAGGGTTCGCTTCCTGGCTGATGCTTTGACACATAAAAAAAACTACCCAAATATCTCAATTCCTTTATCTGCTGGACTATATTATCATGGATTTCAACTTGCAGTCTTTTTGCATTCCACCCTATCCATAACCATTTGGTTTTCTCAACATTAACTTTCATTCCATATTCTGGACATCCTTTTGTTTATTTATTTATTTACTTTTATTTATGCTCAAAAGTAAAGACTAAATGGTCTTTTTTAAAAATCCACTAAAAAAGTAATTGTATGGTTCCTCAGTTGAAAGATTATGTGACATCTGAACAGCAAAAATGGTAGATTGAATTATGATTCAAAAACTTTAGCTCTCAAGTTTGCACCTCTATTTACTGCACTAAACTAAATGTTGATTTAAAGTATCCACTGCAAGACAGTGAATACAGAAAACAAATTTAGATCTCTAAACCAATTTTTTTAACAGTTTACTTAAATCAAGAATCAATATTCAAAAAATAATACTGATTCTTACTTAACTAAACAATACGACTATATGTAGTCTAAGTTATATAAGACTCATTCACATTTTTCTGAAGTTGAAATAGGTTCATTACTTTCTAGTATAACCAAATCATTTTAGTTTGATAAGGAAAAAGGGAGAAGACGAAATAATGCCAATAAAATAATTATTTAAACTAGCAATGCTATGGATAATAACTATACTGAGAAGATTGGTAGATTTCATTTTTTTCCACATTGCATTGTGCTCCATTTAGAAATCTTATGAAAAAATACTTGATAACTAATAGGAATAAAATATGTAGCTAACAAAATACAATCACAAATCTGTTTGACTGAAAGTTTGTGATGAAGATGTTTTAATAGTAATTATATGTTGTTACTATTACCATGATCTAATATCATGTGTTAAATGCCCTTAAAATATTCAAACTATCAAATACATTCAACTATTAGCAATAACACACAGGTTAGAATATTTACATTTTTGAGTGCATCTCTTCTGTTTTCTTCAGTGGGGATCAGAGCTAGACTTTTAGGTTCATGACTATTGAATTTAGGTGATGTTCTAACCAACAAGACTATTCTGTTAAAAGATAATAGTCAGTAGAACTTTCATGTACTTTTAGGGTTCTCCTGTTTTCTCCACTTTTTCCTTGAGGACAAGGTTCATGAATGGCTTTCAAAGATCATAAATTATCACTCTAGGTTTAACTCATGAGGCTATTCATACTGTTTGGAAAAGACTAATTAACCTTGCCCATAGGAAAAAGTTGAGAAATCAAGAGGACCCTCATAGATAAGTATAAGAAATATCTACTGACTGCCATCTTTGAGCATTACCTTAAATCAAATATTCACAAATCTAAATGTCCGTGTTCTAATCCTGCACTAGTAGTGGCACTAGTGAAATCAGCAAAACAAGAGGAAGAGTGAAGAATAATATCACTCAAAATGTGTTATATATATATTAATATGTGTGCTGTCACAAGATTATATTTTTCTAAAGACATTTAACAATTAATATTAGATGGTGGAAATAGTTCAATACGTGATTATAACCACAAATCTGATTAAAAATCCAACTGGGTGTCTTTTAAATACTTGTTCTAATCTACAATGAGTAAATTCTACTAATTGATATTATAGCAGAAATAATATGCATATGTTATGTTCTCTACCCCACCTCCCAAATGGCAAATTAATTAAACAATAGCACACCTTCTAATCATCAATGGTATTTCCTATGGCTTAAAATCATAAATGGCTATTTTACTGCTTGCCACCCTTAATGCAATTTCCACTACATTCTCAATTTAAAAACCATATCATAAAAAACAAAGTGCCACATGACATTCTAATTTACTTCTTCATTAGAGGCAGCAAGCCTATATATTTCCTTTACTCCAGAGACATCTAGTAGAAAAGTGAGTAAACAATGAATCTCAGACTGATAACTAGGATGATATAAGAAAAAGTAAAGATGAATGCTGAATATGCTAATGCAATCCAGTACTTAACATTGATGAAGATTAAAGGCCAAAAAGTATCTTGATGGTTTAAAATACAGTTATCATGTAGTAATCATAAACTGAATGACAGTTTACAGTATAATGGCATTCACATGACAATTATCTACAGGATTCAGAATCCAAACACACAATAGTCCATGGTGAAAGAACATGCAATGATGTTTGGTATTTTATTAGCATACTATAATTCATATACGCATATATTTAACATCAATAATAAACTTAGGTCTATGTTTAAATCATACATCTATAATTTAAACTAGTTCAGTCTGTTATCGTATTAAAATAGGGACCTGAATTTGATGGGTCACCAATATTTGATGTCATATGTAAGGAGCTGAAATGTTACAACTTTAACCAATTAATTTCTTAAAGTCATACCAGTCCAATTTCACTACTTTTGGGAGACTATATGTGAATGGAATCTTTTTCCACAGGTCATGCCTTGGAGCAAACCAGTCTTCTAGACCAGTCCAATATTAAATTCTTGGTTGGATTCTCATACAAAGACCTAGACATAAAATATTAGTTGGTTAGGTGTATTGTGGCTACTAGGCAACCCTGCAGTACCATCAAGAATCCCCAAGAAGCCTGCAATTGATAAATTTTCTATCCAAAAATCTCGATGGTACTGCAGTGTCACCTAGTGGCCATAGTACACCTAACCGAATAGTACCAACATAATATATCAAACTTAGACAATTATAGACAAACTTGTCCATTTACAGAGCCTTAATTAAATTTCAGAATGTCTGTGTGCCCTAAATGTCATCATAATCAATCTACTGCTATTGCAAATGCTGATGAAGGAATATCTTATTAACCAGTATGATTTAATTCTGAATCCATGCACACCCTGTGCAAGAAAGCCCAGAAGATATGCTATACATCATCCAAACATGACCATATTTTGATTTTTTGAGGTTCTGTGAATTTTAGAATTGCAGAATCAATTTGAAGTGAATATTAGTAAGACATATTAAACAATTCTAAATCTTTATAATGCATCAATCATAGTTTAAGAACCAAGTGACTTGCATAAAATTTCTCTCATGTTTTATAATAAAAAGTACAGCATTTGAAAGAAATACAATAAATAGTTTAATAATTACTTATATGCCCTTAAATCTCTTCCCACCAACATCATGAGCAAATTATGATAATCTAAAACCTTTATTGACTATTCAGTAGTTTAGATTATTATTCTTTATAGTAACAACATAACCAGGAAACATTTTTATGTGACTTCAAGTTATGTACTGCCATCATTTTAGTATTCTTCCCTATACCAAGTCTAATAATACTTATTGACAATAGATACACACTCTCAAAATTGATATACAACATATATATATTGTTTGTCCATAATTTATTTTATATATTATATACATATCAATATATATCGTATATTTCTGTTAAATATATATAAACTGAATAGCAATTAATTTTATCACATCTTTTGGTGATATTTCAATCATGGAAATGATTGATTGCTAAAAGGTGATATTAATTGATGTTACTTAGTTTTAAACTGGAATTCATGTACTGTGATTACAATGGGCGGGTGGCATGGGAAGGTATGTTACTCTAAATTGTTTTTTTTTTCACTTTTGCGATAAATAAAATATGAGGAAATAAATCTCGAAGTGTGTATTACTTTCATTGTCTTTTAACAACTCGCGTGTTTTTCAGTTCCCCCTATCCCATTAATAAACAGCTATAAAAAAAGGGCTGATTTTTTTTTTTAAAGGAAGAATAGAGCACTCTTAAGATAAAAAAAAAAGATGATGTCAATTACTGGTGTTTAATTTACAATTATTCTGAGTAATTAATTATTCTATTTTAATTTTTCAGGACTGACCATGCCATACGGCATTTTAATTATATTTATATTAGTACTGAATACTCCAGTGTAGTCTATATGCGTTACACAGTCTTAACTACAATCAAATGTATTTTATATTTTGATTTACAGCAGTAATTTGAATAGTATTTAATTCAAATTATTGAATAGAATGAATGATGGGGAAAATATTAGTTTTCCAAAACCGATGAGTCTTGAAATAATTGTCCGACTTTTGAAGACCTACAATATTTATTTAGAGCAGGGGTTGGATAAGAAAAGCATTCTGAATGGGTATCTTCATGATAAAGAACACCTTAGTCTCATTTTAAAGGATGTTAAAATATAATCTATATCTTTCCTGAATGCAAGTAAATTCTCAAATCTATACAAAGTCTTTTTTCTGACAATAGTTATGCCATCTAGTGTAAACTTTGGCAATCAGTAGATGCCAAATGGTGTTGGTTAATATATCCTAGCTTCTGGTTTACATTAGTGAAAAGCGTTTGGTTCTGGGAGAAGCGTAATATATCTTTTGGACCTATTAAATCTTTCCTCTAGCATAGATCAAGCTACAAATCCAAATTTTAAAAATGTACTAATTTACTATTTAACAACATTATGTAAGCAGGGATCAGGCAATGTCTTATTGGTTCTCAAATTTGATGGGTATATTCTTTAATTAGGAAAACTCATTTATACACTCAGTTGATGATATCAATACAGAAGTTCATACATCAGAAAAATCAACAACTAACATTTTACCCCCAAAAATCCAAGAACAGTCTTCCCAAAATCTGTTTTTAAGACTTTCAGTACATTTTCTGCACAATTCTTTCGTTACATTTTTGAAGTTTGGATGATTCTATAAATGTATAAACACATTTCTCAAATCCATTGATTGACTGCTAATGAGGTCTATAAACACACACTTTTTTTTGCACATAAGTCATGTTTTCTTTCTATGACTCAAGATGGCAGCAATACTGGCCAACAGAGATGGTGATGTATTTTAGGAAATAGGGCAAAATTAAAACCATTATTATGTTTTAATAAGATGGCACAGAAGAGAATTTCCAGATGGTTGGAGTAATACAAGGGTAAGGTTACTATTTAAAGGTAAGGATCATTGAAAACTAAACAATTATAGACTGATAGCAATAATGTTAGGGTTATATAAAGTTTATTGTGGAAGGGTCACAAAGTGGATGGAAGAAAATAATATAATAAAAGAAATGCAAGGATGTTTCAATCAGATAGGCATATAGAAAATAGTTCCCTTTTCTTGTGAAATTCCCTATCTCAGTGTTTACAATCTGATTGGCTGTTGACATTCATAAGTGCTTGAGAGATTTGCAGTCTCTCAGTTTAATTTCAATACCATCTGCATAAAATAAGTATTATTTACAACTTGTAGATATAAGTAGACAGTTATATATGATTTTTATAGATCTAGAGAAGGCATATGATAGAGTAAATAGAAATAGATTATGGGTGAGTTTAGTAAATTTGGGAATAAATGGAGCTTTAATGGATCTTATTAAGAGACTATATGAAAAATAATTAATATATGTATCAATTAGGAAATATAAAATCAGTTAAAGTTAAAAATGGGATGGAACTAAGACACAGATACCCTATGTCACCTATTTTGTTTTGTTATATTTGAAAGACATGGAGAGAGAGCAATAAAAAGACTAGGAAGAGGATTAAAGATACCATTAATAGGTGGAAGAAAGCATTATACATTATCAGAACTTTGATTTGCAGATGATATCTTCTTACAGAAAGTAGAGAAAATATGGAAGTTATGTTGAAGACATGTGCAAGAGTGGGTAAAAATATGGGGATTTAATTTAGTGAAGAAATATCAAAAGTAATGATGATAAATACTGGGGGAAAAGAAAGAATTTTTATTACACGATATAAACTTAAATGAATAGGTGTAACTATTTGGAAATCATCCTAAGTAATTGGAAAAACTGCTTGGATGAATAGGAGAAAAAATTTATAAATGAAGCAAAGAAAAGAAAGATATTGATAAAAAAAATTAATAATGTTTTCATATAATAAATATGATGTAGCTAGAACTGTATGGAAAGGAGTGGCAGTAGCAGGGTTAACTTATGGTAATGATGCATTATGTATTAGTAAAAGAGTGTTAGATTACTTAGAAAAAGTAGAAAGATAAGTAGGAAGACAAGCATTAGATGCAAATGTGTGGACAGCAAAGAAGGCAATTCAAAGAGAAATGGGATGGTCAAATTTATATATGAGAGATGCAAAAAGTAAAATGAAAATGTTTAGTAAATTGCAATTTATGGATAATAGGAAAATAGCTAAAATAGTATTTAATTGGATTATGAGTAAAGGACAGGCAACAAGATGGGTGAGGAAGGTAGTAGAGTATGCCAAAGATTTAGATAAAGAATTTATGACAGTGTACTTATACAAAAGGTGGTGTAATTATGTTAGAGTTGTTGTGTATTATAGTAGTAAGGAATGAGATAGAAGGAAAGATTCATTAATAAAAAATAGAGAGTTGGAGAAATGGAATACTAGTATGAAGAGTAAAAAGAGGTTAAATATTTATAGAAGTAAACAGAATATGGGGTGCAAGTTAATTTATGATAAAAACAAGAAAAGTAATTTACTGTTTAAGGCTCAAACGGGATCTTTAGTAACAGGATAATATACACATAAATGAAAAAATATGGTAATTTAGTCTGCAAGTTGTGTAAGGAAAACAGAAAATATTAGGCATCTGTTAATTGAATGTAAATGCCTGAAAACAGAAAGGGTACAAATAATGAAGTTATGGATGAATAAATATAAACAAGTGATTATATAGAAAGTGTGTTACTGGTTTTTATGCTGGATTTGGGAAAAAATAAGGCGGATTTAGATATAAAGGCCATAGAGTGAATAAAGATTATGTTGTGGAAATGGGATGGAGTAGATTATGGGAAAACTTAAGGTGGGGAATGGAAAGGGAAGGTGGCTAACAGGTTTCTCTATGCATTGGGGCTGAAAAATTCCTGATTCTGATAAAGGAAAAGTCACAGTGCACCACATCACATCAATGTTAATCTTCCTAGTATCATTATGTAATCTAATTGTTGTTGCAATTTTATAAATATTCTTCAGAATATGATGATATCCTGTGTCTATACATTGATGATCCAATGCTTTAATCACTGAAGAAATGCTTATAGAATCAAATGTCTTTTCATAATCTACAAATCAAAAACATATTGGCAACTCATATTCATTGGTTCTTTCTATGGCTTCTCTCAATACTTGAATACACATAGGATAATATTATAAACAACATTCCATGTTTTAATAACAGAATTTTTACCTGCATGTACTTGTCATTGCTATATATTTGTATATGCTTTCTGGAACAATTACATTTCTGATATTTCAATATTTTACATAAGCTGACACTTCTGTTATTAAAAGTAAATTATCAGACTCTCAGTGTTTCTTATGTTTACTGAACACACACTTTTCATGTACTAATTAGCCACATCTCTGCTAATCCTAGTTTTAGACCAGGTTTTTTTTTATGAGTCCAATATTTTACATATAAATGACTAATTTAAATAATAATCTGTTTTATTAAACTTAAAAATTAAAACAGGCAAAACTCACTATATATATATCATAATGATCCGGAGAAAGTGACTTAACGTAAACTGCACTACAGGGCGCCATCTAGGCATTTGAACCTAGAAAAATTTATAAAGTAGGCAGATACGTAAGTCAAAAAAAAAAAAAAATTTTTTTATTTTATTTTGATTCCGGTCGTTAGCCCATGTCACTAGCTCAGTGGAATAGCAGAGATTAAATAATATAATATCTTATTTAATTATATTTCAAGATTAAAAAAATAAATAAAATAAGCCACTGCCAGTAATTAACACACAAACATTTATTTATTTCACATATATATAAGATTTAAAATTATTTTAGTATTAGTTTTACAGTTCAAAATTTAACCTACATTTTTAACTTTGATTTTTGACTTTAATTTACATTTAATTACTATTATATTCTAATTTTACATTTTAATTAAGTTCGCACAGATAAATTTATGAAAGCTTGTTTATAATGTTGAATATAGATCGGTTACATAGATTTCACGGTCAAAAACATTCCAAAATAAACATAAACGATCAAAATACAAAATTATTGATTACTGACAATTGCGGAGGGAAATTTATATGTAACCCAATAGTATTCACCATAAGATACTTGCATTGTCACCAATAACTTAAAAGACATCCGAATAAATACATTTTAGATACTCACCGTAAGGTATCATTATTTATCGAATGTCTATATATTTTGATCAAATATGAAAACCCAAAACATACTTAACCGATAACCAATCCATGCAAGCGTCTATAAACAACTTAAATTTAATGCATTTTTATTTAGGGTCGAGTATGAATAGACCACATAGATTTGCTTTTGAAAATAAACATTCTATCCCTATTTAACCTTAGGTTAAAATTCGTAGTCAAACCGGCATCAATTCATCTGATATATCGATGTATTCAATGTAATAAAATACGGCAGCCCAAAAAGTTAAGAGACGAAATTGCTTCTCATGAGATAGGAATATTACATCTATCTGCAAAGAAGAGCAATAAAACAAAAAACTCCATAGAAAGGAACTGCGGTATCCGACTTATAATTCCTTCCATAGGCAAACGGAAGTGTGCGGCGTATGAAGCGATTCTGCCCGTAGCGAATCAATATTACATCTACTAATCACACCAATATATCCAATCCATTGACCCAATTTAACCACGAAACAAATAACCCAAGATTACCCTCCCCTAATATAACTTTACAAATCTATACAGCCATTCACGCCCGACTTAAGTTTAACATTGATATATTTTAATTTATCGGAAAACAGAAATCATAAATAAACTTAAAGAACAAAATTAAATAAATGGAAATGATTTTACACAAATAAATAAAAAATACATCAAATAACATTTTAACTACTTTAGTCAGATAGGAAACTAATGCAATTATTTTAAATACGAAAAGTTTTTAATTTAATGTTCATTAATTGTAAAGTTCTTATGGTTTTAAACAGTTCATCTTTATCTGTCGTTTGTAAGTTTGAACGGGAATTCCCACGCCGTCCTGAAGATATTGGTATACATTTAGCCGATGTTTTATTTATTCATTCGGAGGTTTTTTAATTTAGTTGGTCCTCAATGTAGAAAACGATAGTTCATTTCTCTTTCTTTCTTTGGCAAAACTGAAGTGATTGAATCGTGCGTCTCTTCAATCGCTTCTCCCGCACCTCCGCACTAACACCTATCTGTCACATCGTAATAATCATTTCCAGTCACTAATTAATAATTTCCAAATTTTCCTTTTATACGTATTCAAAGGATTGACTTGGCATTATGTCATCGATGTGATGATCCTTTCGCTGAGGTCCGATTTCCCAATGGATTTCTTTCATTGGCTATTTGTTTCTATTGTTTTCCTATCTGACCGATGTTTTTACATTTAAATGCCCAAGGCTGGTTTACATTTAACTAATTAACAATCATTTCCATTTCTGATTAATTAACCTGTTTTCCAAATCAAAGATATATTTTCATCTCTAAATCTTTTTAAGTTTTTGTTTTTAAAATACTTTTTCTTTAATAAAGTTTTATTTTAATAATTTTTCATTATCTGTGCGATTTAATATATACGAGTTTAAGATGATATTTAATTTCAATTTTTAATTCTTAAAGAAAATTTTTAAATGCGAACTTTATAATTTACTTTCATGTTTAATAAATATATAAAAAAAAAACAATGTAACGAACGTCCGTGCTCGTTACATATCAGTAAAGTTGCTTAAAAAAAATGATCAAAAAAAAAAAAAAATTTTACTTAGGGTTAGTAATTACGGTACACGATTGATGAAGACATTTACAAAACATCCGGTTAATCATTTTACAAAAAGACTATATACAAAAAGAAACAAAAAAAAAAAATGTTGACTATCGCTTTCCCAAGGACCATTTACGTTCACCTCCTCCCCACAAGAGTTCTATTATTTTTTCTTATACATTTTATTTTTCCATACGGCATGACAAGCAAGTTATTTAAATTATTTATTTAAGAAGGTTGCATTGAACTAAATACGTTTTGAAAGATAATGGATTTATACGTGTATATTTGCAGCACAATTATACATACCACCAACTTATTTATGACTGATTAAAATGCTTAAATAGGATTACACTGAAGTAAATTCCCAACGGTACTCATCGTAAGGTACCACATTTACCATCATAAACTTGCGTGGCTGTGCGCTCCTATACACATTAAAGCATAATTTATATTAACAACAAAATATCAATCACCACCTTTTGACTTTCTTTTTAACGAACTACAGTTTAAAATTATTTATACTTTCTAGTTTTTAATATATGTGCTATTTCATTCTGGCAGTGCTTTTATAAGATTTAAAGTATACGACTATATGTAAACAGATAAAAATATTTCATTTTGATAAAATTTGCTCAAGGTATATGTGGTTTATTAAAGATCGGCCCGAGTTGGTTCGCCAGTTGTAACAATCCGGAGAAGGCGACTTAACATAATCTGCACTACGGGGCGCCATCTAGGCATTTGAACTTAGAAAAATTTATAAAGTAGGCAGATACGTAAGTCAAAAAAAAAAATTTTTTTTTTTTTTTAATATTTTGGTTCCGGTCGTTAGCCCATGTCACTAGCTCAGTGGAATAGCAGAGATTAAATAATATAATATCTTATCTAATTATATTTCAATATTAAAAAAAATAAATAAAATAAGCCACTGCCAGTAATTAACGTACAAACATTTATTTATGCACATATATATAAGATTTAAAATTATTTTAGTATTAGTTTTACATTTTAACATTTAACATTATTTTTAACTTTACTTTAATTTACATTTATAGATTTCAAATACGATTTAGACAGAGTTTACAATATTGAATTAATAAAGAAATTTGCAAAAGTATTTCATTTTAGAGAATTTACAATATTATTTGGAAAATAATTTAGAAAGAAATTACAATAATATGGTTAGCTAACCTGATTTTGAAGAAATAATGATTGTTGTTGAAATTCACACAGAGCTCTGCGATTTTATATAATATTAAAACAGTTCTCCTATAGCTGAACTGGATATATATATATACACATATATTGCCACATACAGCAAGCTAGAGTAATCAATGGATGCCAGAAGGCTTGCGCATAAAATCCCCATCTAGTGCCTACTCATCCAATATCCTCATACTACTTTCTGGCTTATGACCTTCGTCAGTGAGGAGCCTTGGATCTGAGAGGGATTTTATGCGCAAGCCTTCTAGAATCCATTGATTACTCTAACTTGCTGTATGTGGCAATATATATAGTGAGTTTTGCCTGTTTTAACAACAGTTATACACGAGCATAAGAAGTGGAGGTCATGTGATGTTTATTGGCTTTAAACTTAAAATTATTATCATTAGCTTATGTAGATTTTTTTCTAGAATATATTAAAATTAAGATAATCAGAACAATCTGTATATATTTGCATAATTATGAAATCCATTATATTTACAATCTATTACTTATATAAAATCTCTATTTTGTTTTGCTGTTTGAATATTGTTGCAATGCTGTTTAATTGTTTTTTAACAAATTACATTTTTTTCAATTGGTTGTTTAACAAATTACTAAGACAACGAATTTGATAGTACCAGAAAAAAATTAATAAATAACTATACCCATTAATATTACAACCATTTTATGCAAATGAAGTAATTTCATCTTTTATATTTAATAATCTAATTTTTATTACAAAGTATATTTTATGTCAAGCATTGGTGGTCGAGGGGTCAGCACAGCCGCCTTATAAGCAGTTGTTTCAGGTCTGCGGGTTCGTTTCCTGGCCGATGCTTTGAAATAGGAAAAAAAAGTGTTATTTTATGCGAATGAAGTAATTCTACCATTAATAAAAAAAAACTAAGGAAAACATCAGTACATGTGCTTTTAATTGCAGTAAAGAACTGAGTGGGTATAGTATTTAAATCATGAATAAAATGTGATTACAGTATATAAATTCCTGTTTGAAAGGAGATATTTAGTGAGGGGAATAAAATAGATGCTATAAGACCATATTTAAATTTAGTTTTGGTTAGCATACAATTGAAGCTATGTAATTTTATATCACATAGTTCACACTAATTTTGCCATTCCCTTAGCCCTGTTAAATTCACATATCAAATATAAATAATATTTAAAAATTTAAATGTTAATTTAGAGGCTTAATTTGGTTACGGGTATTTTATTCAAAACAAGTAATTCCACAAAACAAAACAAAATTTGATACAGAAGCCAACATATTTGTTTCTATAATATTAAAATCTTTTCTTTAATTTACAATAAATCTTTAATACATGGTACAGGTTTAACACCTGCATTTATATTTGTAATATATGCGGGATTCGAACTCAGACTTTCACATGACCCACAACTCTCAATGTCATCTTATATTGCTGACTTATCTGATCACACACATGTTGAAAAGATAAATAATCACCAATATACGTATTTCATGCTAAACCAGCAATCATCAGTTGGTGCAGATTACCATCTCCACACATATATATATACAATCAGTGCTCATCTTTATATTAAGACAGCCAATCATTCCATCAACAGATTTTCAATGAAATGGGAGGCTGAAGAGTTGTGGGTTAGAGTAGTTTGAAGCCTGTCCATTAAAGTATGAAGATTTACTATCTTAATATAAAGCTGAGTACTGATTGTATATATGTGTGGAGATGAAAATCTACACCAACTGATGAGTGCTGGTTTAGCACAAAATATGTATATTGGTGATTATTTATCTTTTCAACATGTGTTTGATCAGGTAGGGCAGCAATATAAGATGGCACCGAGAGTTGTGGGTCATGTGAAACTCTGAGTTCGAATCTCGCATTAAATCGTTAAAAACATTTGTTCAAGGAACCAAAGATGGCCTTTACATAGATTGGGTACATCTTGCATCTATATAATATATTTTCAGCCATTCCAGATCATCAGTCTGATAGAAAGAAAACCAGTTGGGTGGCTCTTTCTTTAACCTACCCATGAGCTCCAAGTTGCCTACATTTGATTTAAATTTTTAAAACTTCTACTTCTTTGAATAGTTTGGATCAGAAGTAAAAGTAATAGACTATACAGCAAAAAATTTTGGAGTTAAGTGAAATGCACCCTACACTTTTATTCAAGCGCTTGAATGAGAGTTGGACCAACTGCCATCCACACAAAAGAAGGAAAACTTTTAATTCAAACATGAAGCAGCCATTTTTACATTCTTATCAAAGCAAAAAAAAAAAATTATGACAATTTATCTCAGTGATTGTGTGTGGGGTCTGAAGAGGTAACCACCCTTGAATCAATTTCCAGATGAGGAAAGTGGGAAAAAGATGATTTATTACATCATTAAGAATGGCAAAAAGTTGATACCATTAAGCTGCTTTTTATATATTTAAATAAATTACACAATATAATATAAAAATATAGGGATTTGAACTTAGGATTTTTAGTCTAATCATCCTGCACTCTATCTCAAGCAACTGATACACATGACCACACACATCCAAAAAATATACAATCTTCATGTGTGTAGTAAGGTGTATCAGTTAGTTGAGATATCCTGAGTTAAAATCCCTTTATTTTTACATTAAAGTAAAATACCTTTATATATTAACACTAAATATATATGTTGTAGCAGTATGGAAAATAAAGAGTTAACAAAGGAGAATCTGGGGTTACAAGGTCCCACAATTGGGTATAAATAAATAAAAAAGGAACAAGGGGTGGCAGTATAGGACTTGTGTCAAAAAGTATTTAAATACTGTTAAGTGTTAAGAACATTTGTGGTTTGGAAGACAAGAATAGATGGTGGCTATAATCTATATGGTCACTGGAAATAGTCAAACTATAATGGAGTGAAACAATAGCATATATGAATGCCTGGTTAAGATAGACAGAGTTCAAAAAAAGGGGGGGAAATATTGGTTGTAGGGGATATAAATGGGAAAATTGAAGTAACTGATGATGTGGATAACAAGAATAGACAGTTTTGGAAATGTTTTTGTCAGAGAGTGAATTTGAACATTGGAAATTTATCAAATATTTATGAGGGACAATACATATGGTGCAGAAATAATATATTTCACACAATAGATTATGTATTAGTAGAGAAAGGAGGAATAAATCAAGTATGGAAAATTAATGTGTTTGATGATGAAGAGAGAGTATGTAATAATTTCTTTATAATAGAAATATGATGGAAAGTAGTAATAAAAGTAGAAAGAATAGAGAAAGATGTGGATGGAAAATGACTGATTAGAATAAGTTATAAGAGTATAAAATAAAATGAAAGAAATCATACAAGAGTTCATTAGGGATAAATATAAGAACTGGTGATGTGAAGTAGAAAAAGTGGCAAATAGCGTTTTACGTTAGAATATTCAGAATAATAAAAGTAATAGAAAAATTAGAATTATAAAAGTATAAAACAGAGGAAGAAAGCATTCAGAGAATATAAATGTATCATTAAAAACAAAGAAAGTGAAAAAGATGTTAATATTAAATGAGAAAACATTTAAAAAAGAAATGACCATAAAGATAGAATGAATTTAAATAGTAAATTATCAGAGGAAATTAATAAAAGAGAAAGAGATAGAGGGTAAAAAAATTTGGAAATATTAAAAGAAGGAATGTAGAGGAAAGAGAAAGAGTATTACTAGATGATAAGGAAAAAGCATGTAGCTCTAGAAAAGAATTAGAGACAAACTTAAATAAGAATGTAACGGATATAGAAGAGATGTTACATGTGAAGGACAGAGTGATAACAAACATAAAAGCATATAGTAATGGAAATATTAGATTTACAAAAAATTAATTGAATGAGGCACGGAAGATATTAAAAAGTGGAATGGCAAGAGGTTTAAATGGATGAGCAGTAGAAATGGTTATGAATTTTATGAAATAGGGCAAAGTTAAATCTATTATCATGTTTTAATAAGATGGCACAGAGGAAAAAATTTCCAGATAGTTGGAATAATACAAGAGTAAGGCTAGTTTAAACAATTATAGACCAATAGCAGTAATGTCAGTGTTATATAAAGTTTTGGTGGCTGGAAGGGTCGCAAAGTGGATGGAAGAAAATAATATAGTGGGAGAAATGCAAGAAAGTTTTCGATCAGATTGGCTTATAGGAGATAGTTTATTTAAAGTCACACAAATTATAGATGTGAATAGGTAGACAGTTATATATGGCCTTATAGATACAGAGACAGAATATGATAGTATAAATAGTAATAGATTATGGGTAAGTTTAGTAAATTTGGGAATGAAAGGAACTTTAGTGGATCTTATTAAAAGATTGTGTGAAATACATATCAATTAACAAATATGGAATCAGTTAGAGTTAAAAGTGGGGTGAGATTAAGGCAAGGATGCCTATGTCACTTATTTTGTTTTCATTGTAATTGAGAGAAATGGAGAGAGCAATAGAAAGACTAGGAAGAGGGGTAATAGATGGCAAAGGAGTGTATATATTATTAGGTTTTTTATTTGCTGATGATATGTTCTTATGCACAGAAAGTAAAGATGATATGGAAGATTATGTTGAAGATGTATGCAAAGGTGGGTAAAAAGATGGGGATTAAATTTAGTGAATTAAAATCAAAAGTAATGATGACAAATGCTGGGAAAAAGAAGAGAAAAAATTTTTGTTGGGGCATATAGTTAAATGTGTGAATAGGTATAACTATTTGGAAATCATCCTAAGTAATCAGAGAAATTTCTTGGATGAATGAGAGAAAAAATTGATAAATGAATCAAAAAAAGAAAGGGACTGATAGAGTAATTAACAGTGTTGTCATATAATAAATATGATGTAACTAGAATTGTATGGTAGGGAGTGGCAGTAGCAGGGTTAAAATATGGTAATGATGTGTTAGGTGTTAGTAAAAGAGTGTTAGATTATTTAGAAAAAGTAAAAAGAGAAGTAGGAAGACATGCATTATATGCAGATATATTGTTGGCAAAGGAAGCAATTCAAGGTAAATGGGATGGTCAAGTTTTTATATGAGAGATACAAAAAGTAAAATGAAAATGTTCAGTTTATTGCAATTTATGAATAATAACAGAATAGCCAAAATAGTATTGAATTAGATTTATGAGTAAAGGACAGGCAACAATATAGGTGAGAAAGATAGTATGGTAAGCAGAAGATTTGGATAAAATCTTTATATCAGTACAAAAGGTGGAATGATGGTGTTAGGAGAATTGTTGAGTGGTATAGTGGTGTACCATCTACTTATAGATGGTCCAACTATTTTGTCATTTGTAATATGTAAAAAATAATATCTAAAAAAAAAATTGTCAATAGATGCAGTTTAGTTTTTTTTTTCTAGTTAGTAATTTTTTTATGTAAATTGAAAGCTAGTTGGGTTGTTATTTGTGTTGATATTATCTATTTAATTCAATTAAAGTTAAAATTGGAAAGAATGTTTACTAATTCAGATAAAGAAAATTATGAACATAAATGGTTATGAACAGAGAAGATCCTCCTAATGCTAATTAAAGATGGTGGAAATAAGTTATAAAATAATAAACTTTGTACCTCAGAAATAAGAAAGAAGTCTTGCATTGGTGGTCGAGAGGTCAGCGCAACTGCCTTGCACTAGCAGGCAGTTGCCCGGGTTGCGAGTTTGCGTCCCGGCCGATGCTATGACACTTAAAAAAAAGAAAGAATGTACAAGATTATTATCTTGTATTCTGATAAAAAAACTAAAGATAATATATGCACACAGGTATAAAAGCTGATCACAAGTATAAAAGAAAGAAAATAACAGCAATCAAGGTCTTGTGTCTTTTCATTAGCTAGCAATTTTCATGGGTCTGGGATAGAGACAATTTCCTAACCCAGACTACTCATATGCAGGACTACTACTACTCATATTCTGAACTAAGTTGTTATGTGAGAGTGGAACCTAAAAGCTTTTGAGTCTAGCGTTAGGATGGACCAGGAACATACAAGATGTCAACAAGGTTAAAAACAAAGGTTTCACACTCTTACAACCCAGAAAATAAATGTGTGCTATCAACTTACCAGTAAGCTAAGATATATACCCCGATTGTATCTACTTAATGTTTGCAAACTAAATTAAACTATAAAACTAACAAGAAGCTTCAAAAACTTGTATAGACATACACTGTTTTATTATTCAATGCATTTTTTGGAAGAAACTTAAGCATAATATGAACAAGCAATTTTAATTATTGGATTAACATTATTATCTGGTTTAGTGTGTATGTGCTTTCCAATTTTATTTAATAATTTCTTGTTTAAATATTGTAATTTGTATTAATAAAATATTTAGCATTATATCAACTTTTCATTGTACACTATTAATTCCAAGTATTAGATTTTATTATTAAGTTTTAAGAAATGTATAATTGCCTTAGCCAACATGCTTGTTTAAGCCCGGGGAAAATTCGTAAAGAAAAATTTATATAAAAATTTTAAATAACAAGAAATGTAATCCCAATCTTACTTTTAATTATTAGTTACAAATTGACAATGGGATAGGATGGATCTGTGAGTCTATGGATTCTGACGCCCTCTGCCGGCAATGTATATCATAATAAAATATTAAGTTGAGCTAATCAGGAAATGTAGTTATGTTCTTGAGATATCTAAACTTGTACACCAAAGGAAGATTCTTCTTTTTCATAGCTTGATTAACTTGCACTATATAGTGTGTAAAATTAAGGCCTAATCAAACCTATAATGTAAAAAACGTTACAGTGGCAATGAAGGGGATAGAAGAATAGATGCGTTAAGCTAGTATAGAAAGTAAAAAGAGTTTAAATATATATAGAAGTAAACAGAATATTGGGTGCAAGTTAATTTATAATAATAGCAGGTAAAGTAGTTTACTTTTTAAAGCTTTAACAGAATCATTAGCAACAAGGGAATATACACATAAATGGAGAAATGTGGGAGATTTAGTCTGAAAATTATGTAAGAAAGACATAGAAAATATTAGGCATCTGATAATTGAGGGCAAATGCTTACAAGTGAAATGGGTGGAAATAATGAAGTTGTGGGAGAATAAATTAAAGTGATTTTGCAGAAAGTTGGTTCTTGGCTTTAATGCTGAGTGTGGAAACAGATAAGGGGGATTTGGATATAAAGGTCATAGAGTGGTTAAAGATAAGGTTGTGGAAATGGGATGGATCAGGATAGAGAAGAATATGGGAAAACTTAGGGTAGGAAATGGAAAGGGACAATAAGATGGCTAACAGATCTCTCTGGTCATAGTGGCTGAGAGATTCCTGACTTTGAGAATGGAGCAGCCATAGTACATCACATCACATTACTTTCACATGCATCCTTTACTTGTAAAATACTATTGGAGTGATTGGATTAAAGTATTTGAATGTTTTATTATTTTAAACTAAATCAACTGGTTTGTATAGTTAACAAGAAAGCATATGGCTTATTGGCATAAAGTATGAATGTTGCTGACAAGCAATAGATTAGGTTTTATGAAACAAATTAAAAATTTACATAGATTTTATTTAACCTTCCTCAAAATTTAAGCAAATTTCAGTTGGTCATTCATTGGTTTTTAAGATTACAATTCTTCAATTATCTTCTTTAAGCAGATGATGACAGAAAAGATGATGGTGATAGTAATGTATTAATAATTTTTATTTGTCATTCATTAGACTAGAAATTATACATATAATGAATAATATTTGTGTATTGTAATTTTCACTACACCACTCTCACACAAAGTTAGGGACTGGTTTCTATCCACTTTTAACACCTTGAGGAGGGATGTAATCATAACATATGACCAAAGACATGTAAAAAATATATGATCCCCAAAATGTACATTTCATAATAAATCTGCACTCATAAGGTGGCCCAGTTCATAATCTCTTACACATATCTTTATCATTATTCAACATATATATATATATATATATATATATATATATATATATATATATATTGTCTATCTATATATATATATATATATATATATATATATATATATTAGATAGACAATCAATAAGCATGAAACTTATTATTCTTACAACTGTGACTAAAACCACTTAATGGAAATATATTACTAGTTAATATTAGTCATTTATTAGACAAAAGATTATCCACTTAATGAATATTTCTGTAGTGTAATTTTCATTACACCACTCTCACAAACATCTTTTTCACATGTTTTTTGTTATGTGCTTATGATTATACCTCTCCACAAAATGTTAAAAGTGGATAGCAACAAATTACACTACAGAAATGTTATTCATTAAATGGATAATCTCTAGTCTAATGAATGACTAATAAAAATATTAATATACTTTCATCAAATGGTTTTAATCAAAGTTGAAAGGACAATAAGTTTGTCACTTATTGATTAAAATTATGGTATTTCCCTATATATATATATATTGTAATGGTATACATATATGCCATTACATCACTTTCAAATAAAAAAGAACAATAAATAAAATCACCCTCAAAGAGAAATATAAAAAAATTAATAAATTTTGTTTAAACCAATATATATAATTACACAGATGGCAAAGTATTAAATAATTTCTTAAAAGGGAAAGTTAAAGTTAAACTCTAAAGATAAAAGCAAACAGGCCCTTGGGAATTTAACCAATGATCAGTCAGATAAGAGATTAATTAAAAAATTACTAGTAATAAAATCTGATTTTCCCATTCAAAAGTAAACTGGCCAATAAATGATGTGAATAACATATGGTCCACAGAAAAAATCATCATCGCCAAGCCAGGCAAGATGATATAAAAGGGAAGAAAAGAAAACTTTGGTTAAGTGAAGTATTGGTTCTTTTATAATTGCTCTTGTTGATTATGTAATTATTTAAACATAAGCATGTATATTGCGGACCTCCAAAATGTAGGGGTCATGCAACAAGACTTTGTTTCTCATATTTGCACCAGCTGAGGCAGTCTCCAGACTAATGGTTTCTGAAAAGAGGCCAACGACAGACTGGTCTTCCTGAAAACAACATTAATATTAAATGAACTTCAAATGGAGTTGTACGACACATCTAGGATCACAAAGTAGAACTTCAATAATCCAACATCAGGGAAAGTATGAACTTTTGTAGTAAATAAGATACAAACTTTAATTATCTAAAAATAAGAACTTTACAAATACTCAATCTAAATGATACCTAACTCATAACGAAAGTTTCTTATCTTATTAAGCAGAAATTTAAATTATTTGTTATCTATTTTTTTATGTTTGCTATTGTTATTATTATTTGCATTCTCGTATATTTCTTTTCAATTAATAATTTAAAAATAAGCATAAAGGGCTGCATAAATTTGTACGATTATGTTAGTTTTAGTGTGTTAATTTGGGGCTAATTGTTTCGTAGTTGAATCGGTGCTGGTGGAGAGATGCCCGGGTGTTTTATGTCAATGTAATCTGGGGAGGCGCATTGGATTCTCATTTCCTTGTCCTGCATTAGCATACAGGGCATAGTACCCACCTGAATGCATGGCCCAAAAGTGTAGCCATCACATTTTTGATGGTTGTGGAAGTATTTCCTACGCTATTAATCTCCTTACACTCCGGTTGGAATAGTAAGCTGGCAAAGACTGCTATTCCCCATTTATAGAATACATCTTTTATATAGTTCCAAATGATTGCCTCACAAGACAGATGCACATTCCTGTGCTGGATGAGGGTCATTATTTCTTTAATAATCTCATGCTACAGATGCACATTCCTGTCAGCATGGTTTTTATGCTAACATCCTCATTTTGCATTGATCACATCAGTATATCAGTACGCTGGCATTGATTTGGATGTGAACTTGTAGCCTGGAGTTAAAAGAATTGAGTTAGTTATATGCATATTTTATGTAACATATTTGCACTTAGCAAAATATTAAAACTTAAATCTATTAAATGTACCCATCTGTGCATATATATATAAA
Source organism: Epiperipatus broadwayi (assembly GCA_028023455.1). Lineage (NCBI taxonomy): Eukaryota > Metazoa > Onychophora > Udeonychophora > Euonychophora > Peripatidae > Epiperipatus > Epiperipatus broadwayi. The sequence continues at coordinate 102,687 of JAQFVV010012917.1, forward strand.
TTAAATATATTTAATCATTAATTTAGTTTCCAGAATTTTATTTTAATGTGTGTGTGCGTAATAATCAAGATGTTTTGATGTTTGGGCATATTTTAAAATCAAGAATTAGAAATTTGAAATATACAGCGTAATATTATAGCTCAGTTCTTCTGAGAATTAGTGACTGGGGCTTTCGGTTCGATAAAAGAGTCAACCCATATGTACCTGCCACCTTTATAAATTTTCTAGGTTCGAACAGCCTAGTAGCAGTCTAGCATGGCAGATAGAGTTGTGAGGTTCAGTTATACCATTATAATATACATATACTGAACAATGATAAAGATATGTGTAAGAGATTGTGATCTGAGTCAATTGATGAGCGCTGGTTCAGCATGAAATGTGCATCTTGGGGGGGGGATCATATATATTTTCATATAACTTTGGTCACATGTTTATGATTGTATACCTCTTCAAGGTGTTAAAAGTGTCAGTCCCTACCTTGCATGAGAGTTGTCTGGTGAAAATTACATTACAGAAATATTATTTACGGTGATGGCAATATTTTATTTTAAATTTCTTTAAACTTAGTGGCACCTCCCTCTTCGCCCATTTATAAACTGCTGTAATTCTTTCACTTTACTTTGTTCATAAATATTAAGAATATTTTTTTAAAAATAATTATAAACTTTGAATGCACCTTCTGCAATACACATTTATAATTTAGACTATCTGGAGTAATTTAATAAACTTGCAATTTAGCTTATCTCCGAATCAATTCCCTAACTAAATAAAAATGTATTTGCAATTTATTAAATGACTCTAAATGATCTAACTTATAAATGTTTATTATCCTATACACATTTGGAGTTAATAACTTTTTAAAAATAAATATTATTATAGAATCTTAGTGTCACATAATTAGTGGACATTTCATACATATGTATGGTTTTAAAAGTAATAGATTTTATCATTATTAAACCTATTTTTGTTTTGCGTTTGCTCTTGATGTGTGACATGTACCTAATCTATAAAATATCACATTTGCATTTTGATGTAGAGCAGCGATACTTAGCCTACGGTAGGCACACCACCAGTGGTAAGCAATGGGTTTACAGTTGGCACATAAACTATTTTTTAAAAATTATATTTAAAATAATTTATTCAAATAATGTAAAACTGGTATTAAAAACGTAATTAAAACTATTTCCATTATATTGATTACCACTTTTGTCAGTTTTTATCACCATAGACAAAAGTCTACAGGTTTATTGCACTGTAGGTCATGTGCAATTTTACCATCATACTGTACACTTGCCAGTACACTGTTTTTAGACTGTCATTGGCCGGTGTGATGTCTAAATTTTTTTATAAAGGGTAGTGGTATGGACAAAACTTGATATTCTAAAAATGATACTTAGAATCCAAAAAGTTGAATGCTGATAATGTAGAGCATTTTCTATCATAGCCATCAACATGTGTGTCTAATATATCCAAAAGACAAGTGATATCCCACTATATTTTGTTCTAGAGACTTACATACTACATCAATATATACACATTATGATAAATGAATTGATATTAAAAAGTAAATTTTTAACCAACTAAAAAAAAATCGGAATGAAAGTATCAATTGATGTGTTTTTGCTGAAAAAAAAAAAACCAAAATGCTTTTCAATGCACTTCCATTTATACACATACTCACTATTTCATTACTATTACGTCACAGACTTTGTGGATTACGGATTCGTATATATATGGTCATCAGAAAATTCATCTCTACTCTATTATTCTTTCTATTTCTTTTTATCAATTTCTCTTGAAGTTAAGAATCGTCGAATTTTGTTGCTAGTCCGTTGTTGCTATTGATACGGTTTTTTTTTTTCATCACAATATTTAAAAATGACATATAAAAATTATAATTTGTCTTAATTTGTAAATAAGTGAGTTAGTTTCCTAGATTACTAATAAGAGTTTTTCCCCCTGTTAGACATAGTTTAATTATTAAATATTAATAAATTTCAAAGCTAGCTTTTAACTTAAATATCATATAATCTAAATAGTTCTTAAATTTTATAATTAGAAAATAATTTTTAATCGATATTTACGGAAAGTTTTGAGTCCAGTGAAAATAATAAGAATCCAAACTACTTCAATAAATGGAGAATATGTTGGATAATTTTAAATTGATTTGAATTTACAATTAAAAGCAAAGATATTTTCTAGATTTTTATCCATTATCTTAAAATTTTTATATCATAAACAATCAATATTTTACAATGGTTGCGTTTTGATTTTTTCTTTTGAAAAATACAGAAAAAGATGAAGCAAATTTAATTTGAAAAACACTATATTTTACTTTTTTTTTAAAAAAAGAAAGAAAATTCTATTATAATTAATTTAAAAACTGTTTTTAATCAAATCTTTTATGTCCCTGAAGAAAATTAATATGGCTATATATATAATAGTGTTATTTCGATTAATCTTGCTTTTATTCAATCTATAATTTAAAAATGACTCTTTACACTTAAATGACCTCTGACCTCCCAAGTAACTGAGTATACGATATTTTAAAAAAATCATTTTCAGCCATTGCATGATGAAGATTTTCTTGAGTTTAAACCTGATCTATATTTTATTCCTCGGAAACTTCAGAAAACTATATATCAGTGTTATTAGATAGAGTGGAGAGTGGTGGGTCATGTGAAAGTCTGTGCTCATATACCCTATATTACATATATAGACACATGGTATATATTAAGACTGTGTTTTCAGTTAAAACTTTATCTCAGTAACTCATCTCACCTGTCATCTATTTTCAGGTCTTTTATAATTTTTTGCAATTTCGTGTAAGAAATCAGCTAACTGTCCATCTATTGTAGATTACAAAAAGGATGATTGTCTAAATTTAGGACAGAAAAATCTATCCATAAAAAATATTATATATCATTGTTTTCAGTGATATATAATGAATACAATTACTGGAAATAATTTTAAACATATTACACTTGAAATAAAATACAATAGAAATTCCACATCCATTATGCTTTACTCAAACATCCCAGGTATATGACATAAATCATTAGATAATAACTCACATTTTGGTTATAATGCTTCACTAAACATTACATGATCACTATCTCATACTAGCACATAATTGTTATTAAACAATTCAAAACAAAGCAAAACTCTACATACAGTAGTGCCATCTATGTGCTAACAAGAGCAATCAGGTGCAGTGCTCTCAGATCCAAGGCTCCTCACTGACGAAGGCCACAAGCCAGAAACTAGTCTGGGAATATTGGATGAGTAGGCACTAGATAGGGATTTTATGCACAAGCCTTCTGGAAACCATTGATTGCTCTTGTTAGCACATAGATGGCACTACTGTATGGAGAGTTTTGCTTTGTTTTGAATTGTATGATGCTTCACTTACATGTGTTGTCATATTATCCTATACATATTTAGATCTTTACAACACACACATATATACAACACAGATGCTTTTTAATAGTATGTGCACATAACTATAATACAATTTAAGATCGTTGACAAAGTTAAAAAAAAACAAACACACAATATATTTTCAATTGTAAAAACCATGTGAGTGCTTTGTAAACCTTATTTAACTATATTTGTACATTTTTTGATGAATAAACTTTCATCACTGAGAAAAAAAAAAGTATAATGAAACTTAACTATATGCTTTATCTTTTATAATTTTTTAAAATTTTACAAAATTTATTTTTCACTTTTCATTATATGGAGAATGGATTATGGTTTTTATTTTTGAAATAAGCGAGATGTTTAAACTTTGCAGTTAAATGCTACTATATAAATATAAAAACAAGCAAAACTCTCTATACGTATTGCCAATCAGTGCAAGTCAGAGTAATCAATGGATGCCAGAAAGCTTGTGCATAAAATCCCCATCTAGTCCCTACTCATCCAATATCTCCAGACTAGTTTCTGGCTTGTGGCCTTCATCAGTGAGGAGCCTTGAATCTGAGAGCACTGCACCTAGATCTTAGGATCTAATGCAATCCTACAGAAGCCATCTTTTATCTCTACTTAACTACAAACTATAAGACTTAAATTGAAAACACTATAATATTTTCAATCCAAGCTCATCAGCTTATATAGTCATATAGGTCTAAACTCAGTTCAGTACCTATACATTTTGGTGTCTTTGGTTCTTTAATAACCATAGACACCACTATCCTATTAGGCAGGATTGGTTTTAAGCCAATAAATATCACATGATCACCATTTCTTATGCTTGCTCTTAACTGTTATTAAAAGAGGCAAAACTCTCTATATGTATTGAGTGGCAATACATATAGAGAGTTTTGCCTGTTTTAATAACAGTTAAGAGCAAGCATAAGAAATGGTGATCATGTGATGTTTATTGGCTTTATATAAATATGATTTGCGCTAAAGACACATACATACCCCAAGCTGAATTTTTAAATTCTTTATATATTAAAATAATGCAAAATAAATATGTATAAATGTGGCTGAGCACTTTCAAGGGACACAGCCCTCATAGTCATAGCCACAAAACTAGTAATGCAAATTTATGCAAATGACTTTATGCATTCCATTTTATATATATTGTACCACATATCTTTTCTGTTGATGGTGTGATTTTCCCTAGCAACAAAGCAATGCTTAAATTTAAAATATGATTTTTTCTTCCTTTACATTTAAATTAAATTTTTTTATTTTAATGTTTAAAAAAAGATTTTTTTAAATTACAGCAAAATTGCTATGAACATAAGCTTTATCTACTGAAATCATTTCAAATAAAATTTAAAAAAAAAAAACAAATATGGTAAACTTCACCAAAAATACACTGAACTATAGGTCATAAATAAGAAAGAAACCATTTCATTATGCAGATGAACAAATATTTGGATTACATGTATAGAAATGCATGTGACTCAAAGAGTCAATATCATGCATGAAGCTTAAACAGTATTGCAAACCCAAATAACTAGCCTTCCTTATTGGAAAATAATATACATGCATAAAATTTACATTTTGTAATTAATTTACAAATTTTAAACTTTTAATTTTTTTGCTTATTGGCTTTTTTGTCCACCATGTAAATGAAATAGCAGATTTTGAGACATTGGATATGGTTATTTCCCTGTTTAGAGAAGGAGGATTGCTTTTGTATGGTTTTTTCTTAGCAATACAATTGGAATTATTAATTAAATTATTGTTAAGATTATTCCTTATATTCAAATCACCCACCATAATTATGAAATTCCAGAAAAACTCTCTGTGAACAAATATAATGTATGAACTTCAAACAGCCAATTCAAAAAAATATTCTATTGAATTGCATGTTAAAGTAATGATTAATATTGAAATGCAGCCTAATTCAAACATAGAATGTGAAATTAAATTAGCAATAAACTTAATTTGCAAATAAACAAATGTGTTTAACAGCCGACTTAAAAAGATATTCTCTTGAATCATATGCTAAAATGATGTTAAATATCGGAATTCAGACCAAATAACCTGAAGTTAAATTAGTAATAATCTTAAATTGCAAATAAATAAACATATATAACGTTATATATTCAAACAGCTATTCCAAAAGATATCCTCTTGAATCATACAAAAGATATTATCTTAAATTGTATGCTGCAACAATGTTGAATATTGAAATTTAAACCAATTCAAACATAAAGCATAAAATTAAATTAGATATCTTAAATTTCAAGTAAACAAATATGTCTAACATCATATATACAAAGAGAGACTATAATGTTATTCATTTTCAAACTTCGCTACCTCCCAACATAATTATATAAAAAAATACTCCAACGCATATTTTTAGCTGAAATTAAATAAATATTCAAATTACTCACCCAATTTCATGCATTTTGTTTAAATTGGTCTGAATTTCAATATTTAACATCATTGCTGCATAATATTCAAGAGAATATCTTTTTCAGTTGACTGTTTCAGGTTCAGACATTGTAGAGGGCGTTGCTGAAATTTCATAACGATTGGGTAAGTGATTTGTATATTTTCTACTTAATTTCTGCTGCTAATATACATTAGAATATTTTATTATTCCTTATGTATACGTAAATATAATACCTCAAATAAATTTAAAGTTTCTAACCATCTAGACTTCGTTACACTCAGAATTCAAACTCAGGATAGTTTTTGCAATTGATTCTCTTCAGGGGTTTGCATCAATTCTACAGCAATAACAATATTCAATATAATCTCAATATATTTTTAAAAATTTATTTCAACTTATATGTATTTAACTTTATTTTGTTTCGTAAAATGAATAAAAAATTAGAAACTTCTTTAAATTTAAATAAAACTTTTAACAATATTTATAAACGAATAACAATTCAAATTTATTTAATATAACAAAAAAAAAATAATCATAAGTGCTTTATTTACATCTCTACTACTTCATAATATTAAATAATTAATACATTCTCATATTCCCATAATGGATATGTATCTCATAACACGAACAGATTCTAATAGTTTATAACATAAATAAATTTTTATAATTTCCAAAAAAGAATTATTACATTGTACAGGTTTAACACCTGCATTTATATATGCAATATATGCGGGATTCGAACTCAGACTTTCACATGACCCACAACTCTCAGTGCCATCTTATTTAGCTGACCCACCTGATCACACACATGTTCAAAAGATAAATAATCACCAATATATGTATTTCATGCTGAACTAGCACTCATCAGTTGGTCCAGATTATCATCTCCACACATATATACAATCAGTACTCAGCTTTATATTAAGATAGCAACTAAACATTGGATTATTTAGTTATACTTTTAAAGATTTTATTCGATTTTATTATAAAATTTGAAATCATGTGACTTCCTAAGCACCTATTCACTGGATTATTTACTAATGCTTTTAGAGAATTTATGCAATTTCGTTATAAAATTTGAGATCATGTGACCTCCTAAGAAACTAAACATTGGATTATTTACTTGTGCTTTTAAAGAATTCAACCGATTCCATTATAAAATTTGAGATCACAACCTGAAATATTTTTAAGCAAATGTAAATATATAAAAGACTTATTTCTAGCTATTAGTTATTACGCAAAAATAATTGTGGATATTAGTCTTTTCAACAATATTTCAATCCTTTTAACTATACACACTTATATTCTGAGTCCAATTTATTTTATTTTTGTTTTTTTATTTACCTTTTTGTTCTTCATAAATTTATTTAACGCACATTGATTACGTAAGTAATATTTACTAAGACAATAAACCTAAAGCATGTGCGATTGAAAATGCGAAGGTAGGGACCTCTACAGGTTTAACCACAAGCTTGCGGACTTAATCAGTGAAGTATTGAATAGCTTCATGCTCTCAGATCTAACTGCTTTAGCTTCACCTATTTATATAGAAAGTAGGTTGAAATAAAGAAGTTTCCCCTCTTTTCTTCCAATGCGTAAGCTTGTGGTTAAGACCTATATAGGTCCCTACCTTTGCATTTTCAACTGCACATTTTTTAGGTTTATTGCTTTGCTATTTTCCCCATAAACAGTCTGAAATTGCTACTGACAGGAAATTTACAAAAAACATAACATTATTGAGCAAAGGATTAGTATTCATGAGAAATTTATTGTTTCATGTTTTGTTATTCCATTAATATACTTTTTTATGATGAATGTGTTAAAGAGCCATGATTACTAGAAACATTTGTACTTCACTTTAATTTACAACTCGTCAATAACAGGACTCGTAATCATGTGGGGCCATTCCAACTTTAGACAAAGTAAGAAATGCAAGTAAAAAGAAAAACAAAGAACAAAAGTAATATTTACTAAGGCAATAAACCTAAAAAAATGTGCGGTTAGTAATTATAAGGTCAATTTTAAATTTTATAACACAATTTCTTTTGCTTTATGATGTCTGTGTAAGAATTCATTTTGATTTTAAAAAATAAAAAAATTATTCAATATTTTTTTAATTGGCACAGACATCATCCAATAAAGAATAAAGTTATTGTTTTTATTACATATTTTAGCACCTTTTTGTTTCTATATTTACAAATTTAAAATATTACTTTTTAGAATGTTTTTCATTTGTAAACTTATGCTTGTTATAAATAATGTAAAGTTTATCATAATATGACATAGAATAAAGGTTTAATTGTAAAAATAAAATATTGAAATCATAAAATATTGAAATCATAATTGAAACTGCCATTAAGGGGGTTTCAAAATGGAGGTGTTAGTAAATGAGTTAAATTGGTACCAATTACTAGAGAATGCTAGGGATTAGTACATTTTATTTCACTATCTTTCCAAGAGATGGAGCTGTCAGCAAGATTTTTGCATGCAAAGAATTAGTTAATGATTTCCCTATCTTTTGCTTTATAGTACCAGAATAAGTTAAATCAAGTAGTGTCTCAGCTTGATTTCTACATTTTAGGCATTACAATTGTACTGGGCTCACTACCTTTAGCCTATCTATATTTGCTGTGGTTTGCAGCTTGCCTTTTCCTTGCTGGTACAATTTTAATTTATTAATTTTTTTTAATCTTAAGATGTCAGCATTATAGATCTTTTGTGTGATGGACAAAATGTTATTGTTATGATAAAGCTATAAACAAGGTGACTAATTTCTGAATGACTTAGTATTTAAATTTTTTAGCCTGAGGCCAAATTATTGAATTTTATATGTAAAGAAAAATATAATTAGTTTATAATGATCATGATCCTATTGTTAAAGTTGATTTTTGAACCCAAAACTATATCACTAATAGATGTTTGTTTTTGAAAATACAGCAACTCATAGAAGGTATGTCATGGCAAGTGAAAGAAGTTTTTATTTGATAAAAATAAATAGTTTTTGTCAAAACATTAAATAGAATACTCTTCAAAATTTTAATAACAATAACATTTTCTTTCTTTGATGACAATTAATCCTAAATATATCCTTTTTTAATAACATAAAACTCATATATCTAATATTTTATTCTTCTATGTTTTTGAATAGGTAAATCACATCCAATAACAGTGTTCCATTATTATAGGTAAGAACTTCATTTAGACATTTGTTTATATATATATATGAATGCTTAAAATCAGGATCACTTGGTAGCTTATATTAGAAACTTAAAACATTAAAATTATTTTATATATAGAACATGCAAACAACCTCTTAACAAGCTTTTCAGAATATCCCCAATCCCAGACCGGTTTCTGCTACTGGCTTCATCAGTGACATGCTAGAATATTCAAGCATTAGATTAAAAATATCAGGACATTCCCAGCACTTTATCTAATAAATAACTATTAAGTAGAAAATCTAAAATTTTCTGACAGCCATATGTCTTCCAATCCAGCTATCTAACTTAAATAGCCATATGGGACTGAACAAAGTTCAGATATACCATATATTAATATCTTTAGCAATGTAAAATTGCTAAAGCCTTAATAGCAAAAATAAAATTCCAAAGAAATCAAGTCATATGTCACATGACCTAATTTAACAAACTTGTATTATAAATGTTATATATACATAGAGCTCACAAAGCTTGTTAAGAGTTTATTCGTGAGCTCTATATATAACAATTGTAATACAAGCTTGTTAAATTATGTCATGTGACATATGACTTGATTATTTGTAATTAAAATTATTTATATAATATATAGAAAAAGATTTAATTGTAAAAATAAAATGTCAAACATGGAGGAGTATTTAATAAAATCTTCACTAGGTTCTATTCAAAAATGGACAGGGTGGAGTTTTTGCTCAAGTTGTTAAAATATAAAAAAGATTGCAAAATTGTGGAATTCTAAAAAAAATATGTAGATTAATATTATATTCCAAACACAATAATCAATCTCATAAATTCTGAAAGTAAAGAATCATAAAGAAATATGCAAGAACCCTAATAATGGCCAAATTTACCCAGAAATGCTAAAAATCAATGACCTGGAAAAGTTGGTAGATTTTTTAACGAAATTCTTCAAATTATGTAATAGAAAAAAGTAGATATCAATTCAATGGATCAATGCCATATTAGTCTTTATTTTAAAAAAAAAAACATAAAAGTCAAAGTAGGATCCCTCTACCAGTGCTATTTAAAGCCAAACCCCTCCCCCCCCCCAACATATAAATATTCAAAATCTTTGAATAGTATTAAATACTATATAATATAGATTTTAAGCACACACACATATACAGTACAAATATTTTAATACAATATATACATATTTACAACAAAATTTACTTTTTCATTATATACACACATTAAGACATCAACAAAAATACTAAAAAAAAAAAAGTATATATTTTTAAAACACATACTGTGCAAGTATATGTATAAATATTATATATATATATATGGTACAAATGTTTATAAAATTACATACGCACATCATCAAAATTAATATTTATGTAGATTATTCTTTATTCTTCTTATGGTAATTGATAATAATGACATGCAAAATTTAAATTTCTAGGTGACTTTTCAAATTGTTTCTGTGTCATAAAAATGTCTTCAGCAATTTTATTGTGATGTTTTGCAGTCAATGCCACCAAGTGGTTGCAATATGAATTAAAATGAAACTAAGGTAATTAATATTTAATTCTTTAATAATTTCTAATTTTTTAATTTTTTTATTTCATAGTTTTCCAAACTATAAATGAATTAGCAGATTTGAGATAGCGGTTTTATGAGGGTTCTACTGCAAGTAATTATAGATCAATTTGTACTTATAAAACTATAACATCATAATATAGAAAATTTAACATGCATAATATATGTATCCAAATCAAATGTATTTCAATCAATAGAAAAAACAAATTATTAAAATAATTTCAATTTAATAGATAGTGGGATAAAATAAAATAGCCTTTCATTAGGCTCTCCTTATAAGCCAAAAACCATTTTGACAATCCTTCATATAGAAACAGTGGAGGATGTTTGCCAATGATTAGGTAATGAGATTTGAGCATTTTTCTATGTTTGTTTTATTATTTAGCTATGAGATAGCTAGAAGAGCCATTTTGTGGTTAATATTAGATGATGAGATTAGTTGTCTTGGCCTAGATACTGGGAAAATATCCTAAAACATGCAATAAATTCTGCATGAATGAAATATGCAAAAATCATACTATTACAAAATGAAGATTATTTAATGCAATTTTTTTCTTTGTCAAATAAAGTGGCCTACTAAAACAATCCAAGCTGCAACAAAAATCCACTCTCAACTATTCTCTGAACTGAGTTTGAATCTAAGTCTAAAATAAATTTAAGATTTTTTTCAACAGATTTAGAACTTTTCTTCCAAGCATCTATTTCATAAATAATCTAGCTAACCATCTAATCTTGATTAGTAAATGAGTATCTAGATATTCTTAATCAAAGAGTAAAATGCAGATAGAAAACTGACCAAATCCTCATCACCTGGCATTGACAATTATGCTGAGTACTGCCTTTTACTTTACTGTTCCATTATTAGGGATTAGTTATCAGCAAACATGGGGTGGGGGGTGGTGGGGTGGTACTGCTTTCTCATTTGCTGAACTTTTATTAGGTTTTTGTTTTGAAGTAGCTATTTACAGATTGATTGATCTTTACATCGATTTTATTTGTAACGTAAATAATAATAAAAATTCTTTTGTATAATTTTATGGTTAATCTTAGACTAAAAGATTAAAATGATGATATTAAAAGATTAGAAAAATCTCTATAAATAATGGGAAGTTTTTTCTTTTGTTTTTACTAAGGAAAAACACTAAAGTGAAAGATTTCATAACAACTAATGGGACACAAACAAAAATCCTAAATAGAAAATAAATTCTGCTTAAAGGTGACAAGTGACAATGCAAACAATAACAAAAATTTGTTTGCTATGTCATGTGGTGGCCAAGCAGTCAAGAGGCAAGTGAAAGACAGTATATTTTTTGGGCTAAAAGTCGATTCAGGAATTTTTAGCTCTTGAATCAGCTATTCTTACTACTGCACTGAACTGCACACTACTATACATAATTATCAAGCTATTGATATAGTTATTAGTAAATCACTCTTCTGTAATCAGAATAGATAATAATATTGTAAGTCTAATAAAATGTTATACAGAAAATCACATGCATGTCTGCATAACATATCAATAAGGATACTAAAAAAAATACATAATTTTCTGCATAATCATGACTTTTTTCATGGGGAACCCATTAATAAAAACACCCTTACAAATACACATATGTAACTATTATCAATTAAAAACAAATGTCAATCACTCTTAACATGAAAAGAAGTTATCATAAGGTTCATCCCCATACTCATGCAATATCTCCAAACTAATTTCTGGGGATATTGGACGAATAGGCACTAGATGGGGATTTTATGCACAAGCTTTCTGGCATCCATTGATTACTCTGGTTGGCACAGGGTGGCACTACTGTATGGAGAGTTTTGCCTGTTTAATAACAGTTATGTGCTAGCATAAGAGATGGTGCTCATTTGATGATTCACAATGATTAATCAAAAAGAGTTTCTCTCACTCTTCTTTTGAGTTCATTGCATCCGTAAAAATCAGAATTCCCATCTTCAAACAATATGTTATGACTAGTATTATACGCAAGAATGAATGAGGCTGTTCTAAAATACCTATTTTTATCGCTACTTTTATAACATTTTAATTCTTTAATAAGGTCTTAAATTAATTCACACGTACTTATTTCATTAAAACAGCTGCATGGAATTTTTATAAATTGTGTTTGGAATGCTTTTTGCCATCTTTATACTTTTTAGAATTGTTTGATAACAAATTGACAGGTAAAACTCTCTATATATATTGTCACTCAATGCAAGTCAGAGTAATCAATGGATGCCAGAAGGCTTGTGCATAAAATCCCTATCTAGTCCCTACTCAGCCAATATCCCCAGACTAGTTTCTGGCTTGTGGCTTTTATCAGTTTGAATCTGAGAGCCACGAGCCAGAAACTAGTCTGGAGATATTGGATGAGTAGGTACTAGATGTGGGATTTTATGCACAAGCCTTCTGGCATTCCTTGATTACTCTGGCTTGCATTGAGTGGCAATACATATAGAGAGTTTTGCCTGTTTTAATAACAGTTATAAGCAAGCATAAGAAATGGTGATTATGTGAAATTGATTAATAAACATAATTATTTCTTTAGGGGAGAGGATATGAGAACTGCTTGGAAAAAGACCACAATTTGATTCATTATGAAATAATTGTAAACAATCCATAGATAGTAAAAGCATTCCAAGAATAATTTATAAATTCGATACAGCTTTTTTAAAATATATATAAATGAAAATAAATTAATTCTTTGCAAAAGAGTTAAAATTCATAAAAGCAAACTTGGAATTTTAATCCAGTTTAAACATTAACAATGTTTGATGATGCAAAAGTTATCTTTTATAAATGTAAAAAAACTCAAACAAAGGATCAAAGAGACTCTTTTGGCTAATTGGGTCTGAGTTCTTTTAATATTTAAGGGTGAGTAGGTTTGTATTGAATTATGGGTAGTAAACTTGTAATATACAACTTAAAAGATAAATAAAATTTATTTAAAACATTCAACCAGTTTTCATTTCTTATATGAACCATATTGAGGATATCTCCTTTAATCTTATGGCTAACTATTCTTTGGAAATTTCATTCAGTGGATATCATTCAAATTATAATACCTTAAGAATATTAAAAACAATATTATATAAACATTAATAAATAAATTATAAACTTATTGTCATCTAATTTCTGTATACAAATCAATTCCATAACAAATGATATTCTAATTCACTTTTTTGTAGATTTGTACACAAAAAAAAACTAGATTCTAATAAGCTTGTATTTATTATTAACCTTTATATATGTTATGTGTAATGTTTTTATTGTATTATAGTTTGAATGGTCTTCACTGGATAGAGCTGCTGTAGAATAATTTGTCATGTGATTATTAAAAGAAGACATCTTGATAATTTTTCTTGATAAGTTTTCCTATAAGAAATGAAAACTGGTTTGATGTTTTCATTAAATTTTATTTATATTTAAGTTCTTTACCATCAATATTTATAGGATTGATTAATATTTTAAATTATATAATGAAGACAATCTTATGGACAATTTTTAAGTTTAAAATTTGACCATATGAAATGGAATATTATGTATGTTTTGTTAACCGTTTTCACATGAGAAACCCAATTTCGTTGAAAGATAAATCATGGTTGTAAAAAAAAATTGTGAAAATTTTATAATTTTGTTAGTATTTTTATTGCTATACTTTTATTCTCTCACACACACTATATATATATTATAATTGAAATAATATTTTTTAATGGTTTATAAACAATTACAAACAATCTTAAAATCCGCAGAAGTACTTTCGGTTGAGGCAGGTTAGAAAGTAACCGAAAGTACTTCTGCGGATTTTAAGATTGTTTGTAATTGTTTATAAACCGTTTAAAAAAAATATTATTTCAATTATAATTACAATATTGTTTTTAATTAACGGATATTTTATTTATATATATGCTATCTTTTAGATAATTCTTTTGCATACATTAATCCATATGCATAATAAAATAGTTTCTCTCCTTTCTTGATTTTATATACCTGAGAGCACTTTCAACGATGAACACTGTAAACATTACAAATAACTAAATAGACTTTAAATTCAATAAAAAAATTACTGTGCCTATTATTATAAACTTCAAACCATGCATGCATATTATTAAATGTATAATTAGTCATCTGTTAATTATTACATCTCTTCTAACAAATAAATAATGACGTCAGATAAGTGATGGGCTAATAAAAATCTAAATCTATTAAAAATGTTCTGCCGTGCACTGATTGGTCAACCTTCATCAGAGTGTTAAAAGTGGATAGAACCTAGATGTATTTTTATATTGTACTATTTCCATCATCTAATTAATATATCTATTGAATGTCTTTAGAAAAATTTAATTTTATTTAAATATTCCAAATACATTCAACTGTTAGCACATCAAACAGGTTAGTCTATGCACAACATTTTGAGAGGTATTAGTCTCCCCTCTTCTTCAGGTGATGCTGGCCTGACCAGTGATAGTACTAACATGGGATTCAAACCTGGCTCCTTAGATTCTTGAGTTTTGGATTTTGAGGTAACACTCTAACCAACTGAGCCATCCTGGCAAACTAGTTTCTACTTTGTGTGTTAGAGAAAAGTGTAATAAAAAATATTAAACTGCTAACATGTGCAGGGAGATTCAGGTGTTCTTCTAGCTCACCTGAGAAGTGATAGCTGCTCACAAAATGCAAGCATAGTAAGAGATATCTGGGCTTTTGAGCTGGTGAATGTTTGCAATATGATAAAATTAAGTGGTGATTGCATTGGTAAAAGATTTGAAAACATATCAGGTGTTTGATTAGTATAATAGTAAATAGATTTTCAATTATATATTTTAGAGTGCACATGAATTTAAAAAACTTAAAATAACAACATACATAAATGGAGATTATAAATATATTGTTCTTCAACTAAATTTGAAGTGCATATTTGGGATAACAATAAGCCAAATAAATAGCAGTTCATAACATTGACATATTGTAAATCATCATTAAGGTCATTAAGGTTATACAAATATTCTTCGCTTAGTTTCATTACAATATACGTAATTTATATAAGTAAAGGCATTCATGTATTAAAAGTAATTCTGAAGGAATACTATAGCTATAAAAATGTGTTTGTATGGAGGTATGTGATAAATAAATAAGAGAAGAAATATTTTGCCCTACTCCAGTACCATCTATTATAACTTTGAGTGATTAATGAAAACTTCAACACTAATTCACCTAAGCATCTAGCAACCATCTTTTATTTTTTACTACTTTTCAAGTTAATATCCTGAAATTTAAAAAAACCTAAAGTTTTGAACCAAAGCGAATTCCCTTGTACAATTAGTAGATCTGCTATCAGATCAGTTTCTACATATTTTAAAACCTTCAGTCTTGAGATATTACTATTGATATTAATACACACACACACATATATATATATATATTGAATCATTATAATATCATGTGAAATTTACCAAGTCTATTTTAAATAAGAATTTAACTGCCCTCTAGCCGCCATGTTCAATAACTTTTTACAGTAAGAAAATGAATCACTTCTTACAGTATTTTAAATCTTTTTATTTAGAATTTTCCAGAACAATAACAGCCTGAAAGCAAATTTAAACCAGCCTATATATTTTAATAGAAATTGATTTTTAAATAACTGACATTATTAAGTTTATAAAGCTGAAATATCTCAATCGTTTCTAAAACCCAATATTGTAAAAAGTTATTGAACATGGATGCTAGATGGCAGTTCAATTATTATATATATATGTGTGTGTGTGTGGATGTGTGGGATTGTTTTATTGGAAAGAGAGAGTAATATAGTAAAGATGGGTTGCAGTTAGGAAAACAAGGAAGTGAAGTTTTAGGGAGTTTGATTTATAAAGAATTTTTTTCGGGAAACTTATAAAGGGGGGTGGGTTTTTAAATTGTAATATTAAAAAGAATGGATGGAATATAAGAAGTAAGCAAAAGGAATTTGATTTTGATATAAATATAGATATGGAGAAGGAATGGGTTTGTAAAATTAATGGTAAGAAAGTAATTTATAAATGTAATGGAGAAGAAAGAATTAAAAGAATTTATAAAAGAGTAGTTAGGAAAGAAGAAATTGTTAAAATTGGGTTTTTGAATATGCAAGGTGGTAGGAAACCAGAAAAGTGGATGGAATTAAATAAAACAATTGAAAATGAGGAGCTTGAGGTATTAGCAGTAGTGGAAACACATTTAAGAGAAGAAGAAGAACCTATTTTGGAACAGTTGGTATGGCAGGGTATAAATAGAAAAAAAAAAAAGGGGGTGGTGGTATAGGTGTTATATCAAAAAAATATTTAAATATTGTTAAATGTCAAGAACATTTGTGGTTTGAAATAAGATTGGGTAGACAAGAATGGATGGTGGCTATAGCTTATATAGCTACTGGAGATAGTCAAATTATATTGGAATGGAATAGTAACATATACGAATGTCTAGTTAAGGATAAACAAAGTTTTAAAGAAATGGGGAAGAGAATAATGGTTATAGGGGATATGAATGGACATATTGAAGAAATTGATGATATAGATAATAAAAATGGACAGCTTTTGAAAATTTTTTGTCAGAAAGTGAATTTGAGTATTGGAAATTTATTACATATTTATGATTGACAATACACATGGTCCAGAAATAATATATTTCACACAATAGATTATGTATTGGTAGAGAAAGAAGGAATAAATAAAATACGGAAAATTAAGGTGTTTGATAATGAAGAAAAAGTATGCACTAGTGATCATAATTTTATTGTAATTGAAATGGTTAGTAATGTGATGGAGAATAGAAATAAAAGTAGAAATAATAGTGAAAGATGTGGATGGAGAGTAAATGATAAGAATAAGTTGGAAGAGTATAAAATACAAGTTGAAGAAATAATGGAAGAGTGGGTTGGGGATGAGTATAAGGACTGGTGTAAAGAAGTAGAAAAAGTGGCAAATAGGGTTTTAGGTGAGAATATTCAGAAGAATAAAAAAAATAAAAAATGAGAATTAGTAAAAGTGTAAAAGAAAGGAAAGAAGTATGTAGAGAATATAAGTGTGCTATTAAGAATAAGGAAAGTGAAAAAGATATTAATGCTAAATGGGAAAAGTACTTAGAAAAGAAGAAGTTGGCTAAAATAGGTATTTATATAGAGAGAATGAAATTGAATAGTAAATTGTTGAAGGATATTAATAAAAGTGGAAGAGATGGGAGTAAAAAATTTTGGAATTATATTAAAAGGAGAAATGTAGGGGAGAGAGAGAGTTAGTATTATTAGATGATGAGGGAACAGAGTGTAGCTCTAGAGAAGATTTAGAGAGAATCTTAAATAGTTATGTAATGAATATAGAAAAGATGTTAGATGTGAATGATAGAGTGTTAGAAAATATGAAAGAATATAGTAACGGGAATATTAGTTTTTCAGAAAATGAACTTAATGAGGTAGAGAAGAAATTGAAAAGTGGGAAAGCAAGAGGTTTAGATGGATGGGCAGCAGAGATGGTAATGAATTTAAGGTATAGGGCAAAAGTAAAGTTATTATCTTGTTTTAATAAAATGGCACAGAATAGAGTTTTCCCAAGTAGTTGGAGTAATACAAGAGTAAGGTTATTATTTAAAGGAAAGGGTAAGGATCATAGAAAGTTGAATAATTATAGACCGATAGCGGTAACATCAGTTTTATATAAAGTTTTCTCATATATGGTGGCTAGTAAAGTTGTAAAATGGATGGAAGGGAATAATGTAGTGGGGAAAATGCAAGGAGGTTTTAGATTAGATAGGCATATAGGAGATAGTTTATTTGTAGTTACACAACTTATGGATATGAGTAGAAATGCAGGTAAACAGTTATATATGAGTTTTATAGATATAGAGAAGGCATATGATAGAGTAAATAGAAATAGATTATGGATAAGTTTAGCAAATTTGGGAATGGATGAAGCTTTAATAGATATTATTAAGAAATTATATGAAAATAATTATTATATATATATATCAGAGAATATAGAATCAACTAAAGTTAAAAATGGTGTGGGATTAAGGCAAGGATGCCTTATGTCACCTATTTTGTTTGTTTTGTATTTGAGTGAAATGGAAAGAGCAATAGAAAGATTAGGAAGAGGGATAGAGATACCATTAATAGGTAGTAAGGGAGTATATATTTTGTCAGGTCTTTTTTTGCAGATGATATATTTTTGTGTGCAGAAAAAAGAGAAGATATGGAAGTTATGTTGAGGACATGTGCAAGGGTGGGTAAAGAGATGGGGATTAAATTTAGTGAAGAAAAATCAAATATAATGATGGTTAATACTGGGGAAAGAGAAGATGTAGAATTTTTATTGGGGTGGTGAATAGATATAGTTATTTGGGAATTATTTTAAGTAATCAGAAAAATTATTTGGATGAATGGGAGAAAAAATTGATAAATGAAGCAAAGAAAAGAAAGGGATTGATAAAGAAATTAACAGTATTTTCATATAATAAATATGATGTAGATAGAATTATATGGAAAGGAGTTGCAGTAGCAGGGTTAACATATGGTAATGATGCATTATATGTTAGAAAAAAGATATTAGATTACTTAGAAAAAGCTCAAAGGGAAGTAGGAAGACATGCATTGGATGCAGAAGTATGGACAGCAAGGGAGGCAATTCAAGGAGAAATGGGATTGTCAAGTTTTCATATGAGAGATGCAAAAAGTAAAATGAAAATGTTTGATAGATTGCAGTTTATGGATAATAAAAGAATAGCTAAAATAGTATTTAATTGGGTTATGAGTAAAGGGCAGGTAACAAGATGGGTAAGAAAGATAATGCGGTATGCAAAAGATTTGGATAAAGAATTTGTATCAATATATTTGCACAAAAGATGGGATGATTGTGTTAAGAAGATTATTGAGTGTTATAGTAATAAGGAATGGAATAAAAGAATAAATTTATTAATAAAGACTAGGGAGTAAGAGAGATGGAGAAATAGTATGGAGAATAAAATAGTTTAAATATATATAGAAATAAACAGAATATTAGGTGTGAGTTAATATATGATAATAGTAAGGAAAGTAGTTTATTGTTTAAGGCTCGAACGGGATCTTTAGCTACAAAAGAATATACATGTAAATGGAAAAATATGGGTGATTTATTTTGTAAATTATGTAAGGAAGGAATAGAAAATATTAGGCATTTGTTAATTGAATGTAAATGTTTGAAAACAGAAAGGGTACATATAATGAAGTTGTGGAAAAATAAATATGAAAAGAGTGATTATACAGAAAGTGAATTATTGGTTTTTATGCTGGGTTTGGGAAAAGTTAAGGGGGATTTAGATATAAAGGTTATAGAGTTGACAAAGATTATGTTGTGTAAATGGGATAGAGCAGATTATGGGTAAATTTAGAGAGGGGAATGTAAAATAAAGTGGCTAACAGGTTTATCTGGGCATAATTGCTGAGATATTCTTGACTTCGTTTAAGGAGAAGCCATAATACATCACATCACATCAGATACATTTCACATGGAAGTATATTTATTCAATATTAAAATATTTATCATTACATATATATATATATATTCATATAAAGTCATTGTCGTATCTATTAAGTTTAACATTTATATCATACAGTAGAAATATTGTTACTATATTAAAAATGTATTACGTAAGTAAGGATGACATTTTATTACAAAATATGAAAGCTTTTATATTTTAATTAAATTTTATTTTTACGGTCTCTCGCAAAAGTTTTTTTAACCCACCATTGACCTAAAACATGATAATAGAAAATATATAATTCAATTATACTTTTCATCTGTTTTATATAAGCATTTTTAAATGAAGAATTCAATGATATAATCATTTATCATTTAATAATATTTTATTGCTTTCGTTGATTCAGTCAGGGTATTTCACTTAATTAATTAAACGTCTACAACATTGTTTCAAGTTAATTGGTTGCCCTTTAAAGTTTATTCATAACATATAGCTGCTATGTGATAGACTAACTACTAC
Source organism: Epiperipatus broadwayi (assembly GCA_028023455.1). Taxonomy (NCBI): domain Eukaryota; kingdom Metazoa; phylum Onychophora; class Udeonychophora; order Euonychophora; family Peripatidae; genus Epiperipatus; species Epiperipatus broadwayi. The sequence goes on from JAQFVV010012917.1 coordinate 123,304, forward strand.
TATGGGGGGAGGGGGAATCTAAGATATATGAAATGGAAATCGGGTTAAACAAAAATGTGTAGCTCCAATATTGTTTTCAATTTCTATGACGATGGTTTGTGGAATTGTTTACAAGTGAACGGGGGGGATCGATCGATACAGCCTGACAGTAGGATTTTTAATTTAAATCTACTGAAGACAAAAACAAAATCTTCAACTTCTTAAATTCTTAAATTATGCTAATATTTGCTAATTCAAAAGACGATTTACTGAATGTGTTTAATGTTTTGAATGCAACATATAAAGACTTTAGTTTAAAAAAATTAACGCTTAATACTCAATTTCTTTAAGAAACATATCAAGCAATTTTCAGTTTGGATTTATCATCATGAGAATGTAAATCAGTTTTTTAATATCATGGTAGCTTTATAACTAGAAAAGTAAACTAAGATCACATGACCACTATTTTTTATGCTAGCACATAACTGTTATTAAAACAGGCAAAAACTCTCCATACAGTAGTGCCGCTCAATGCCAACCAGAGTAATCAATGGATGCCAAAAGGTACTGAGTGGCACTACTATATGGAGAGTTTTGCCTGTTTTAATAACAGTTATGTGTTAGTCTAAGAAATAGTGATCATGTGATGTTTAGTGTTTTAACACCAATCCTGCTTAAAAGTATAGTGGTGGCTATGGTTATTAAAGAGCCAAAGACACCAAAATGTATGGGTACTCAACTGGGTTCAGACCCATATGACTATATAAGCTATTGAGCTTAGATTGAAAACATTTGAAAGTTTTGTAGTTAAGTAGAGATAAAAGGTGGCATTAGATCCTATGATCTAGGTGCAGTGCTCTCAGATCCAAAGCTCCTCACTGACGAAGGCCACAAGCCAGAAACTAGTCTGGGGATATTGGATGAGTAGGCACTAGATGGGTATTTTATGCACAAGCCTTCTGGCATCCATTGATTACTCTGGTTGGCCCTGAGTGGCACTACTGTATGGAGAGTTTTGCCTGTTTTAATAAACTAAGATGTCGACCTGTTCCACTGTACTTCTTATAATGGAAATAGCTACTGCAAATTAATTGCTTTATAAAGAGTTGTTATTGTATGTTGTGGAAGTGAGACTTGAACACCCTAAAAACATTTAAAATGTTTCATTTAAGGATGCTTCTCAAAATATTAAAAATAGTAGCAAACTCTAATTTCTGTAACGCTGCCTAATGCAAGTCTTAGTAATCAATGAATGCAAAAAGGTTTGTGCATAAAATTCCTATCTAGTGCCTACTCATCCATTATCCACAGAACTCTTTCTAGCTCATGCCTTTCATCGGGTGCAGTGCTCTCAGATTCAAGGCTCTTCACTCTGAAGGTGATAAGCTAAAAACTAGTCTAGGGATATAGGTACTAGATAGAGATTGTATGCACAAACCTTCTTGCATCCATTGATTATTAAGTTTGCATTAGGAGGCACTACCATATGGAGAGTTTGCTACTATTTTAACAGCTTGTATATCCACAGGAAATGGTGATCATGCACAATATAAAGATCATCAAACCAATCACTATATTCTTCATCTTTCTGGGTGCAATACTACAGATTCATCAAACTTTTAGTGAATTGGAGATGTAAAAGAATATTTTATGCTACTTGAACATTGTTTTCATAGGAGAAGTGGTTTGCGTTATAAAATTTACCTCAAAAGTATTTATTCTAATGAGTTTCATTGGAACTTGGAATAGAAGTATTTTGGAAAGGGAATTTTTCTGTTGAAGAAATTAAAAGATAATCCAATAAACAGAAAATTGGATCAGCATGTTCTATATATGGATACTATTTGTCACTCTCAGATTGGCTTCTGTAGTCATTGTAAAACTAATCTCTTCATCAGTTTTTTAATACCCTTTACCACTTTGGAAAGCCAATACTTGTTTACAGGCTACAGTATATACTATATGTAAGTAATATTTAATTATTTTATTTATAAAAATTTCTTTAAAACCCATTAGATTAATAAATTTTTGACATCTCAAGACTTAGAAAACTTCCCATGATATACTTGAAATTATATCTCTTGAACAGAAAGAATGTGTAGGACTTCAGTACTTACAATTTAGCATCTTTTCCAAAAATAATAAAAAAAAAAAAAGTTCAAAAAACACAGCATTGCTAGAAAATTCTTTACTGATCTTTAATCTGATATCTTTCTGTAGCCTTTTAAAACTGCATAATATAAATTTTTAAAATTTTTTCAACTAATACAAAGACACTATTTTAAATATCCAATCTTCCACCAGGTTGTGTGAATAACTTTCTATATCAGAGAAATTGCTTGGATGAATGAAAAAAAAACTGATAAATGAAGCAAAAAAAAAGAAAGTGACTGATAAACGAATTAACAATGTTTTCATATAATAAATATGCTATAGCTAGAATTGTATGGAAGGGAATGGAAGTAGCAGGGTTAATGATGTGTTATATGTAAGGAAAGGGGTATCAGATTACTTAAAAAAAGTACAAAGAGAATTAGGAAGACATGCATTAGATGCAGATGTGTGGATGTCAAAAGAAGCAATTCAAGGAGAAATGGGATGGTCAAGTTTTTATATGAGAGATGCAAAAAGAAAAATGAAAATATTTGGTGCATTGCAGTTTATGAATAATAAGAGAATAGCCAAAAATAAAAATAGTATTTAATTTTGTTGTAAGTAAAGGGCGGGCAACAAGATGAGTGAGAAGGTGGTATGATATGCAGAAGATTTGGATAAATAATTTATGTCAGTATACTTATACAAAAGGTGAGATGATAAATGGGATACAAGAATAGATGCATTAATAAAGAATAGGGAGCTGGAGATATGGAGAGTAATATATATATATATATATAGGAGTAAATAGAATATTGAGTGTGGGTAATTTATGACAATAGCAAGAAAAGTAATTTACTGTTTAAGGCTTGAACAGGATCTTTAGCAACAAGGAAATATATCCATAAATAAATGTGGGTGATTTAGTCTGGAAGTTGTGCAATGAAGGCATGCAAAAGAAGCAATTCAAGGAGAAATGGGATGGTCAAGTTTTTATATGAGAGATGCAAAAAGAAAAATGAAAATGTTTGGTACATTGCAGTTTATGAATAATAAGAGAATAGCCAAAAATAAAAATAGTATTTAATTTTGTTGTAAGTAAAGGGCAGGCAACAAGATGAGTGAGAAGGTGGTATGATATGCAGAAGATTTGGATAAATAATTTATGTCAGTATACTTATACAAAAGGTGAGATGATAAATGGGATACAAGAATAGATGCATTAATAAAGAATAGGGAGCTGGAGATATGGAGAGTAATATATATATATATAGGAGTAAATAGAATATTGAGTGTGGGTAATTTATGACAATAGCAAGAAAAGTAATTTACTGTTTAAGGCTTGAACAGGATCTTTAGCAACAAGGAAATATATCCATAAATAAATGTGGGTGATTTAGTCTGGAAGTTGTGCAATGAAGGCATGCAAAAGAAGCAATTCAAGGAGAAATGGGATGGTCAAGTTTTTATATGAGAGATGCAAAAAGAAAAATGAAAATGTTTGGTACATTGCAGTTTATGAATAATAAGAGAATAGCCAAAAATAAAAATAGTATTTAATTTTGTTGTAAGTAAAGGGCAGGCAACAAGATGAGTGAGAAGGTGGTATGATATGCAGAAGATTTGGATAAATAATTTATGTCAGTATACTTATACAAAAGGTGAGATGATAAATGAGATACAAGAATAGATGCATTAATAAAGAATAGGGAGCTGGAGATATGGAGAACTAATATGGAGAGTAATATATATATATATGAGTAAATACAATATTGAGTGTGGGTAATTTATGAAAATAGCAAGGAAAGTAATTTACTGTTTAAGGCTTGAACAGGATCTTTAGCAACAAGGAAATATATCCATAAATGAATGTGGGTGATTTAATCTGGAAGTTGTGCAATGAAGGCATGGAAAATATTAGGCATCTGTTAATTGAATGTAAATGCTTGCAAGTAGAAATGACACAAATAATGAAGTTGTGGGAAATAAATATAAACAAAGGGATAAATATAGAAGGTGGGTTCTTGGTTTTTATGCTGCATTTGAAAAAAGATAAGGGGGATTTAGATATAAAGACCACAGAGTTGACAAGAATGGGGCAGGATAAGGAAGAATTTGGGAAAAACTTAGGGTGAGGAATAGGAAAGGAAGGCAAAATGGCTAACAGATTTCTCTGGGCCTGGTAGTTGAAAAATTCCTGACTCTGAAAAAGGAGAAGTCACAGTGCATCTAACCTCATCTCATTCTCATCAGTGTTATATAAAGTTTTCACATAAATGGTGGTTGGAAGAATTGGAAAATGGATGGAAGAAAATAATATAGTGCAAGAAATGCAAAGAGGTTTTCAATTGAGTAGATGGATAGGAGATAGTTTATTTGTAGTTACACAACATATGGATAAGAGTAGGTAGACAGCTATACATAGTTTTTATAAATATAGAAAAAGATATATGATAGAGTAATATAAATAAATTATGGGTAAGATTAGTAAATTTGGAATGGATGGAGTTTTAGTGGATATTATTAAGAGATTATATAAAAATAATAATTATACATATCAATTAGGGAATATAGAATCAGTTAAAGCTAAAAATGAGGTGGGACTAAGACAAGGATGCCCTATGTCACCTACTTTGTTTTTGTTGTATTTGAAAGAAAATGGAGAGAGCAATAGAAAGATTAGGAAAAGCGATACAAATACCATTAATAAGTGGCAAGAGAATATATATATATTATCTGGTCTTTTATTTGCAGATGATGCCTTCTTGTACACAGAAAGAAGGGAAGATATAGAAGTTATGCTGAGGACATGCACACAGGTGGATAAAGAGATGGGAATTAAATTTAGTGAAGAAAAATCATAAGTAATGATATTAGACAAAGAATTTTTATTGGGGGATATAAAGTTAAGTGTGGTAAATAGGCTTAATTATTTGGGAATCATCTTAACTAATCAGAGAAATTGCTTGTATGAATAGGAGAAAAAATTGATTAATGAAGTAAAGAAAAAAAAGGGATTGATAAACTTGAATTAACAATATTTTCATATAATAAATATGATGTAGCTAGAATAATAATATGGAAGGAAGTAACAGTAGCAGAGTTGACAAAGTTTATGTCATGGAAAGGAATGGACCAGAATAAAGAAGAATATGGGAAAAACTTAGGGTGGGAAATGGAAAAGTAAGGTAAGGTGACAAACAGGTTTCTCTGGGCTTAGTGGCTGAGAGATTCCTGACTCACAGTGCATCACATCACATCTAAATAGTCATAGTTTATTATTAATATCCAATTGCATAACATTCTAAATAGTAACTTATATTTTTACACCCACATGTATATAATCAGAGGAAACAAACTAGTTTCCATCAGGCTTCCAATAAATAGCATCCTGTATGTTAGCAAGAATCAATAGTAAATTTTTTGCTAATATAAAAGAGCTATTTACTCTAAGCTTAAGGAAGACTAACTTGCTTCCCTTAATTATGTACACATTAAGCTATACTAGTTCATTTATATATATATATATACGAGCACAGACGTTCGTTACAATATATATATTGTAATGTTAGTGGGATATATGTATAAAACTCACATACATCTGCACTACGTAATTCATAATTTAAAAAAAATTATGATGAAATTTATTTGAAAGAATAGCTAAAGACACAATTATTTAAGTAGTTTTAAAATGTAGTTTTGTAAAAAATAAAAGATTGCATACATTTTTCTTTTAAAAGAAAATAAAACTATTTATTAAAAGCTAGTGGGGAAAAGAATTAGAAAAAAAAAGATGTAAAGAAAACTCTCCTTTTTATAAAGTAAAAATAAATCTGTAAAATTAAATCTTTAGTATAAATTGAAAATAAAAAGATTAATTAATTAATTTGGAATGCTAGTAAGATTTCTGATTGATCATAAAATCAAAACCAACAATTGTAATAATTAAAAACATGTAAACTATCTCATAAAAATAATAGTAAATTAATCTAAGAAAAATATTTGCTAATGTGCTATGTAAAAAATAATTTAAAACAGGATTAAGTTATGATCAAAATTAAAAATAATGATAAGGAATTAAAACAATGAGAGGAAGAGTGTAAAAGGTCATAGCTGCTATTATATTTGGTTCTGGTTTTCATTTTGTGATTGAATTGTTCCAGTCTTCACTTCATTATTGAGTTTTTTCAATCTTCGTGCTGTTATATTATTCATTGATCCAGAGATTCAGAAATCTAAGGACAGAATAGAACCAGTCATTACTGCTGTAGAAAATAATATTGCAGAATCCACAGAACAAGCAACATGGGTTACTAACTTGTCTTAGAAATGTTTGACTGGGCTTCAGGTCCCAAAGTCCTGTTAAATTCAACTGTCCAAGCCTAAACCAAATGCCTGGAACCAATGCTTAAGTCATGAGATAGATGCTGCCACTACTCTCTCTCTCTCTTTCAATTATCCATTGTTGAGTCTCAGAATGGAAGACAAGCCCTGAAACCATTGATGGAGACCAAAAAGCTGACCAGTTAAAAACTGATGCAAACCAAAACAAAAGGAACTGTGTCATCTCAATATCATGAAAGTCTAGGTAAATGTATCTTCCATAATAATGATCTGCTCTTGTCACTACATTATCATTAATTTAAGAGTATAGTTATTTTTACAAGTTAAATAAATGTGCTGGACCGTGATACAGAGTATGAGCTACCTTGGGATATTTCAAGCACTAGATTTGTGGTCTGTCATCTGATCATGCCGACCATATATAATTTATATGGTTGGATGGTGCCTGGATTGTACACTCGAAACAAATAAAGTACTCTGGATGTAAGGTATTGATCTAGCAATTGAGGAATTCTATGGCCTGAAAATATGATCATAGGCTGTGCTTTGTATAGTCTTGATCTGCCATAGGTACCATTGATGATTAATCTAACCTGTCAATGGCATTCTATTCCTCTGCTTGAAGGGGCAGTCCATTGTCACAATCACCAAGTTGCCGAAAGTTAGTTACAAAATTTTAAAAGTTGCAATAAACATGCAACTTTGATGGACTTGGTTTAATATATATATATGACTTATAAGTATCAGATTTTCTGCAAGCACACCTTTGGCACCATCCACTTTGCAAAAATACATTAATGATGATTACTACTCACTTATTATTCTAGAGATTATCATATCATACCCAGTCCAAATATAAACTTTACTCAAAGATTAATATATTTCTTTTTTTTTTAATTAAACATAATCACATGTTATCATTACTACAACTTCATCCATCTTTTTTGCCTAGTGTGTTAACTTTTTTAGATATATTTAAATTATTATTACAGCAAATGTTCTTGAAACATATGAATAAAAAAAAATCTGGAAAAGGTAAATGACTTTCAAAAATGCACTTCATACTGAATCAGCACTTTTCAGTTAGCCGAGGTGACAATCTCTTACATGTGTCTTCAACATTTGTTTAGTATTTATCAATATCAAATTACTACAATTTGATAAAAAAATTTTGTCTCAATAGTAGATGTTTTCAAATTAATGGTATTTAGAAAGATAGTAGTCTATTTATATCTCAAAAAGTCTAAAATGAAGACTAGTTTTGGTATAAAATAATCGTTCATTAGCTGATATTAATCTAAAACATCTTATCAATGATATATGTGCCTGTATATTTATGTAAGTAGAGGGATTTGAACTTAGTATTTGTCAGTCAATATTCAATATCCACTCTATCTCAAGCGACCAATATTTATTACTAAACAACATGCAAACAAGATACATAATCCCCAGTATATCTATTTCATGTAGAACCAGCACTCATCATTAGAACCAGATCATAATATTCCATATGTAAATACAATTAGTGCTCGGTTTATGTTAAGATAGCAATTCCTCAAACGTTAATGAACAGGCTTTAATCTTCTCACCCTTCCAACAATTCAACCATCTATTTCAATGAAAAACAGAAGATGAAATGCTTAGTTTGAGAAATTGCTATCTTAATATAAACTGTGTACTGATAGTATATATTTGTGGAATATCATGATCTGACTCAATTGATAAGTGCTGGTTATGCACTATATATATATATTGTGTAGTTTTTGTAGTTCTTTACACTTGAGAAGTCTGCTTGTAGCAGTGAAACCTTAGGTTGTGTTTTAATATTATTTTTATGCTGGTCTTGTTTAATTTTGGATTTGGGGTAGTTTTGATTATATATATATATATATTGAGAATCATATTTTTTTTACGTGTGGGGTCATGTATATTGATTGCTTGAGATGGAGTGGAGAATAAATATAGAATGAAAAATCCTATGTTCAAATCCCTCTATTTACATATAAAAGAAAATTCAGTATAAGCAAATATATGAGGGGGAACCCAAAAATAACTGGTTATTCTATGGTTGGTGCACCTGTCGTAGTATATATTTATGTTATTAAACAGGCAAAACTCTCCATACAGTAGTTATGTGCTAGCTTAAGAGATGGTGATCACGTGATATATTTACCTTATTACATACTTCTTGTAAGAGCCCTTCTGCATCAATCTGCCAAATGACCTTACCATGTGAAATTGTGGGGCCATGTAGCACTTTCTTTTGTAAAATGCATTTCATGTATTTGCCTTTTTTTATAACGGCTGAAATATTTGAACAACATGAAATCCTGTTTTCGTTTGCAGAAAATAACATGGAAAACAATTGTTATGCTTGAAAGAGATTATAAGCAAGCTGACCTCATAAAAACACAAGTTAAAATGAGCAAGCATGAAAGATAGTGATCATGTGATGTTTTAAGGTTTAAAAACACAAGTTTATGTGTAGTTAAGTTGAAATGTTAAATTCACCACATTCCTAAAATACTTGGCAAATGAAGTCTAAAGTCAAAACAACACTGATTTTTTTTTAAGCAGACGTCATTTTTCTATCAGATTTGTTCCTAATGTCAGGCATTTTATCTACAAGTTCTGAAACATTTACATGATGTGGTAAAATGTAAACATCTCATTTTGTGACAAAGAAAGCGTGCAAGTGTCACTCTAACAAAGTGTCATTTCTCAAAGTCTTGAGTGTGAAACATTTTTAATTAAATTCAGAATGACCCAGCTTATTTATCAATCAATTCAGTCAATCTCACTACGTGAGATGTTTTTTCATCTCTCAAATGAAAAAAAATATCACAATTTTTTTTTGTGGACTAAAAACTGGGGGGGGGGGGGTAGGCATTAAAATGCATTACTTTGCAATAAATTTATAAAATAAATAAACAATTTTTTATTATAAAATTCTGGTTATTTTTGTGTCCCCCCTCATTTATATATCACTTTGAGATTAATACTCATACTATTACTTTATTAGATAAATGAAATACTCTCAAACCAAAGCATACAACAATAATTTTTTTAAAGAAAAGATGGAACTATCTTCACTTTTTACCTCATTTTCTTATATAGAGGTTTACCTGAAATATTTTGGCTAAAAAGCAAAAATTTTAAATCAATCATGCTACTTTTAAATTGATAAATATTACTTATTTGATATTTAAGAATACTGTCAATTTACACCTTTTCAATACCGATTCAAAGAGTGAAATATGTAAATATAAGATATTCTAGTGTGCAATGTTAGTAACACTTCGAGATTAATATCCATAACACTAATTTATTAGTTAAATAAAATACTCTCAAACCAAAGCTTAATAATTTTTTAGAGAAAAGATCAGACTTGTATTTATTTACATGTTGGGCTATCACAACCCTCAGAAAAACAAAAATATCAGACTGACTTATGTCTTTACCTCATTTTCTTATATAGTAATTTAGATGAAATACTTTCTTAGAATACGTGTCTTAATCTCAAATTTTTACATAATATTAGACATACAAAATGTATTTTGTTTACATATTTCACACTTGGAATGAGTATTGATAAATTTTAAATTGAGAAACATTTCGCACAAGTTAATTAAATAATATAAATCAATTTTAAAATAGTATTAAAAAATAGTATGATTAATTTAAAATTCATGCTTTCTGGCCAAAGTGTTACAGATAAACCTCTATATAAAAAAATAAAATAAAGAGAAAAGGTGGTCCAAACTTTCCTGTAAGCAATTATTATCTTATGCATTGGCTTGAGAGTAATTTATTTATCTAATAAATCAATAGATGAGTTTTAATCTTGAAGTGCTACATAATATCAAACACGGTAAATATATATATAATTATAACCATTAAATTATATAATATGCCTTTCATTGCTGGTAATCTATTAAAAGGCACAAAACAAGAATTAACAAACATGAGAACTTCTGTATTCCTTTCAATTTAAAACTGTTTCTCATCCATAACTTAATAACTGAATTATTTAACTGCTTGGGGTGGGGGGGGAGGTACATAAGAATTTTGTACACTGGAAGTAACAGAACTATGCCATGATCCATGGGCTTTCAGTTCTATGATAACACCAAATTATGCATGACATTTGTATGCATTAAAGTGAACTATTTTCAGTTCAATCCATTTTTTCGTTTGTCTGGTTTAAACATTTCATGTATATACACGCATATTCCTGTTTGTTGAATGTATTTACTAAAGTTTAATTTTATTTTTCCAATATGTTTTCAAACAATTGATTGCTAACTAAACCCCTTAAAACCAAAGTCAAAAAAAAAAGTTTTAGTTTAAAAAAACTGATTTTTTTACATTTTTATCTTTTATTACACCAAAGGGAAAAACTATAGAATTATTGATGTAAAATCCTTCTTTTTGGCATATGATTTAATATTTATATTAAAAAAAACCCCACTAAGCAATAAAAATAAAACGGTTTGAATATATAAGAAAAACAATTTTATTTTTAGTGCTTATAATTCCTTATATGAGTTTTCGAAATTATTTATTTTATTTATGTGTTAAAAAAACAACAACAAACAGCGCCACCTTTTCTTAAACCCAACATTAAAACAATAGCAAAAGTATCTTTAAATAAAGCTCAGCAGAAAGATTGATTCTTTGACGTACATACATATCACATGATCTTATAGACAGACATTTCTTAGCAAGAGAGAGTTTTGTTGGCATGGTGATGGCATATAATATATAGACTAAAAGGTAAATGAATATTTGCAAGTGAAACACTGCAATGGATTAAATAGGAAATATTGTAAACAGAAGAACCTGATTTATATAAATATATTCAATTAAAAGGGATTTGAACACAGACTTTCAAGCTCTTTTCTATCTTATACAACCAATACACGTCACATGTGAAAAAAATAAATGATCTCCAATAAACATATTTTGTGCTGAATCACTCATCAATTGGTTCCGATCACCATCTTCAACACATATAGACAATCAGTGTTCAGTTTATATTAAGATAGGAAATCTTCAATCTTTAATGGATATGCTTCAATATTCTCCATTCTTCAACACTTCAGCTATCCATATTATTGAAAATTTGAGGTTGGAATGCTTAAAGTCCTTGTTGATGCCAATATTATTGTCATACCCATGTGGACTTGATGTCCACTTAAATATGCAATAGAGGGATGGGCAAATTACAGGATGAATATGTAATATTTAAAGACATGTATGTTGTCTATACTAAATTTAAAGTAATTAGAAAGGACTTGAACTCAGACTTTCAAGCTCCTACAATGATCCTCTCCATCCCATACAGCAGATATACATGACCACATACATGTGAAAAATATAAATGATCTTCAATACATGTATTTCATGCTGAACCAGCACTCATCAGTTGGTGCAGATCACCATCTCCCACACATATAGACAATCAATGCTCACTTTACATTGAGATAGCTAATATGTAAACTTTAATGGACATGCTTCAATCCTCTCCATTCTGCAACTGTTCAGCCATCCATGTCATTGAAAATATGATGACGGAATGCTCAAAACCCTTGTTAATGGCAATATTATTGTCAAATCCATGTTCACTATGAGTCACTCTTACCCATCATATGTAGGATCTTAATATGTCTATTTAAATATAGAGAAGAGGGATGAGCAGAATACAAATGTAGACTGAAAAACCCTAAGTTCAAATCCCTCTACTTAAATTAGTTAAAGCATTTGATATCACAGAAAAGTACAAGGCGTAGATGTTGAACTGACACCTTTAGATTCTTGAATATCAAATTTAAGGTAAACGCTTTAACCAACTGAGCTATTGTTATTTTTACATTTCTGCTTGTGTTTAATATTTATTTTTTATGTTTAAATGTGTTTTTATATAAGTTTAGTATGACATTAATAAAAGATCTGATAGTACCTACATCAATTTTGACTGGCATTTCATTCCGTACAAAGATCTCCTATGTTAGTGCCATGACCTGGGCCATTTTTTATTTTGTCTAATTTTATGCCCAGATGCAATAAATAATACCAAAATTGTGTATTTGTTTAATTTAATATGGATGATTTATTAAATAATAATAGAATCCAATATTTAATTGATTACAGGAGATATGAATACAATGTGTTATAAATACGGGGATACATTACTGATACATATATATATATATTAATTCTAATATTTTCACGTATAAAAGATGTAATATTATTATTATTTTTTACGGGATATTCTGTTTTAGTGAAAAAGCTAAATTCTGATGTTTCAGTACAATATCAAGTACCTTCCTCAGAGCATCCTCTTTTTCAAAAAAAAAAAAAAGAGGACGCTCTGAGGAAGATACTAGATATTGTACTGAAACGTCAGCATTTAGCTTTTTCACTACACAGAATATCCCGCAAATAATAATAATAATAATAATATATATATATGTAACATTAAATAGTAAATACTGTGTAGTAAATGAGACACACACAGCTTGTCATTCGACAGTATGATAGTAAGACAGTCACTGTCACTTTCAAATTTAGTTCTCTTTATATATTAAGAAGATTGTCTTGAATAACTGTAGCAGATGTGAGAATAAATCAATCCAATTATTTATTGTGTTACATGGTGACTAGCAATGTGTGTGTCTCATTTAGACAACATTTACTATTTAAACAATTTATTTAAAGTTATATATTTTCACTTTCTGACTGTTTTCAATCTTATATATAGTACCTTTGCTTAAGGAAATTATGACCTATCTCTAGCTAACTATCGATAAAAATGATGATAAACTATAAATAAGTTATGGAAACGATAACTATTAAAGATAAGTACTATTATCATTAGCTCAAAATACACTCATTTCTAACACAATATTTAAGCAAATCAATATTTCATAATAATTAAATATAATAAATTAACCAATATAATAAATGATAGTATTCATTTACTTATAGTTTAAAATCTGTAAAGCGCATGTGCAATTAGCTGATCGCTAATTTACAATTACAGTTTATTAATATAGCGCTATAGAAATAAATACCTTATAATAATAATAATAATAATAATAATAATCATCATCATCATCATCATCATCAGGTTCAAATTAAATACTCAGCTCATCTATTTTATTAATAATTTAAATTCCGACTAGCTCATTACCTACAATTAAAAATATAGTTCGATTTAAAAATATTAATACAAAATTATGAAAAACTCTTCACATGAGACATCCAGTAAGGTACAGTGGTTTAACATCGAGGATGTATCTCGAAAGATACACACTCAATGGCATAAAAATATTACCCCTTCTTAATTGATATAATAAAACTAGCTCATAATATTCTCATGTCTTAAAACCCACATAGAATAATCCTAACTTAATAACTTATGAAAATTTATTATGAAAACATTGAATTAATTACTATTATTTTGAAATAAGAATTTTTTTCTATAGTACAAGCTTTTTCATACCTGCACATCTACATGTAATATATAGGGGTCTGAACTCAGACTTTCACATGACCCTCAACCATCCATGCTATCTCATACCACTAAAAATACACTTGATCACACATATATTGAAAAGATAAATAATCACCAATGTACGTATTTTGTGCTAAACCAGCACTCATCAGTTGGTCCAGATTATCATCTCCACACATATATACAATCAAAGCTAAGCTTATATTAAGGTAGCCAATCTTCATACTTTAATGGACAGGCTTCAACCCACTCCACCCACAACTCTTCACCTGTCCATTTCATTGTGGCCTGATTTCAAACCTCTGTATATTACTATTATTTTATAAAATAATATTTAAATATAACAACATCTAAATTTCTATCTATCATCAATTCATACTACTCTATAATTATTCATATCTCAGGTTCATTTTTTAATAATAATAATTAATAAATTGATACCACATAGTATGAGGGATTTTACATATATTCAACTATCCTTACAAAACAACAATAAACAACTAAAATATTTAAACGATTTTTAAAATCATACATTTATATGACTATTAATATTCTTCAATAAATGTAAATAAAATCATAAATTCTTGTCAAACATTGTTAGCCGAGAGGTCATTGCAGCTGCCTTGCAAGCAAGTAGTTGGTTGCAGACGGTTATGGGTTCACCTCCGAGACGATGCTATGACATATGAAAAAAAAATCATAAATTCTTGTAAAAAATCATATAATATTTTATTTCTTATGTGGCATTCACAGAATATATTATATTCTTAATATAATTACGATATTATAATATTTAAAATTGATATTGGATGCTTTTCATAATCATTAATAATGATACTTTCTGTAATAATAACAATTATAATAATATATTTTCATTAATCATGTGCAATAATATTGTTCCAAATAATCTTTGCAAATCGTGTGTGGATACGAAGATTCTAAGAAAAATACACTCGGACAAATCAAATTCTCAAGACAATATGAGTTTAAAAACATTAACAAATTTTATTATAATTTAACAATACTATGGTCATAACACTATAATTTTAAAAACTTAAAAAATATTTACAATATAAAATAACCTAAAAAATTAATTAACATTAAAATATTTACATAAAAAAAACATAATAAAATAACAAACATAAATTAGCCTTCATTCCGACGATGTACATGGAAAAATAAAATTATACAGTACATTATAATAGTATTACAAAAAAAAATCAAGTCAGATGTCGCATAACCTATTTTAATAAGCTTGTGTTTACAAATGTTATATATAGGGTTCACAAAATAAGCTCTTAACAAGCTTTGAGAATATCCCCAATCCCAGACCGGTTTCTGCTTGTGGCATCATCAGTGATGTGCTAGGATATTCAAGCATTAGATTAAAAATACCAGATTAAAAATTTCAGATAAAGTGCTGGGCTTGTCCTGGTATTTTTTATCTAATGCTTGAATATCCTAGCACCTCACTTACGACGCCAGTAGCAGAAACTGATCTGGGGTTGGGTATATTCTCAAAGCTTGTTATGAGCTTATTTTGCGAGCTCTATATATAACATTATAATAGTACTCTACTATTTTTTATTATTAACACAACAACATCCTATTATCACTATAATAATAAAACAATGACAATAAATAAATAAATATGATTTATTAAATTAATACCATGCTTCATGCTATTTTAAAATAATTATAATTAGATAATGCTTATTACTATAAAATTTAAATTAAAGTAAACACTCATTTAAAACCTAGCATATATTATAATATTAAAAAAATATTATTAGGCTCTTCTTTTACATTCTAGTAAAGCATTTCTCTTTACCTTTCTGATGGATTCTAGTATTTCAAATGCAAAATTTAAATAAAGAAAAACCTAGTTAGTGCATCACTTCATAAAATTAATTACTTATAAAACATTTAAAAATATAATCCCATAACTTTTCTCTGTTTTATAAGTTCACTCTTCTTATAGGAAATCTAAATTATATTAAAGAACTATATTTCTTGACATTCTTTATTCACTTTTTATAATTTATCCATCATAGCTTTCAGATATCACACTTTTATCACTCTTTCTCACAATCCAACCAAAATATGCTTTAATATTTGAGTTCAATGATCTCTAGCATTCAAAAATTTAGGAATAGCGAATCATTCCTTCTCTACTTTTATTATAAAAATTAGATAATTTAACATCATTTGTGATAGAATTTTTATCTCCTCTTGCATTCATAAAATTTCCAACTTTCAATAGTCTAACTTTTATTCTAGCCATTTTTTAAAAACTTTCATTTACAATGTAATACCAGTGGTGATTGATAATGATTATAGTGAGAGATATGAAGATTATAATAACTGAAATGAATATGAAAATATCACCATGGTTACAGTGCTTAAGATCACATATTTATCATGTACCTCAAATTCCGGTCATGGCTTCTACCTAATATCTTACTGAACTGTGGAAAGAATGCAACTGTCCATAGAATAACTACTGTACAATCCTTTGTTAACTGTATTTTAGATTATCAACTTATAATATTATGATTCTCATATAATCTTCTTTAATATCCCTAGCACCTAGGATTTCATTTCATAATTACTTTCCTGACCACTATCCTTTATCTTCTACATACTGAATAATTCTACTAACATCGTGAAATACTAACCACACTACAAAAATAATCTCCAAACCATTTTTCTAAAACAAATATCTAATATTTACTTCAAGACAGTTCAAAGCATTTTATGCACAAATGATTTTGATAAAACATTCATCAGTATCTTACATCTATTCATTTATAACATGATATAATTTAAAGATCATTACTCTCATATCACCATATCTCAACAAATATCATCAATAATGATATATTAACAATTCAATCATGTTGTAAAATATATGCATATTCAAGCATTTACAGAATAAAATATTTAAAATTATCTTTAAATAGCTAACAAGGCATTCTCTTAAATCTACCTTTCATTCATGATATAATTAATATGTTCATAATCATATAAATATGATTCATCTAGCCTTAATATTCAAGCAATATGATGATAAAATAAAATATTAAAAATATCATTAAAATGTAATATAAAATAAATAACATGTCACCTATAATTTAAACAATTATTAAAATTATTTACGGCGATCCACTTTTTTTCTTGATCGTCCAACATCAAATAAGTTATAAGTATTTTATTTACCTTTCAGAAAATTATTTGTTACCTATCTTTTTCTTTATTTATTAAAAGAAAATAAACTATGTCAATATTTAAAGCTAAAAATATATTCCTAATGAAGATGTCAATTAAATATTTAAAAAAATAATAATACTAAAATATTAACACTAAAAACTACGATAATAAGAAAAAATTCAAAGTTACTAAAGTCTCTATTTGCTTTCATTCATCTAGCATTTTTGCTTCTTCCTCAATTGCTAAGATACAAAAAGTTTGAATGAAAACTTTTCTTTCCTCCCAGTGCCGTAACAAAACTCGTAAATCACAAAGTTGAATCTCGAAAAATCTAAGCAAAATATTATTCATCTATATTAGATAAATCCATCAGTAAATTTGTTTTCTTAATATTTATCAAGATAAACAATATTTCGATGGGAAAACATTCAGTAATATAATTTCATATTAAATATATATTTTCCACGTATGTATATTTTTATCATACTAGTCCAGACTCATATAGCAAAAACATCACGATATTAAAATTTTTCATCTGTAAGCATTTATAAAGTATTTTCTAAAACAAGATTATTTATCAGATAATTTTTCTTTCTTTTCAGAAGACAACGTTCATTTTTATTTTCTTTTAATAAAATATATATGTCTGCATTTATTAAAAAAAATAAAGATTTTTTTCTTTACAAATATGCCCATCTTAATCAATAATATTTTATAAAATTGTTAAGCTTCTCCATCCAGGCAATATTATATAACATAATAATGTTTTAAATCATTATCGCAATCCATTTCATTCTTTAATAAAACAAATCTTTTAAACATATAATCCATTCATCATTCTTTAAATAGTAAAACTTTTAAGATATATCGTTCATCCGTCACTATTTTAAATAGGTAAATCTTTTGGTAAAAGTATAAAGTTCAATAGACATCTTCTCTCACTCTTGCTATGCACAAATTTCAAACAGATAAATTTAAGCTACTTTTTAAAGATAAACTTGTAATAAACTATTTTCATCCGCATTCATAAATAAAAATATACTCGCATTTTTAATAATATTTTTTCATGTATATTTAATCAAATTGCATAACATCATTTATTCTTTCTTTTCTTCTTTTTTAAAAATTTATAAAACTGTTTGAATAACTTTTAGCAAATATCCTTTTCATACTTACAAGATTAAACTTTCTTAAAAGTTTATAGTTATTAGAATTAAACAAAATTATTAGAGATAAATATTATTTTATTCCAAACATATTAAATGCAAAGTTCTTATGCATCTTCAAATCTCTTCCAGTCATATGATTTAACTTTTCACAGCTTTTGATACATATTTTACGGACACTTTGATAATCACTCTTGACTTCCGTAAAATTATCGTAGTTTTTCATCAAGTTTTGAATCAAATTTGCTGATAAGAAATAACTAGCTTATTCAGACATTATTTTAAAATAGTTATTTAAAATTAAACTTAAAACTTTTAACTAAAAATATAATAATTTAATAAAAAATTACAACTTTAAAAAGTAATATTTACTAAGGCTTTAACCTCAAGAATATGCATGTAAAAATGCAATATTAGGGACCTCTACAGGACTTAACCACAAGCTTACACCTTGGAAAAAAAGAGGGCAACCCAAATATCACATTTTTACATACATATTCTTGAGATTAAAGCCTTAGTAAATATTACTTACGTAATCAATGTGCGTTTAAATAAATTTATAATTACAACAAACAAAATTTAAAAAAATAATAATTAATTTCTCTATTTCTCATTGTCTAGACAGATTGAACAGCACTATTTATACTTATTTTATCTAGTAATCTCATTGGTTAATCCAACTTCTTAACACATACTAATTTACATAAAAATGAAATTTCATGTCCAAAATAAATAATATGATTCATCTTTTAAAATATTATATTAAATTATTTAACAGTTCTAAAATATTAAATACCCTTTATTAAATAATTTAAAGTATTTTTAATAGCTTAAAATATTAATTTTGAAGCAAAATATGTTATTTAAACAATACAATAAATTTCATTGTTATTTTTAAAATATTATTTGCAACATTTAATGTTTCAATTTTTATTAACAAGAAAACACAAATCAATATTTCTGTCTACAAACACAAAAGCTCACATATCAACACAAACACCTTTAAGACATGTGACACTTTCAGAAAATTAATTATTTCTTATTTAAATAATAACTTAAATAAATAATTATTTAAAACACATTAAGTACATTATATAATATTTAATACTGGAATTTGACTATTACAGTATTATTGTACCAATAAAATATAATAAATATTACTTAATTTTACCTTTTAAATAACATATAATATATTGCTTATATTATTTAAATTACATTAAAACAACTTTAATAATATTTAAATCTCTTTGTAAACTTCTCATCTAGCAAGTTTGAACCTATTCTACTTATAAAAACAATATAAAATAGTATAAACCATTATAAATTTAAAGTTTTTTAAAAAATAACTATATTTTAAACCCTACTTAAAGTGATTGTGACACCTACATGACACAATATATATATTGAAACAGTAAGGTCTGCTTTGCAAATCTTCGTTTCACCTTTTCTCACCTATTTCCGACCCTCATACCTTAGTTTAAACCCCAATCTATTGTAGTGTGTCTGCAATATGCTTATATACCGAAAATCCCGCCTAATTTTAAACCACGAATACAATGCTTGTATTATATATATATAACTCATTCCCAAATAAATAAAAGATTATACATTATATATATGTTCACATAATTTTGATTTATTAAAAAGTAGGTTATATAAGTTGTAATTGCGCACACACTATGATATGCATTTTAAAACATATCAAATTTATAAATTGTTAAAGTTATTTTGTTTGAATCTATTTACAAAGATATATTACCGTCGTAATATATTTTTGATTTAAAATAAAATTCATTTAGTAAATATTCATTTAGTAAATAGATTCAAATATTGCAATTTAAAAGTAAAGTAATTTTTGTTTAATTTAATAAAAGTCATTCCAAATATTTCTGTTAAAATAAATGAGGGACAATAGTTTAATTAGTTAATGTTATATAAGTTTATCTAAAAACAGCAGATGTCCACTTAAGGTTTTTTTTAATTAGTAAAAGTAATTTTTAATTAAATCTAGTTTGTAATTCGAATGTCGACAGGGAAATTAACAAAAGAAATTAATTAATGTTGAATTCCTTTAGACATTCAGATAGATTTAATTACAGCTGATAAATCCGATATATTTTTGTAACGCTCCAGGGCAGTTCTATTGTTAATTTCTAATATAAAAAGGAGGGTTTTCTTTTGTTCTCCATTCTAATGTTTCTAAGAGAAATCATTCTGAGGTCTAATCTTTCTAACCAAAATTATTCTAATAATTTGCTAATGTTGACATGACAGAGTAGAGGCATCAAGGTGGCTATGTCCCTTCGGAATAGCCGGCCACTGCTCCAGACCATCGGAAGCTATCACATAAGGAACCCTGGAACTGCTGCTGTCAAAAATATGAACATTTCCAGATTTTGCTGTTAAATTATATAAAAACCTGCCGACCATCAATCTACCTAAAAATGCTTCTCCAGAGATAACCCTAAATTAACCCAAGAGCTCTTGTGATAACTAACATGCTATAGCTATTTTAAATTGTTTTCTGATATTTCACATAACTTCATTATGTATTTCTTTAACATGTTTAAATATACTCAACATTTTGCTCTCTATCCTTGGGTTAATATTTTCTATTGATTAAGCTTTCTGTTATTTTATTATGATAAGTGTCAGAATCATCTTTGACCGAGTGAATTATTCCCTTTGATGAAAATAAGACGCCGTTATGAAGGCATATTTTAAATTTCTAAATAATTTTCAAACTTTATTATCTTGCAAATCACTCTTTCGAGGGCGATTCTATTCTTTAATATATAATATAATCACATAGTTTAAAATCTACATGTTAGTGATTTTAATCTAATATGAGAGTATGTGCGAGGTCAATGATTAAATGTGTCCCCTAATGCATGATTGCGTATATAAATCTATACTTACTTTTTAAACCCGCAAGCATGCATTTTCCTATTTTAATTACCGTATTCTACTTTAATTACAAAGTTCATCAATGACGTCGAGAATGTGCGGACCCTTTTAAATGAATTTCGGGGAATTTGATTGAGCATTTTTCTTAATCCAAGTAAAACCCATTCAGTATGTTTTATATACACTAGTCTCGTATTGCTGGTAAGTGAATTGATTATTGAGACCGCTTTGTTTTACTTTTCCAAGGATTCTTTATATGGCCAAGTCCGTTCTCTTTGCTTATTGCAGTTTTCAGGCAGAGTGTGTCCATAAATGACACACCTGGGAATTAAATGCAATCATCACCCAGTTGCTAAGTTTCAGCTGTTCAAAAAAATCCTTTCCTACGGGTTAGCGGCGAGATGCCCTCCGTAATCATTCCACATATTCCATTATTGTTTTATTTTATATTTATTTTACAAAGCATCCGTGACTTAAACGTGTCACACCTTCCAACTTTAATAAATTTATTATCAGCAATACTGACCTCCCAATGCAATTCTATTATTATTATTCTCAAATAAATGCTTTGATCACATTCCCACTTTGTTGCTTAGTAAGCTTTTGTCCGTGCTATTCTCGAAATCAATAAATATTTTATAACACTTAATTTCAAATATTTTCTTAAACTTGTATAATTACTCAAAGCACCTCGCACATGTTCCTATCTCTTCAAGCACATTATCGTAATGCTATTAGCCCAAGAAATAGAATATATCAGTTTGCTTTAAAACCTTTTTGTCATTTATTGGAATATAATGCCAAAAATTATTTAATAAGCGTCCCTCTCTCATATAAGCAGACAGTGGCATTATATATATAATTTATATAAATAAATTTTGTGAAATTATTTAAAACTAAATTTGATATCTTATTTTATTTGATTCCTATCACTGTCTCGGTATATATATATTTTCTGCATTTCTTTTATAAATCCGTAGACGTTAATTAGCCACCCAAGCTTCTTTTAGTATAGAGTCTTTTGTTTCTCCCTGACCACCAGGCACTGGTCAAAGGTTATACTAGTAGTGGCATCAGATGCGTTATTACGTAGATGGTGCTGTGAAATTTGGACTTTAGATTCGAACTTCGTATATCTAGAAGGCAACCCCTCCTAGAATGTTCGGTTTCGTGTCTGGGTTTGAATTCTGCAGTATGTTAGCGAGATATATATATAGGTTAATGAAAAAACTTGTTTAGATTTAAGGATGTTCAATTAGTAGTAATTAATAATTACTGGATATCAATAGTTTAAAATGCTATCTCCTCATTTCTATTCTTTATTATAATAACAATCCATAGAAATATTCAATTCAACATATATATAATAAATTAAGTTTGATATCTGTATTCTTCCCAAACTATATGTAATAGTCAAATTTATATATATATTAAATACAGTAATATTCTTATAAATTTAACTTATTTTACTAGAAGTACTTTCAACTATATTCCTTGTAGTCTTTGTCAACTATATAATATTGAATAATTAAAACGAGACACCATTTTGTAACTTCCATAATTCAATTCAGTTTCATCAAACATTAAACTAACATAATTGTGAGAGAACTGAACTGAATTATGGGAGTTATGAAATGATATATCATTTTAATTATTCAACATTATATAATTGACAAAGACTACAAGGAATATAGTTGAAAGTACTTCTAATAAAATAAGTTAAATTTACCTGAATATTACTGTATTTAATGTATATATATATAAATTTGAATATTATATATATATATATCATAATAAATATCTAAATAAACTAATATATATATCTGATTATATGTTTGATTTTTTTCCCATTATCTAGTATAAATTATTGCTAAATATGTTCAGCAAAATTCACCTTTACTTAAACTTTTAAAATACAGTCATTTTTAATAATAGCATATAAGTTAGAATATTCAAATGATATTCTTCTGTTTTTCAAGTATTAGTAATCTGACTAATGATACTATTAGCATAAGAATTGAACCAGGGATCTTTACATTCGTGAATATTGAATTTAAAGTGATACTCTAGATCAATGATGGCGAACCTATGGCATGCATGCCAGATATGGTATGTTCAAATTTTTGCTGGCACACAAACTATTTACATATAAGTTTCTATGCTTTAAATTATTCAATATTTTTTTTTGTTGCTAAAATCTGTACTGATAAAATTTACTGTAAACTAAAGGTAATATAAATAAATATAATATTATATTAGAATTCAATTTACAATTGAACTCTGATTAGAAGCAATAAATTATGATATTTTAAGTCAAATAAAGTGGTATGGTATACTGTGGTATCATATTCTATAAACCTGTTAAATGATTTCAATAAAACTAGAAAGTAAACTCAGTAACATATTTTATAACTCTTTGAAGAATTTTTTTTCAAATCTAAACTAAATGTAATCAAATGGTTTTATGTCCTAATTTTTTCATCTAAACGTGTTGTCACCATTCATTTTTTTAATGTAATCAAAATCGCAAACAAATGAACGAAATTCGTAATCAACGTCATCAAATGATGTTTTTTTTTGCTTGAAGTTTTGCTGTAAAAGTAAAATATAAAAGTTGCTCTAAATTTTATTTGATACAAAGTAAAATATAAGGATAATAATATATTTTAATATATAATAAATCTTTGATTTAAGTATATTTTAATATATAATAAATCTTTGATTTATAAAACTATTAAAGTTCATTTCAATTAATGAGCAACTCATGGCTTACTTCCCAGCGATATATATATGAATGTGCATACGCACACACTTAGCAGACAGATAATTGTCTGCACATATATAGCAAGAAATTCTTATTTATTAAATATTATAATGACAACAAAAGAATAATAAAATTTAATCCTATTTTCTCTGCACGAATCTATTTTAAATTCTATTTTTAATCTATGAAATTCTTTTTCATCTTCTTATTCTAGAATTCTTTTTAAAATATATATTTAAAAAATGTTATAGGAAATGTTTCGAGGTTAATAAACATTTTTCTGAGCTAATAAATTCTAATTTCTATAAACTTTTTGAAATTATTTTCTATTCCTTTTTTCCTGTCATTTCCTTTTTCTGTTTTCCCATATTCCCTTCCTCAAAAATAATTCAAAGCTTGAGCAAATTTCAAAGTTTTTTTTTTTTAAAAAATAAATTCTGACTTTTTTATATCAAAGATCACAAAATACTTTTTAATATTCTTTTGTCAGATTAATATGTTTTAAAATTCAATGATTTCAATTTTTTTTTTTTTCATTTTTAATCTTGAAATAACGTTTCTTAAAATAATACACATCAGTGGTAAATCCTATTTAGTCCCTGCCCTGTTTGACACATCGCACAAGAGCTGTTTTTATCATATGATTTTAATAACTTAGATAAGTGAAATTATAATTTAACAAATATACATTGAATTTGATTTTCTTTTGAAATATTTTAAAATCAATATTATTTATCTTTTTCAAAAAAAGTAAATGAATTACATATTTTACCCGAAATTCAAATTTAAAATAAAAGCATCAAGGCGCCCTCTATAGAGCTAAAATGTAAACTATAATTTTCAAACGATTTATCTCATGGTTTCTAATATTTTTTTACTTGCGTATTTTATGTCCTTCGCATTAACAGACTGTTTGTAATTACTGTGGCTCCTGTCATTTCAAATTAATAGGTTGTAATTGAGAATAAATAGCCACAATAATGGAATTAAAAATAAAATAGCATGCATATATATTTTAATTCAAAAGATACAATGAATTTAAATAAATACTTGACAGACTATATAAAAAGTAATATTTCATTAATTAATGGATGTATATACCTATTATTTCCAGTATTCAGGTTTTTTAAAATACTTCTATATGTTCTGATTTGCATTCCTGGAAGCCCATATGAACAAATAGTATCCCTCATATTAATTCAATCTTTGTAATTAATATAATCACTTTTATTTCAAATTTATGTATTGCAATTGTAAATAAGTTGTCCAATAATGACATTTATAAGTAATGGAATAAGACAAACAGAATATTTACTTACAAACCTCAAGATATAATGAATTCAAGTAAATACACCTCAGATTACATTTAAAAAAGAATGAATTAAATTAATTAAATGACATACCAGTAGGTGCTTTTCTTTTCTTTTTACAATTATGCAACATTTTCCATAGATTTTTAAGTGTCTATATTCATATCCTTGTAGATATGTATGTTCTAGGTTAGGAATCACTGCTTCATATGATAGATAGTTACTGAGAAATTAATAATAAAAGCCAAGGCTCTTTGTTCTCTTGCTTTTTAATATTTTTATTTAGTACATTACTGTCCAATTAACTAAAAATTCATCATAAAATGAAATGTAGTTTCTAAATGGGACATTAATATCACATGTCAAAACATTTTAAGATCTATAAAACAGCATATCTATTAGCATCTGGCATATGTTGATTACTAAAGCTTACACTAGGACTGGAAGAAAATGGCTACTAGATTGCTAATAGAACATTCTGCTTTTAAGATAAACTATGTTAAGAATGCCATTTTTTCATCTCTCCCCACCCACAGTGCTAGGGTTCTAAAGGTAACAATTAAATTTTGATTCAAACACCTTTAGCTCACAAGTTGTTGCTGCATTAGACTATTCTGGACTTTTTATTACAATATCTTGTAACTATTTATTCTTCATACTGTTATACCACCTATTGTAAGTTTTAGTAACTAATAGATGCCAGTATTGTTCTATCCAATATTCTATTTTCAAGCTTGCAGCATACTTTAGAGAGGAACTTTGGATCTTGGAATAATGCACTCGGACCTTTAGGATCTAATGGATCTTTCTTTTGGCCTCAGTATAAAAGTGCCTATAGTTGTTAAAAAGACATCTTAATACTCAGATACTAAACTATGACTATTCAAGCAAATTGGCTTAGATGGAAAACCTTTATCTGTTGTTCAATTTTGGGCTGATAGCTTGATAGTTAAAAAGAGAGGTAAAGATTGGCCACAAGAAGAAGTACATTGTATCCTAAAGGTCTGAATGCACTGTTCCAAGATTCAAAACTCCCCATTGAAGAAATTCATAAGCTATAAATTAATTTGGGGATATTGGATATGATAGCACTAGATAGGATTTATTATTAAGCATTATCTCTGGCATTTATTAGTTACTAAAACTTACAATAGATGGCATAATGGTATAAAAAGTAATCTGAAGTCATATGATAAAGTCATGTGATACCCTGAAATTAAATTGCTTGAAATTATAAAGACATTGAAATTACTGCTAGTGAACATTTTGTCACAAAAAATAAAAAAATATTTATGAAAAAAGTAAAAGAATATCAATAGCATTTTAATCATTTGTGATTTGAAAGACTTTTCTATATTTTTTTTTTAAAAAAAAGATTAAAGATTAAATGGCAATTGGTACATGATACCATTTATTGTTTTAACATATATGTAACAAGATTCAGTGCTTGCAAAAGGTGAAAGGTTAATTTAAGAATGAATAATAAAACATGTCTTGCCTATAAAGATGAATTCTAATATATATATATGATAAATAGTCTTATAATTTTTTTGGTTCATTAATTATACAAATTTGTTTTATTTAATTTGTCAGGCCTTAAATCTGTGCATGTAGATAGGTTGAAAATACTTTCAAATACTCCACAGGAAAAGCTAATAGAAAATAATAATAAATTAAACAGGTTGTAATTGAAATATATGAATAGAAAGCATATTCATTTCTGGATAGATGTAGTTGTTTTAGTTGTAATCACAATATGTATATAAAAAGTATATTCAACCTGGATGGATATAATTGCTTTGATTTGTATTTGAGTGGTTGTAATTGAGATATATTAATAGAAATTCTATTATTTCTGAATGGACACAATTGTTTTGGCTGTAATTGAGAAATCTATCATTTCTGGGTGGATGTAATTGTTTTGGTTTGTTTCTGAGTGGTTGTAATTGTTTTGATCATAATTGAGATATACAAATGAAACGTCTATCATTTCTGAGTGTTTTGGCTGTAATTGAGAAATGTAGCATTTCTGTGTGGATGTTATTGTTTTGTTTGTAATTGAAAAATATAAATTGTAAGTTTATCACTTCTGGATGGATGTAATTCTTTGGGTTGCAATTGAGATATATATAATAAAAAAATTATCATTTCTGAGAAGTAATTGCTTTGCTTGTAATTGAGAAGTCTATTATTTCTGGGTGGATGTAATTATTTTAGTTGTAATTGAAATATATAAATAAAAAGCCTATCATTTCTGGGATTAACATAATTGTCTGACTACCCTGGAAAATAGAGCTTCTTTTTTTTTTATTTATAAAATTCACATAAAGTGAGAGAAGCTGATCTGAAGCATTTTACAATAATGTAACAAACTTTGGGGGATGTGCAGCCCATTTTGAGTGCACTATTCGATTTATTACATATATAAAACTTTAATGAAAATTATCAAATTCCACTATGTAGCACTTTTTGCCATCTAGTTGCGAACACTAATTAATACTATTTCTAGATATGTTTAAAGAAAATGATGAAAATATGTGAAAGTTAATATCAAAGAAAATTTATTAAGCATGCCAAAATTGTGTCTGGTACAACAAAAAATTAGAAATTTGTCAAGGGCTGGAAGAAAATGGAAAGACAGTAATGAAGTTACTGATGAGTCATGAACTATGTTGTATTTAAGAAACCCAGTAAGTAACTATGTCTGTAAGTATATCCATAATTACATTTAAAAAGGATACACAAAGACAAATTAGCAATACAATGATCATATGGTATTGTTTAAACTAATGCCTTTCAACTTGAAATCAGGCAGAAAATAAAGTAATGCATAACATAAATCTGTAACAATTAACTATGTAAATCAATAGAAGGAAAGTTTAGCATTCTGTAATGCATATTTGGGCTTTGGTATTGTTAATTGTTATCTAGATAATTTTATGTGGTTTAGTGCAATGGATAGAGTAATAGACACTCGAATTTAATGTTTTCAGATCAATTTTAGCTAAGCATTTTCAGCATTCAAATTTCTTATGAACTAAACAGACTGATCTATCACACTACAAGTGTTGTTTTATCATAGCCTCGTTTTGACTTCAAAATGCTTAAGTCTGCCATGTCAGATTGGCAATGACATCTTGCGTTCTGATAAAAACTATGAAAACAAAAAATGACTTCATTTCACATTTTCAAAATAAACCTGACAAAAATGAGTAGTATACTGCTTTAAACTATGTTTGGAAAGTTTACAATTGCCATAGTTGCACATTCAGAATGAAATATACAAATCTATTTATATAAGAATCTACAGTTCCTATTCTAATATGACAAAGAAGTGTTTAGGTTGTAGATGACCGTATAAAGTATGAGAGATGAATCTATTTGTTTTATTTTTAGATGATTAACAGTATCATAATATTAAATCCATGTTAGAAAGTGCTACAATTTGTTTCTTTATCACACATACACATGTGCACATGCATACTTACATATCTAAATATTAATAAATGCATCACTTTCAAATTTTCAACATTATTAATGATCACATATTGGTTCTTACTATATTTAATTATTTGTTGATATAATTTGGAAATCTTTGTCTATGTTTGATGTGAATTTCCATTTAGCAAAAATTACATCCCTTGTCAGAAAGTTAATCTCTTTAAGATCTGAGATTGCAAGTATAGATGATTGTATAATATTTGCAGACATTCTGATAAAGAGGAAAGGTTAGTATAATGATACCGACAGCCCACAAAAAAGGAAGCCATTTCCATTGTTGTACATTCGTATCTATATAATTGAAAAGTGGAAACAACTATCCCCCACTGTGCTATATAATGTCAAAATGACAAAAAGATGGAATGATACCATTCTATCTTTAGGCTTATTGTATAAGCTTAGTTGTTGACTTGATTTTTAAATTGTAGGTAAATTTGTCTATTGTTTTAATTTACTTACAGACCAAATATTCTGAAATTATCATTAATATATCCAGAGAATGAAGAACTAATCTTACTTTTAATTACAGATATTTAAAAGTTATGATTTATTATTTCATTTATTAAAAAAATAATATTTCATTTAATATTCAGAGGATGTTAAAAGTAAGACTCCATTTTCATCCTCTCAATATATTAATGGTGATTTCAGAACGATTTAGTGTGTAGACAAAATTCACTCCATAATTTCAGAATTATGTCAAAAACTTAGCTTACTTGACATTAGAGCCTAAAGATAGAATGGAACTCAGTGATAGATAGTTACTTCTGCTTTTCAGTTACAGATATATAAAAAAGTTATGATTATTTATTAATATATATCATCATCATTGTCAATCATTATCAATCCACTGAAGGATGAACTCTCTCCAAATTCAGTTCATTTTCTTCGATCTCTAGCCTCTCTTTTCCACTTTGCCCCTGCATATTTTCTTATTTCATCCATCCATTTCACATGTGGTCCCTTTTGGGATCATTTACAATCTCTTAAAATCCAGTTTAAGATTTCAATTATCCATCTATTATCATCTCTTCTAGCAATATGTCCAACCCAATTCCAGTCTTTTAATGTCAATAACACCTGTTTGTTCTCTAAATATATATATATATATCAGGGATGAAGCATCCATGTATTGAACAGAATGAGTGCTTCCATAGAAAAATTCACTATAACTTTCAAAAGTTTTAATTAAAATTCAATTTCAAAAAATTTACTTTCAATTTTTTACCATTGTTTTTATATACACAAAGAATGAATTTGACTAACACATTCTCGGTTTCAAACAATGCTAAGATTTAATTTACAGTTAAAACTTTTAAGAATGTTGAAAACATTTGGAAGATAAAAATATATTGATAATGTATTACCTATATTTAAATTAATTACAGTCTGATTAGAATGAGCAATTCAATTTCATTATTTTTTGTATGGAATTACTGCCGACTTTCAATTTTTTTTTACTAACAGTTGAATTGTTTTTATATACACAAAAAATGAATTTGAGTAATGAATTCTCTCTTGATTATAAGAAATTCAAACAATGCTAAGATCTAATTTACAGTTAAACTTTTAAGAATATTAAAAGGATTTGGAAGATAAAAATATATTGATAATGTATTATCTATATTTAAACTAATCATAGTCTGATTAGAATGAGAAATTCAAATTCATTATTTTTGTATGGAATTACTGTTGACTTTCAATTTTTTTTTATCACCAGTTGAATTGTTTTTATATACACAAAGAATGAATTTGACAACACATTCTTGGTTGATTATAAGAAGTTCAAACAATGCTAAGATTTAATTTACAATTAAAACTTTTAAGAATGTTAAAAGGATTTGAAAGATAAAAATAAATTGATAATATATTCTCTAATTTACAGATAAAAGTGTTTCAGATTTTTCTAGATGTGATATATATATATTAAGGTGTAATTTCAGGACAACTATAAGTTATCTTGAAATCATTATAACCAATCAGCGGGAAAGGCTGAGCTTTATATTTAATAATGAAATATTATTAACGAGAGTGAAAATCTTCCAACTCTTTTACATTCATAACATGCAACTTCTGACTGAAATTCAAATCTAAATGTCAAGAAGGCAAAATAAATCCTGGAATACCATGGGGTTATTAAGTTGATCCAATTTTAATTCAGCACTGGTACCATCTGCAATGAATGACGTTATCATTGTAAACATGAAATTAGTATTACTCACTAGAAACACAATCAATGGAGTAAATTACTCCTCCTCAGGCTATGATTAAATGAAACTTGTTAACAAAGGGTCAACAATAGACTGGATCCATCAATGGCAGCAAGGGTAAGCTAGGAATCATTCTATTTTTGATTCTTTGGTAACAGGTGTAATTTATTCATACCTTGGGTGGGGGATTGATGTACTCTATTAACTACAAGTTGTCAATGCCTAATTTTGCATTGTATAAATTCTTGAATATTAGACAAAGTTAGAATCGTTTTACCTGCTCGCAATTAGATATGAGATTCAGTAAAGCTTGTTATTTATTTATAATGGTTGAAAAGATCTTCATTTCTAGAGATTATATAATATTTTATGCTGTAAATTTAAAAAAAATCACATTTGTAATCTTATTAAAAGTGACCACTTAGTTACTCTGCATTGGGAATATTATGTTGAATTAATTTCAGTGAGAAATTTTGGGTACTTGTGAAATTTTCCTGTAAATCAAGATGGCTGTCCATATTTTTGATAAATATACAGTTTCAAGGGCCTAAGATATGTTGATTATTGAATTTAAAAAATCAATTATTAAATTTAAAAAAAAAAAACAACAACAAAGAATCAATTGTTAAATTAAAAAAAAGTAATACTGATAAAGTTCATTAAGAATCTTTATTTCAATTTTTAAAACTTATATTAAAATGTGGATGAGACACTTTTAACATTGTCATCATTATGATCATAATTTGGGATCTTCCTGTCATAGAACATGATGTAGTGGAGTATTTCCAAATGTGCAGAATCCACCTCTCCAAAAAATATGCATTAATGGTCATGATATGAAACTTTGCATTCAAACACTTCTGCAATGGTAATCCAATGTGAAATCTTGTTTAAACCGTATATTCCTTCCAAAAGAAACATGATTTGAGGGTTCTAACATTTCATTTCTGATTACATTCAGGCTTATTTACTTTTGGAGTAGACATCTAATATCAGTTGAATGGGGAAAAGATCAACTGGATTTTCCACTTCTAGTCTTTTATCTCGACCATCATGCAATTTCGGAGGATTTAACAGAATTGTTGAAATTGATGAAACTCTTTCTATCAATTGCAAAAATCAACAAGAGAGCTTACTTCCATAACAGTCATTATTCAGCAGCTTGTTCAAATTGCTGACATGAATAAAGTGTAAATATTTTATTTATATACAAATATTCATTTTTGTGCTAATAAGTTAATACATACACAAAAAAATAGTATAAATATTGTAATTAATTTTTCAACAATGTAAATATTAAATACAATGTTTCCTAGAAGCCATTTTTATAGACATTTTTGTGGGCCTTCGGAACTGTAGATTTATCAAAAAATATGGGCTGCCATCTTGGTTTATAAGAAAACTCACAAATACTGAAATTGTTTATATTTACGATGAATAAAATGTCATTCTCACAATTATCATTATTTACATTTGCCTTTCGTATAAGTTCTTGGGAAGCAGGCAAAGTGGGACTCATAGTTAAACATAAATTTCTGTCAATAAATCTCAGCTGTCAATAAATCACACAAATATGTAAAACAACAGTAAAGTACCTTTAAACAAATAAGAGAGTATATGTTAAATACTGTAAACAAATTATTATTTAAAAGGCTAGCAGATGTATAAACATCAAGACAGAATTTATCCAGAATTCATTTTCCATTCAAGCAGCTTCATGAGCTAGGTTTAAGATCTGCTATGTTTTAGTTGGATACTTTAAAATAATGTTTATTTTATTATTTTCTATTTACAGATTATATATATATTAAATGACATTACCTGGGTTCATACATTAGTGTTTTGACTGGGTCACATTGGCTATCAACTAGGTAATGAGTATTGTAATAAATATCATTGGAGAGGCACTATGAATTTTGGTGTATAACAAGATTAAAGGGTTCAACTAATAGAAAACAAGAACAGAAAATATTAAAAAATATACATGTAGGGGTGGTAGGATGAAGTCCGATTGCATCAACAACATGATAACACAAATAAACTATTTCCTATTTGGAGGAATTTATTAAAATTAATTAAACAGAATAGCTTCTGATTTATATATATATATATAGATTTATTATCATTCTATCCCCACTTCTATATTTTAAAATTTCTGTTCTCCTATTGGTTGAATCTTTAATCTCGTTATATATCAATATTGACAGCATTTCTACAATAGTTTTTTATAATAACATTCATTATCCAGATGATGGCAAGTGCAACCCCTCTAAAATTTCAAAACTTGGTTACTATGAATCATACACAGATGAATCCAGATCTGGCATATACATATACACAACCACACACAGAATCAGTTGTATTTCT
Organism: Epiperipatus broadwayi; assembly: GCA_028023455.1. Lineage (NCBI taxonomy): Eukaryota > Metazoa > Onychophora > Udeonychophora > Euonychophora > Peripatidae > Epiperipatus > Epiperipatus broadwayi. The sequence continues at coordinate 156,675 of JAQFVV010012917.1, forward strand.
AATATGCCCTGTGCAATTTAGCATGATAGAATAATAGAACTTAGAATTAAAAATTCCTGGACTGAAGCCCAAGTTGCCACTTTTAATGTTCAAATGCCATATGACCTCCCTAGTAATTAATTATCTGGTTATTTGTGCAATAATAAAATTCTTATATTTATTATACCAAAAATTTAAAGAAAATATATAATTATGATTAAGAATAAATGCTTTTCCTGAATATACATTTTGCAGTTTTGAGTAATGGTGGTAAAACATGGACTTTAAATTTTAAAAAAAGAACTTCAAGGATTGTATAATGTGTTATGTACGGTAAAGAGTATGTTGGGAATAACAAGAAAGGAGAAAAATGCTTTCCTTGAATATATATTTTGCAATTTTAAATTATGGTGTTGAAACATGGACTTTGAATTTTAATTATAAAAAAATTTCAAGTAATGTAAAATGAGTATAATAAAAAGTATATTGGGAATAGTAAAAAAAGAATACAAAAAGAGGTGAATGGATTAGGTCAGAAATTGTGCAAATTATTATTAAAAAAAAAAACTTTACTGATGATGATGAGTTGGGCACAGAACAGGAAATGAACATCATTGTTCAGCTAAGGCATTGTCCAGAAACATATAAAAAGACGAGAGCCCTAGAAAAAAAATTGGGAGATAAAATGACGAAATCAAAGGTCATTGAATCATTATAAGAACAGAAAAGTTTGTAACAGAGCTTGTAGAAAAATGATGGAGATTTTGAGAACAGTTGATAATAATGTGCTTATTCGTCACCAGTAGAATATATGTTAGATTCAACATGTAGGTAAATAATATAAAAGATATAGAAAAAAAAAAAATGAAAAAAATGGCGAACACATAACCTAATTTAATAAACATTTCAGTTGAAATATTTAAATTGACAGTAAAACCTCGATTACTGAATATCTTTTTTCCTACAAGAAAAATTTAAATTAAAGAAAGAAAAGAAGCTGCATAAAATACTTTATTTTCTTCTTTTTCTTTTCAATTACTGAATTTTTATTTAATCACGTGATTAGTATTTAATCACATGACTACAAAAACTTAATTGTATATATAAATACACATCTACATAATAGAAAATGAACTTAATAAAGAAATAAAATTAATTATAATAAACTAATGAGTTTTGTAACAAAAAGCACAGAAAGTTTGAATAATGGTTGTATTACGAGTGATTCGTTTTATTTCATTATATTAGAATGATTCGTTATTGTTTCATTTTATATTATTATATTAATTTCTGTCAAAACATACTATACTTTATTCTAAATTAAAATAACGCGTAGAAATAATTCAATAGTATACATCTAACTCCTCATAACAAATCTTTTGAATTTTTAAAACACCCATATATGGCTGAAATTTTAATTAATCTCAAAGGCACAACATTTTTAGATTTATATATTCAGCGTGAAAATACTCAATTAAATTACAAAATGTAAATAAGCCCATCCAAGGCGAGGGGTTATACGCTCGCGAATCATTAATACTTAAAAAACTCATAAATTTGCAAAACTCAAAGCATTTTTACATAGAAATTATAATCGTTGTAATCGGACAGATAAAGTAACATTGAAGCATATATCAATGATTTATGTAATATTGAATACAAATATTTCGCTCATATTCACATTGTTAAAACGTTCTATGCTAAAATTAGGAACAGACTTACTCAAACTGGTGAAAAACCCTGGATATCACTTTCAAACATACCGGGGGGGGTGCTACCCACAGTATAAACAAAATCTGTGCTAGAACATACAGAATTAGACTTTGCACCCCTGAATCGCCTAATTAAGAATACAAAGGATAAGCTGCCCCAGAATAGGTTTTCCAAGTTGTTTATAAAATTATATGTAACAACCCAAACTGGAATGTTTATTATGGAGAAACTTACTCTAATCTCTCTATAAGAATCGTACAGCACAGATACCAATACAATGAGCTAAGACTAATATAGATCTTAAATCTATTTTCCTTTAACACGAATCTGAACATGATCATAGCTTTGAACCCACATCTGCATTATCTGCTCAGAAAGTACATTACTAAACACAAAGAGACCTGGCATATTATCAACAACATACACGCAATCAATAAGAAATAAACCTGTCTCCCCAACAAAACAGTGGCTAATTTAAATCAATTCATTTACATCTCATAATCAAATTTTATGTAAATCACCATTTTTGTGCCGCTTCCACAAATTTCACAACTATAGCTATGAATAATGACTAACTGTTGGTCTAAAGCATGTGCAGCATATTATATTGTTAACGTATTAAACAAGCTTTTCTTGGCATACATGTTATATGCATTTATTTTTTGAATTAATTTTAGTTCAATAGATACAATTTTGATTATAATTCAAATAATTGAATAGTTTCATTGCCAAGTGTTCTTAACAAGTTCTACTGCTGACAGTGTCAATGATGGACTTGATTCGAGACCAGAATCCAACCTCTGACATTGTACTTAACCATCCTGGGATTTTAAATGAATGGCTTTATTTCTCGGTAGTTCATAAGAAGTTTGACTCCACTAAACAATGCAGGATTTTTAAACAAATGTCTTATTGTTCGGAAGAAGATCAAGCCATCGGAAATTTCCAGAACTGGAATCAATTCGAGAACTTTGCATTTCAGTGTGCAACACTTTACACTGCATGGAGCTATGCAGGACATTTTAAATACATATTTACAAATGCATTCTATATACTAAATATATTTTTTTAATAATATGAAACTATTTATGATTAATGCTCCTTCCTCCCCAACATTATAAAATGTACTTAAGAAATAACAGTAATTTTAAGATTTTATTAAATGTTTTGATATTACAATAATCAAAACAATAAATCTTAGCCATTTAATAGGAGTACTACTACTTCTTTGTTTAAAATGCTGACCAGGTTATTTAAGGAGTTAATTTCTTAGGTATTTTTCACTTAGCAATTAAGTTTAATCTTTTTAAAGAACAACTACAGAAAATCATTTTTAAAAGTTAGCATTAAAAGTTGCTTATAATTAATACATTTGACTATTATTAAAGCCTATTTCCAGGATTTTTTTTATTTATTTTAACAAATAAATTCTTATTTCCATTTTTATTCTTTCATTTTTTACAGATCTCATTGGAAACATAAATGTAATCTAAAAAATAAAAGATCTGCTTTACATATACAAAAAAACAACATCATGTAATCATCATTCATACCTATCTGCACATACAATAAATTAGGTGTGGTTTTTGAAAAAAATAAAGACATCACCAAAATGCATAAATGCTGAACTGAATTCAGATCTAGATGATTGTACAAGTGGATGAGCTTGGATTGAAAACATGATTAATTTCAACTTGGGACTCCTGGCTTTACAGTTAACCAAATAAATGAAACATAGCTGCTGGAGGGTTGCAATAAGTCCTAAGATCTGGGTGCAGTGCGCTCAAATCCAAGGCTCCTCACTAATGAAATTCTGATTGACTTTAAGCTGTTTAGAAATTCATAAAATTTAAATGACAAACTAGAAACTAGTCTGGGAATATTGGATGAGTAGGCACTAGATAAAAATTTTATGAACAAATCTTGCATCCATTGATTATAAAGGCTTGCACTTGGTGGAGGCACTGCATGGAGAGTTTGCCACTGTTAAAAAAAAACAATTACTATACCGAACTAAACAGAAGTAAATAGTTAAAGCAACATATTATGTTTTCATCTTCAGGTTTAAAAATGTAATTTAATCTGCAAAAAAAGATATAATCAAATTAAATGGCTTTATTGTTCAGGAGTTCATATAAACTTTCGAATGCATAAAGTGCCCAAACTGGAATCAATGAGTATTTTTCACTCCAGAAATTGCATTAAACCACGCAGAGTAATGTATTTAATAAATAAATAATGATTCACCTAAAAATATTGTTTTTCTTGCATATTTTGATAAAGCATAACTTTAAATAATAAAAACACTTTTTAAAGGAAAGGGAATTTATTCAAAAAATACCAAAGTATAGTAAGAATAATATTGAAAGAAGATGCTTCCATTTCATTCACCTGGTTTTTTGACACGCCATTTCCAATAAAATTTGATTATGTTGTGCTGTTAAAATATATACATTTAGATTGATCATTACATTAATATGTACCATTATGGTTTCCCTGCATGAATTAGCACAGTAGTATAGAGTCAATTCTTGTTTTGTCATTTCTGATATGCAAACTTCTTATGAACTTCCAAAAACAATAAATCTATTGGATGATGATGATTCTCCTTCTCCTCCTCCTTCTTCTACTCCTTCTTCTCCTCCTCCTTCTTCTTCTCCTCCTTCTTCTTCTTCTCATTCTCCTCCTTCTTCTTCTTCTTCTCCTTCTTCTTCTTCTCCTTCTCCTCCTCCTCCTTCTTCTTCTCCTTCTTCTTATTATTATACTAACCAATACTAAATGATTATAGAGATTGGGTGATGTTTTAGTGGTTAATAAGAAGTCTATTATTGTGTTTCTATAAGAAAAAAAGTTAGCAGTAGCAAACTCTGCATACAGTAGTGCCACCTAGTGCATGTCTTAGTAATCACTGGGTGTGGTGCAGTACTCTTAGGTTCAAAGCTCCTTGCTAATGAAAGATGCATGCTAGAAACTACTCTGGGGATATTGGATGAGGAAGCACTAGATGAGTGATTTGTGCACAAACATTCCTGCATCCATTGATTACTAAGGCTTGCACTGGGTGGCACTACTGTATGGAGAGTTTACTACTGCTAATAAAAGCTTGGGTAAGGATAGGAAATGGTAATCATTTGCTGTTTTGGTAGAAAAAAGTTATTGTAAAACAAAAGAATATGAACCAGAACATATTTAATTGAGACGACAGTCAGACATTTAACTATGTTGCAAACTTTGCAGCAAGAATGGTAATGCAACTAATTTATGTTCTGGATGCAGCTTATTAAATTTTACATTAACTTCTATGACTAGAATGCTTTATTTTTTCTTTCTCATATACATCGTGGTCTCATGCTGATTTTATGGGATTATCTATCTAAGTGCATATATTATAAGTAAAAAGGAAACAGATTTCTTAAACTGAATGTAAACCAAGTCCAGCATTAGTGATTCAGAACTGATCACATGATTCATAATTTACAGTTGATAACAGGACTTCAAGACTGGCTAAATATTCAGTGCATTTCAATACAAGAGATAGAATGATGACCTCTGGAGTTAAATAAAGCTCATGGATTTCAGCTTGAATTTATCATATCTGATGCTCAAAAATCATATAAATATTCATAAGAAAAAAATCATTTGATGTCTTTATGACAGTAAAAAGATAAAATAGTCTGAAGCAATCTCTTGCCTGGCCAAAAACTCTCCTGGAGGAGCAAGGATTATTCACTTCAGTAGTCAATCACTAGTGATGATTATAAAAGGTTTTCTCTGGATGAAAATAGCAGATATCTATTTAGAAGTGCCAGATATCTATTTAGAAACACAGATGGATGGTGTTATATCTGCACTTATGACTGTGCCAATGTTATAACTGCAAGTCATACTGTGCGGTCAGCAAATAACGTTCGCTACTGTTCAACTGCGTATGCTCTCCAATGAATGGTCTGCAATGAATGCTCTGAATATTCTCTGTATTCTCTGCAATGGATGCTCTCCAAACAGATGGTCTGCACTGAATGCTCTGCCATGGATGCTCTCCAACGAATGGTCTGCACTGACTGCTCTCCAATTAATGGTCTGCAAGTGGATGCTCTCCAAATGAATGGTCTGCAATGATCTATTTCTACAGTTCACTAAAGTTCAATTCCCACAATGTTCTTTCAGGCTGGCTGCTACAAAATGGTTCACAATGGGCCTACTTTAGCCCCAGTCCAGTGTAGCTGTACACAAACTCTTCGTAGTAAGCACTGTGACTGCCATCAGCTATTTCCTACTGGAATTGAACAGTAACTCTACTGTAGATGCACTCCATACTGTCTGATACTCGCTGCTGCACGACTGCTCTCTACTGCTCTTTATGTTACACTGCTAGATGTTACCCAGTCTTCTTATCACTCTCTGACAACTGCAACAATCAATCAATGCACTGACCAATAAGGTAACATCTCTTATCTAGAAACATTTGTAATTAGCAAATATTTCTAGGAATTGTCGATCGCCATTACGTCAATGCACTAATTAAATTCCTCAGCTATCAGAGCACAATCTAAAAACAGCCTTACGAATAAATTCTAGTTTTTTCTGGAGTGCACAAACATGTCTGCCATTTTACAAAACACTACAGATGGCTATTTAGGCTAGCAAGCTAAAATAGCTGATTTGAATCTTGTTGCTGGTTACAACTACAAGAGCTTAATAATATAATACAAATCTATTTATTTATATTTAATTATACATGTGACAATCATTTTTCCATGTTCTGACATTGCATTCAATTTGTGTGACAATAGTGTGACCTATTTAGAAGTCATTGTAGATTTTCCCCTGCTATTAATAGCTGGATCTCCATTTACTTATAATAGGCAGATGACTATTTAGGTTAGTAAGCTAAAATAAGCTGATTTGAATCTTGTTGCTGGTTACAAGTACAAGAGCTCTAATACAATGCAAATCTATTTATTTATATTTAGTTATAGATTTAACAGGAATTTGCACGTGTTCTGACATTGTATTCAATTTTTGTGATAATGGTATTTGAACTATTTGTAGATATGGCTTAATGAATCAAGGATAAAGATGTGATGCAGGTTTGATAATTAATTTTTTTAAAACTTGAACCAATTAAAAGCAAAAACAACTTTTCAATATCTCAATCTAACAAAGTGTCACATGATCATCCAAAGCTAACATTGTTATTCTGTTCAACAGTTCTATAAATAATGGCATGACTAGTAGATAAAGGCTTAAAATACATACCATTATAAATGGCCAAAGAAGTTATTTAATTTGTAGTGACCTCACTAATATGCAGATTCATAACCATACAATCATCAATTAAGATCTGCTTCCTATGTAGTAATATATTTAAGTACTTATGATGAAAGTCAGTAAAACATCACATGACCACCATTGCTTTTACTTGCACAGTATATTAAAATAATAACTCCCTCTGTATGATGAAGTAATTTAGTGCAAGCTATAATAATCAAGAGATTCCAGAAAGCATTAAATAGGAATTTAAGTGTACAAATCTTCTAGCATATATTGATTACTATAGCCTACACTAGATGGCACTATCATATACTTTTATTTGTTAAGAGTCAGACAAGAAATAAATAATAATTAATAATCCCAAATACACCAATGTCTTCACTAAATGTAACAGTTGAGTTCTAATCTTAAATTTAATGCATACTGCTTTTAATAGTTATATATAAAATAGTATGTAATATTTAAATACATGTACATTGTCTATATTAAGCTTAATGTAATTAAAAAGGATTGAACTTAGACTTTCAACTCCCTACAACTATCCACTTCATCTTATACAATAGATACACATGTCTACATATATGTGAACAAGATATATGATCTCCAATATATGAATTTCATGCTGAATCAGCATTCATCAGTTGGTGTCTACATATATGTGAACAAGATATATGATCTCCAATATATGAATTTCATGCTGAACCAGCATTCATCAGTTGGTCCAGATCACGTTCTCCCACATCTATATCCACTCAGTGCTCAGTTTATATTAAGATAGCAAATCTTCAAACTCTAATGGACTCACTTCTATCTTCCACTCTCCACCTCTTCAGTCAATCTTATCATTGAAAATCTGAGGATGGGAATGCTCAAAGCCCTTGTTGATAATATTATTATGATACTCATATTGACTGTAAGTCATTCTGACCCATCACATATAGGACCTTAATATGTTCAATTAAATATGCAGAAAAGAGATGGGGTTGAATACAGGTTTAATATGTAATATTTAAATACATATATATTGTCTATACTAAATTTAATGTTATATGGATGGCTGTAGAGTTGGAAAATGGAGAAGATTGAACCTTGTCCAGTAAAGTGGGAAGATTTGCTATCTTGATATAAATTGAGCATTAATTGTATATATATATTGTAACGATCCGGAGATTAAGAGCTTAACATCATCTGCACTACAGGGCACCATCTAGGCATTTGAACCTAGAAAAAATTTATAAAGTAGGCAAATACGTAGGTCAAAAAAATTTTTTTTTTTTTATATATTTGGATATCCGGGAGTTAGCCCATTGTCACTAGCTCAGTGGAATAGCACAGATTTATATTTTGTATTAAATTCCCATCTAAGATATATAAAAAAAAGAATAAAATAAGCCACTGCCAGTAATTATACACACAAACATTTATTTATGCATATATATATAATTTAACATTATTCTTTTAGTATGTTTACTTTTATCATTTATCATTATTTTTAACTTTTATTTTAGATTTTAATTTACATTTTAATTTTTATACTCACAGATGGGTTTATAAAAGTTTGTTTTAAAATGTTGAGTATAGATCGGTTACATAGATTACATGGTTAAAAAAACATTTCAAAATAAACATCAATGATCAAAATACAGTCATTGATACCGTCAATTGCATAGGGAATACAAGAAACCCAATGGTATTCATCATAAGATACCACAGAGACACCAATAACTTAAAAGACATACGAATAAATACATTTTAGATACTAACCGTAAGATATCATTATTTACCGAATGTTTATATATTTTGATCAAATATGAAAACCAAAAACATAATTAACCGATAACGAATCCATGCAACGTCCATACCCAACTTAAATTTAATGCATTTTTATTTAGAGTGTCGAGTATGAGTAGACTACATAGATTTGCATTCGAAAGAAAATATTCTATCCTTATTTAACCCTAGGCCAAAAGTTCGCAGTCAAACTAATGTCAATTCATCTGATATATCAATGCATTCAATGTAATATGAAATACGGCAGCACAAAAAGTTAAGAGAAGAAATTGCCTCTCGTCAGATAGGAATAGTACATCTATCTGACAAGAAGAGCAATACAAAAAAAAAACTCCATAGGAAAGGACTGCGGTCATTTTTCCGACTTACGAATCGTATTCCATAGGCCAAAAAGGAAGTGTGTGGCGTATAAAGTGATTCTTCCCGTAGCGAATCTCGTACTACATCTACTAATTACACCAATATATCCAATCCATTGACCCAATTTAACTACAGAACAAATAACCTAAGATTACCCTTCCCTAATATAACTTTACAAATCTATATAGCCATTCACGCCCGACTTAAGTTTAACATTTATATAATTTAATTTAACAAAAACAAAACAGTCATAATAAAACTTAAAAGAACAAAAAAAAATAAATGGAAATGATTTTACAAAAGAAATACATCAAATTAAAATTACTTATTAGTAAATAAAGTTGGTCAGATAGGATTCTATTGCAATTATTTTAAATATGGAAAGTTTTTAATTTAATGTTCATTAATTATAAAGTTCTTACGGTTTTAAATAGTTCATTTTTATCCGTTGCTTGCTGTTTGAACGTGAATTCCTCTGCCGTCCTAAAGAGATTGGTTGAGTTAGCCGTTGTTTTTTTATTTATCCGGAGGTCTTTTAGTTTAGCTGGTCCTTAATGTAGAAAAAACGATGTCATTTTTTTTTTTAAAACAAAACTGAAGGGATTGAAGAGTGCATCTTTTCAATCCCTTCTCCTTCAACTCCGCACTAATACATATAGTCACATCATAATAACTCCCCAATAATTTCCAAACTTTTCCTTTTATATTAATTTTAAGGATTCAATTTACATTATGTCATCGATGATGATGATTCTTCCGTTGAGGTCCGATTTCCCCGATGGATTTCTTTCATTGCCCATTCTGTTCCTATTGTTTTTCCTCTCCTATCTGACTGTTGCTTTTACATTTAAATGCCCAAGGCTAGTTTACATTGACTAATTAAAATAATCATTTCCATTTTCTGATTAATTAATGTGTTTTCAAACTTAAAGATATATTTTTATCTCTAAATCTTTTTGAGGTTTTTGTTTTTAAAATACCTTTTCTATTTTTAATAAAGTTTTATTTTAATAATTTTTTTCATCTGTGTGATTTTATATATATACGAGTTTAAGATATATTTTTTTAATTTTATATTTTTAATTCTTAAAAAAGAAGTTTTTATTTGCGAACTTTTATTCTTTTCATGTTTACTTATAAAAAAACAATGTAACGTATATGCCCATTACAATATATATATATATATATGGAGAAGATGGTGATCTGAACCAATTGATAAGTGCTAGTTCAGCACGAAATATATGTATTGGAAATCATTTAGTTTTTTCACAAGTAAGTGGTCATGTGTACCTGTTATATAAGATGAGAGAATAGTTGTAGAAAGCTTGAAAGTCTGAGTTAAAGTCCCTTCTAATTACTTTAAATTTAATCTAAAGAACATATACGTACTTAAATATTACAAATTAAGCCTGTATTTTGTCCATACCTCTTCCGTGTATTTGAATGGAAATACTAAGGTCCTATATGTGAGGGGTCAGAGTGACTTAAAGTCAACATTGGTATGACAATAATATTGGCATCACAAGGGCTTCGAGTAGTGATTTTCAATGATATGGATAGTTGAAGAGTTGGAGAGGTGAGAAGATTAAAGATTGTCCGTTAAAGTTTGAAGATCGGCTATCCTGATATAAATTGAGCACTCTTGTATATATGTGTGGGAAATGATGATCTGGATCAACTGATGAATGCTGTTTCTGCATGAAATGCATATATTGGAGATCATTTATCTGTTTCACATATAAGTGGCCATGCGTATTGGTTGTATAAGCTGGAGTGGATAGTTGTAGGGAGCCTGAAAGTCTGAGTCAAATATTGTACATAGTAAAATAAGCTCATCTTTAAAATAATCATTTAGTTTGATCTGCAAGATAGCAGTGACCTCTCTCTGCTCATTTTAAAACTATGTCTATATGTACACATTTAGATACTTATTTAATATATTTATAGATATATTAAACAACCTCCATACTTCCCCATTCTTTTTAAATTCATATAAATAATGATACAATAAAAAACAAATAACCCCCAAAATGCATTTCATGCTGAACCAGCACTCATCAGTTGGCCCAGGTCACTATTTCCCATATATATTTCTATTAGATGAAGAGTATTTATCTATAGTAAATTATTACATTTTTTATTTACCATTGTCAAATCCACTCCACTCACAACTTTGACACCATCTACCTCAGATTGTATTTATCTGAGATGGATAATGTCAAAGTTGTGAGTGGAGTGAGTTTGACAATGGTAAATAAAAATGTAATAATTTAATATATTTATTGTATTTACAATGCCATATGTATATTATAACAGGTATGCAAAATACAATGCATATGTATATTATAACAGGTATGCTATTATTCATATTATAAGGTATTCATACTTAAGACTGGGAACGAAATACAGCCTACGGGATGGATTACAGTTATATAAGATCTGCAGCGCACATACAAATAATATTTTTTTATAACCACTGTTATTTTTTATAACCACTGTTATTGGAAGCCACTATAGATGAATATGGCCATTCTTACTTCAGAAAAGAAAAAGAAAAAAGAATATTCTATAGTCAACAGATTCATTCATTTCTATTAACAATAGCAAAAGTGTTTCTATCTATATAGTAATTACTGTTATGTTAAATAAATTAACAAACGAGATTAGCAATTTTCATATAAAATTGTCATTTAATTCATTACATAGTTATTCTCTGCAAAATTTCTTAAAAGAATGAAAACACCCTTTGGCTAAATTATTTTCATTAAGTTTTATCACATTATTTTTACCTCGTTAAAATTGTTATTAAAATAATAACATTATTTTCTCATTATCAGAGCTTATTAAATTACGATTGTACTCTAATCTTACCATGCATAAGTAGAATTAATTTTAAAAAAGAAATAAATATTTAAAGATAAATTATCATAATATTCTGTATCTAACTACTACTAAGAGTTTTCAAACTTGAAAGAAAACATAGTACCTTAAACAGTGAGGAATTTTACTTTTCTTGCATATGGAATACGTGGGAGTTAATCAGCTAACTATTCACACATATTATAAAGAAATGTATACAGATTCTAACCAGAAGATAAATTCCTTAACTTTATACATAATCATTAATACTATGTGGCTCATGAATATGTGTTTAACTATGATTATATAAAGTAGAGCTTGTTAAATTCCATTTCAGAAACATGTAAGTGTAACGACTATGAATGGTTCATATAGAGATGGGATAAAATCTTGGAAGATCAAATTTGGCTAGCTTTATTATTGGACAAGTTTTAGGATTCACAAAATGTCTTGCATCACAAATCTTTCTTGGTTAGGTTTCTTGAATAATCATTCAAATAGTAAACTTTGATTTGGGTAATGTCTTAGATGGTAGAATCTATGTCTTAAATTAGTGGTAAATCTATTTTCAATGAACATCAGGTGAAGAATTATGTAAAAACATGGAAATGGATTTGAGCAATTCAGTACTATTTCTTGATAATGTCTATCTTTCTAGAAATTTTATATGATCAGTAATATTTCTTATAATAATATTTGACTATCCAGAAATATAATATGAGCATTTTTTAATTCAAATAGGGGCATAGTATTTGGCAATATCACATGCTAGTTTTAAGGAAGTTGTTTTTAAAATATGTATCACTACTCCAAGTTGTGCCTTCAGCTGTCCAAGAAGATTGTTCCTAAAATTTTCATTATATTTGATAAAAAAATAATTTAGGTTTCAATATATGAATATTCTATCAGCATGATATATTGTTAGTAATAGCACACATATTAGTCATTTCGAGAGATATTCTCCACTCTTTTTCAGATGTTGCCGGACTAAGCAGTGATAGAACTAGCATGGGAATTGAACCTGGACTGTTAAATTCTTGAGTATTGAAATTTTAAGGTAATGCTCTAATCAACTGAGTCATTCTGCCAAAGGTAGCAGTCAGTAGAAATTTCATATATTTATCTATGAGATCTGATTTCTCTACTTTTTGATAAAAGCAAAGTTAATAAGTGTTTTTCATACATTACATATAGTCACACTAGGTTGATATATGGAATTGTTTGCAGGATGGCTCAATTGGTTAGAGTGTTACCTTAAAAATTTCAATACTTAAGAATCTAAGGGTCAAAATTCAATTCCCATGGTAGTACTGTCACTGATCAGGCCAGCAACACTTGAGAAAGAGGAGGAAATAATACCTCTCGAAACATTATGCATTTACTATCCTGTGTGGTATTACTAACAGTTGGATGCATTGGGAATATTTAAATAAAGCATGAAATATTGTGATATTGAAGAAATATTGTATTTACAAGATTTTTATGCTGTAGTCTCGATGCAAAACTAAGCATGCTGTCATTCAGAAATTAGACATAAGACTCTACGGTTTTTTAAAAAATATGTTAACGTTGACTTTTTCTGGTAAGGATCTTCTTTGAGAACATTTTCAGCACGAATGGAATTTCTCAAACTCTATTTCTGAAAAATCATAGATGAGTTTATTAAACAAAGAAAGTGAGATTCATTTTAAGCCACTTAAATTCTTCTAGAGAACATTTTGTTAAATAAATGATTTGGTTTATTATGCAGTTTAAAGTTTTTTTTAAGTGACCATTTTCCCAAAACAGACCTATAAGCTGAGATTGAATCAAAAGAAGAAGCAGTTTTTAGTTTTTTTTAAAACCATTTTTATAGTGAGTTGTTAACTTGCTCGCAGCAACTTATTTCTAGTTTAAACCCAGCCTACTCTACAGTTAAATGATTCACAACATTGGTAAATTCATTGTTAATAATATACCTTCATATAGCTTATAAGGAATGCAAAATAATGATACTGGACAAATAATTCCCTTGACTCACTGTTAGTCTTATTTCACTTCGAGATAGGTACAATTTATCTTTTAAAAGTTAAATTTTTGTATTATTTTCTATATAAATAATTATATTAAATAGTTTTACTGATAATGTTTGGCTTTAGTTCTTCACATGTTCTTAGAAACTTTGAAACTCTGTAATGTAATGAGTGTGCTAATAACTCTAAACAAGCTTTTCAACAAATACTGCAGGAGAAAGCATTTAAAATCTCTGTTTAGAATTATCCCTACTCCCAAACCGGTTTTGAGCTAATGGCTCTCTACAGTGAGTGCTAAGACATTCACATACTAGATCTAAAATACAAACTCTAGCCTAGCATTTATCAAATGCTAAACTGGTTTCATGATAATTGCTCTCATCAGTGAGGTGCTAAATACAAACTCCAGCCCAGTGTCTGAATGTTCTAGTGCCTCACTGACAAGAACCATTAGCTCAAAAACAGTTTGGGGATAGGGATAGCTCTAGATAAAAAAAAATTAAATGCTTTCTCCTGCAGCATTTATCGAAAAAGCGTGTTTAGAGTTATTAGCAGACTCATTATATTTGTATTCACATGTTTATTAAATTAAGTCATGTAATGTATGACTTAATTTCTTGAATATTTTGAAAATCTACTTACCAGTCCTGGGATATTTCCTAGTCTCAGACAATCAAGAGTGTCCTTAATGGTATTGTTTGATTGAGGTTCAAAAACAATGTAAAAGAGAAGCTTGTGATTCTGTTCTAACAATACATTTTCTTCTACCAATCTTGAGTTTATAAATTTGACATATACAATTGGAAATCACACCAACAGTACCAGTGATAATTTTTGGAGCAGTTTCTACATCCACTATGTATTTGAAAAATGACCAAAGCTTTTTAACAAAAACATGCAATGTCTCTCTTCAAGTTTGCTTTTTGCGTGCTATTTTTTGTACCATCTGAGCATTGATACTGATTTTTGTACTTTCTGAGTAAATAGCATACCAATATGCCGACAGACATAATTGGCCCTGTAGCTACATAAGGTGGGTTCTGGGAGCTTCCAAAATGCCCACACCTACCAAGATAGTGATTAACCAGCATAGCTAAGGGGTCCAGCCATGCTCCTCAAAATTCACAAGCATCTTCGATGCAAACTGCAAAATAACAATTTTGAAATTGGTGGCATCCATAGAGGGTTGAATGGCAACCACAGACCCAACATCACTGACACTCTATTAATACAAAAGCTACAGTCTTACCCAGAGAGTACCCACCCAGGATTACATGGTATTCTCAGATTTGTCTTAATACACTTGAGTCGGTTCACAGTCCACATTGTATATACAATAATTGATGTGATTTCTGGTGAATTTCAAATCATACCAGATCTCTATCGGATCCCCCTACCTATAAGAACTAAGTGAATGTCTGGTATCCTGACCCAAGTTAGCAGCTCAATAAATTTGACACAACTTGTCATTGAAGAAAAAAAGTCCTACTGGCAGGTTTACAAGCTAAAACATCATGAACAGAATGCACTTCAAAAACAACTCAGATTGAGTAACAAAGCATTAATTATCAGAGCCAAGAAATGGTACTTAAAAACCAAAATACATCGATTTTTAAAATAAAGTATTACTCAGACACTAACCACTTTTTGGTATGGCCATGTCTAAACTCTCATTGCCAATTATGTTCTACTGAAGATGAAACCATATAACATCTACTGTATTCCTGTCCCTTCCTTAGTCCAATAGTGATGCTGGACATTATAGATACCTTAATCATCAAGATACAATCAAGGAGAGCACCTTCTCCAGCATAAGGATGTCCATTTTTCTAACCTTTTCACTTTGTCTGACTGGATGTAAGTTCATCTTTGCCATGCTCATCCTAGTGCCTACAAAACCTTCATCGATATTCTGAAACATACTCATGACAGAGATCATCTGCTAGCTCTGGACTGGTTTTAGCATGAAACTTGGCCAGAGTAACCCAGGTGGGTGGATAAATGTCCATCATGCTAGTGATGTCTAGTGGCTACTGCAAGATTTTCCTAAATCATCCTTCAGGATTCTGTAAATATTTAGTCTTGTATAAATAATTGTCTCAATTGTTCAAATAAATATTTTAATAAAAAAAAACAGGAAGACATCACATGATCTCATAATGCTGTTTAACAGCAAATTCTTTTTCACTCATGACACCTATCCCACCTAATGTAAACTTTAGCAACTTAAAGATGCTAGATAGTAATCCTTAATAAATCCCTATCTAAAGCTTCTCACTGATGAAAGCTGTAAACCAAAAATTAGTCTGGGAATATTGGACAGGACAACATTGGATAGAGACTTATTAAGCACTACCATCTAGTATCTATCGGTTACTAAAACTTACATTACATGGCTTAACTGTGTTGAGGTAAAAAGAATTTGCTGCACAAATACTTCTAGAGTTAACCCAATCTGGAATGAATTATCTCGAGAAACTTTGAGTAATAAATACCTTGTAGCAAGCAGGGATGGATGAGGTTTTATTGCTATTCATTTCCAAGATATTCAATATATTGACCACATTTAATTTATCTTAAATTCCACCTTAGGAATTAAAAATCTTTAACTATGAGAATGTAAATGTCAAGAAATTGGACTTTTTTAAAATAACATTAACCTTATTAAATGTCATATAAAAGGAAATTTACAAAGTCTATATACACATTTTATTATAATAACACACTATCATTATAATTAGTATGCTGTATAATGCATTGGATTTGAAGATTATGAAAAGGCATTTGATTCTATAATCATTTCTATGGCAATTAAAACATTGAATAATGAATAATCAAGACATAGAATCAAGTTATTATCATATTCTGGAAACTATTTATCAAAATACAGTCATAATTAAATCACATAGATAAGCTGGGAAGATTAACATTGTGATGGGGGGTGACAGTATGTCTCCAAAATTTTTTACAGCAGTATTAGAATAATTATTTTGTGAATCAAAATGGGAAGTAAGAGAGTAAAAGTAAATGTAGATTATTTATATCATCTAAATTTTGCAGATGGCATGGTAGTTTTATCAGATCATACTTCAGAGTTTCAGGAAATGCTGAAAGTTATTGAATAAAAGTAAGAAAATAAGAGTAAAGAGAAATGCTAAAAAGATTAAAATGATGTTTAAAGATTTTCTCAGAAAATGACAATAAAGATTGATAATGATGAACTAAAAGAAATTAACAACTACAAATACATTGGCCAGATTATTAATGCAGATCATAATAAATGCAATTAATTCACAGATTCGAACTTGGACGAAATGCTTTTGGGAGACATAATATTAAAAGGAAGTATGTTTCACCAATACTCACTTATGAATCTGAAATTTGGACATTGAGTGAAAAAGCAATGCAAAGACTGCTTTGTCATCTTGCATTGGTGATCGAGAGGTCAGCGCGACTGCCTTGCACTTGCAGGCAGTTGCCCGGGTTGCGGGTTCATGTCCCGGCCGATGCTATGACACTTAAAAAAAAAAAAAAAGACTACTTGTCAAACATTGGTGGCCTAGCGGTTAGCATAGCTTCCTTCCAAGCAGCTGGCCCAGGTTCGTTTCCCGGTCAACGCTTTGACATATATATATATAAAAGACTACAGAACACTTCAACAAAGGATAGAAGGAGGTATGTTAAGGGTAACAAGAAGTGATCAAAAGCAGCTATTATTAATATCATTAAAAGATTTAAGATAATGGAGATGGGCTGGATGCATTGCTATAGGAAATGGCAATAGATGGATAGTCCAAATTTTATATTGTATTCCCAATATAAAAGATCTAGAAAGAGACCAAATATGAGATGGATGGAGAAAATAAAAAAAGGTTATTGATGTGTTGTGGAGACGAGAAGTTGTGGTTCATAGTTACTAAATTAAATTTGGAGTGACCTTCGAACTGCAATGGATTAGTAAAGGTTGCAAATGATGACCAATAACTGTCATTTTATTGAGATGTCATGTGACTTTCTAGAAAATCTATTTCAGACAACAACAAAAAATAAGCATTTTTCAAAAACTACTTTAAAAAATAATTAGCATATGAATTTTTAAAAAGCAAAATAGGGTTTTAAATTAAAGATATATAGATTTGAGCACCTTTGATTTATCGTGAATTCAACCAAGAGAATGCTCGATGAGGTTTTGATCAGTGGTTGGTGGCTGCCTCAGTACTAAGGCTTCCAAAATCAATTCTCTTCTGCATAAGGTAAAAAAAAACTCAGTCTAAGCAAACGGAGCTGTTATATGCTTAACATTCTGTTTAACTTTGATGTTCTCTAAATAAAACAAGATACTCAAATGTCACATGAACTTGTGAGCAACGAACCATATGATTAATAATAAACAAATGTGAGAATTATAGTGTCGTATTATATATATGTATATAGATCAGTCATTTGGGAAGTTATACATTTGAGACCCAAATGACAGGTTGAGCGCAACAGCCACGTTCGATTGAACCACTTCAAGTTCTTTTTGTACTACTTGGTTCAATTGAAAACATTTATCTCTTAAATCCAGCATTCTACCAAACTGCATAGAAAATATCCTAACGAACACTTCTAAATTACCGATAATGAATTTAAGCAAAATATTTGAAATTACCGTGGATTAAAGTAGAAATTATGCACATTTATTTATAGATACTGGTCATCTAATACCACCCCCCCCCCCTGGAATTCGACAATAAATATATTTATATTGATGAATGTATGTTGCCTTTTATATCCTATTAAAGTATTTTCTGCTCTAACTATATATGTTAAAGCTTTTCAACTCTTTTTTTTTTTTTTAAATCTTAGTATTATTTTATAGAAAGTCCCTGAAAGTAACTTTATAATGGTTTGAGTATTTGATTTCTAATACTTTGTCTTTCTTAGATTTCATTAAAGAGACATCTTAAGCTGACACTAGAAGTCCATTGTGAATCATTAATCTTTTCTTATCTAGCCACTGTTTGCATCTTTCATTACTGCTACTATTCAGGATTTGAAATGGTGGACTAATATCATATAACAATCCATTTGATTCTTCAAATGCAGAAATAGTCAAATTTAGTTCAGTGTGTAAATAAAAAATAACATATAGATAGGTAGATAGATAGATGGATGGATAAAGATATATATATATAGATAGAGGCAGACAGACCATCAGACAGATAGATAGATGGAAACATAAATAGATAGATAACTGACTATCAAACAGATAGATGTATGGATAGAAAATGGATGGATAGATAAATAGATAAACAGACATATAGCTAGATAAATAGACAGGTACATAGATTAAAATAGACCATAACCATTATGAATACACAAATTGAATTCAATAACCTCTATTGTGAATACAAGTCTTAAAAATCATAAACTGCTATCTGATAAAATAATGGATTAGTTCTTTCATATAACGGATGTATTTTGACTAGACATAGTTTCATCAGCTGTTCTAGAGGGTTAAATACCTGTCACTTATACTATAATAGCAGCTCAGATTTTATATAAAAATGCTTTCATGGAATCCCTTAGTTTCTCAAATTATGAGGTTACCAATATACAATCGTGTGTATATATTACATTTAAATACGTAATGTAAACATTAAACCCACACTGCCCATGGTTGGTACAGTTACACTCTCATTTATGTTATTATGCTTATTGTTAACATTAAAACTTTAAATGCTCTTTTACCATTTTACCTTTTGCAAAGTCCTTATTTAAAAAAAGTCTCAAAGTAGAGTGAATCCTCTTTGCCAGATTAAGATCTTTCTTAATGATGATACACATAAATAAAATTAACAATTTGTATTTCTTATGAAAGGATTTGTAATGGTGGTATATATTCTCAATTGTGAAACTGTTTACAAGCTGACAATTAGCTCAGATACGAGTATTACTTATATTTAAACTCTCAGAAAAAGATGTTAAGGCTGATTCTTAACCAAACATATAACAGAAATCGTAAGAAAATAATATAATGAAGAACAGATTTTTCATTGTTACTAAATATATAATTCTTAGAATTTAAGCACTCTTAAGTTATAACTGTGTTCTTTTAAATCTCTATTTTTTTCTTTTTTATTTTCAAACTCTGTTGGTAGAAGCAACGGAAAAAAAATTCTTTTGTAATAATTTAAGCAGTAGTCTATAAAACACCATGACTAACTCTGCTTCCACTTAACACATATATCCATGAGCAGTGCATCATTGCCATCAAATCTTCAGGATATCAGATGATAGATGCTCTTGCTTAATGCATATATACATATAAGCAGATAAAGTCACGTTTTGTTTTACTGGTATATACATCTTAGTCAAACAATAAAGAATGTCTAAAGTTAATATAGAACTGAGGCCACTAAAATTTAAAGTTATTAGCTTAATGTTAATTGTATTTAGTTATTGCAAAGCAATTGGGTTGAGTTCAAATCTTTAGGGTATTTTGAAACTTTAAGCTAATATTTTGATAATGTAAAAGAGGTTTAAATGACTGCTAGATGTGCAATAACTGAATATTGTAGCAAAATTGTATTAGCAATAAGATAAAATTAAAACAGGTTTTAGAGAATATCTTATGGAAATTAACAAGGGGAATTCACAACTCTACAGGTGTTTCAAATCTACTCTGATATACTGATATTTTAATGAAGTCTTTCAGTTATGCTGCTTACTGTAAGCGTAAGTAATAAATAAATGCCTACTAGTAATGCTTATTAAATTCTTATCCAGTGTCATTTTATCCTATATCCCCAGAACAGTTTCTAGCTTATGGACTTCATCATTGAGAAGCTTTTGGATTAGAGAGCAGTGCACTTTTAAACCTAATACACTTATCTTTCCACAATCATCCATTGTTTAGTTTCACTTTATTATCAAGATATTAGTCCCAAATGATAAATATACTAATGTGATTGTGTAGTTTATATAAATCTGAAACTAGTTTAATATCTACATACTAGAGTGTGCACAGTATTTTAACATGTACAGACACCTTTATTATCTGGCCAGGATTGGTAAGAAACTAACAAAGCATCAGCACTTGATTACATAAATTCTGTTATAAATGTAATAAGTGCATTTCTACACAACTATAGAAAGCTTATTTCTATAAATTAAATACAGCTTAGCACTTTCATGAACCTATAGTGTTCTCATACTTGTAGCAAGGTGAACTGTAATCATAATAGAGAGATGAATGTAACTATATTTTTGAAGAGATTAAAATTTATTTAAATTCGTTGTTAAATATTTAAGTTAGAGTGTTCATATTTTGGAGTGAGGGAAGGATGAGTCTTTATGGTTGAGAGCATTTGCCTCTCTTATTTTTCTCTTTGAATCATTTCATTCAATGCATTGGATGGTTGTGCAAGAGGGAACATGCTTTTTGGTGCTCAAGGAATATAGAACTATGTTCTGTCCTGTCTGAGTCTCTTTGTATAAGTATTGGTGCTGGAAAAGGTGTATAGATAGGAATGCTCAAGTTCCCCATAATAAATTGATAGATGCCCAATTTGGGCCCATTCAATTTTGTAAACAGTACTCAAGATGAGTCTAGGTCCAAGCCTACCTTTGGAGTTATTCAGTAGCCTTTTATGTAATTACATCTTATCTCTCCATTATGATTATAGTTCATCTTGCAAAGAATATAAGAATGCCATAACTTTTCTCAAAAGTGCTGAGCCAAATTTAATTTATAGAAATATCAAGCTTCTACATGGTTGTGTATAAGTGCAATTATTACATTCTGTATAGAAGCAGTATAAACGGTTAACATCATCTTAAATGTTGTTAATAACAAGTCGGTGCAAACCATCATCATCATCTATTCTGATCACAGTAAACAAATTTTCCATGTGATGTGATGTTGATGTGATGTGATGTATTATGGCTTCTCCTTAAACGAAGTCAAGAATATCTCAGCAATTATGCTCAGATAAACCTGTTAGCCACTTTCTTTTACATTCCCCACTCTAAATTTACCCATAATCTGCTCTATCCCATTTCCACAACATAATTTTTGTCAACTCTATAACCTTTATATCTAAATCCCCCTTATCTTTTCCCAAACCCAGCATAAAAACCAATAATTCACTTTCTGTATAATCACTCTTTTCATATTTATTTTTCCACAACTTCATTATATGTACCCTTTCTGTTTTCAAACATTTACATTCAATTAACAAATGCCTAATATTTTCAATTCCTTCCTTACATAATTTACAAAATAAATCACCCATATTTTTCCATTTACATGTATATTCTTTTGTAGCTAAAGATCCCGTTCGAGCCTTAAACAATAAACTACTTTCCTTACTATTATCATATATTAACTCACACCTAATATTCTGTTTATTTCTATATATATTTAAACTCTTTTTACTCTCCATACTATTTCTCCATCTCTCTAATTCCCTAGTCTTTATTAATAAATTTATTCTTTTATCCCATTCCTTACTACTATAACACTCAATAATCCTCTTAACACAATCATCCCATCTTTTGTACAAATATACTGATATAAATTCTTTATCCAAATCTTTTGCATAGCGCATTACCTTTCTCACCCATCTTGTTACCTGCCCTTTACTCATAGCCCAATTAAATACTATTTTAGCTATTCTTTTATTATCCATAAACTGCAATCTACCAAACATTTTCATTTTACTTTTTGCATCTCTCATATGAAAACTTGACCATCCCATTTCTCCTTGAATTGCCTCCCTTGCTGTCCATACTTCTGCATCCAATGCATGTCTTCCTACTTCCCTTTGAGCTTTTTCTAAATAATCTAATATCTTTTTACTAACATATAATGCATCATTACCATATGTTAACCCTGCTACTGCAACTCCTTTCCATATAATTCTAGCTACATCATATTTATTATATAAAAATACTGTTAATTTCTTTATCAATCCCTTTCTTTTCTCTGCTTCATTTATCAATTTTTTCTCCCATTCATCCAAATAATTTTTCTGATTACTTAAAATAATTCCCAAATAACTATATCTATTCACCACACTTAACTTAATATCTCCCAATAAAAATTCTACATCTTCTCTTTCCTCAGTATTAACCATCATTATATTTGAATTTTCTTCACTAAATTTAATCCCCATCTCTTTACCCACCCTTGCACATGTCCTCAACATAACTTCCATATCTTCTCTTTTTTCTGCACACAAAAATATATCATCTGCAAAAAAAAGACCTGACAAAATATATACTCCCTTACTACCTATTAACGGTATTTCTATCCCTCTTCCTAATCTTTCTATTGCTCTTTCCATTTCACTCAAATACAACACAAACAAAATAGGTGACATAGGGCATCCTTGCCTTAGTCCCACACCATTTTTAACTTTAATTGATTCTATATTCTCTAATTGATATATATAATAATTATTTTCATATAATTTCTTAATAATATCTATTAAAGCTTCATCCATTCCCAAATTTGCTAAACTTATCCATAATCTATTTCTATTTACTCTATCATATGCCTTCTCTATATCTATAAAACTCATATATAACTGTTTATCTGCATTCCTACTCATATCCATAAGTTGTGTAACTACAAATAAACTATCTCCTATATGCCTATCTAATCTAAAACCTCCTTGCATTTCACCCACTACATTATTCCCTTCCATCCATTTTACAACTTTACTAGCCACCATATACGAGAAAACTTTATATAAAACTGATGTTACCGCTATCGGTCTATAATTATTCAACTTTCTATGATCCTTACCCTTTCCTTTAAATAATAACCTTATTCTTGTATTACTCCAACTACTTGGGAAAACTCTATTCTGTGCCATTTTATTAAAACAGGATAATAACTTTACTTTTGCCCTATATCCTAAATTCATTACCATCTCTGCTGCCCATCCATCTAAACCTCTTGCCTTCCCACTTTTCAATTTCTTCTCTACCTCATTTAGTTCATTTTCTGAAAAACTAATATTCCCATTACTATATTCTTTCATATTTTCTAATATTCTATCATTCACATCTAACATCTTTTCTATATTCATTACATAACTATTTAAGATTCTCTCTAAATCTTCTCTAGAACTACACTCAGTTCCCTCATCATCTAGTAATACTAACTCTCTCTCCCCTACATTTCTCCTTTTAATATAATTCCAAAATTTTTTACTTCCATCTCTTCCACTTTTATTAATATCCTCCAACAATTTCCTATTCAATTTCATTCTCTCTCTATAAATATCTATTTTAGCCAACTTCTTCTTTTCTAAGTACTTTTCCCATTTAGCATTAATATCTTTTTCACTTTCCTTATTCTTAATAGCACACTTATATTCTCTACATGCTTCTTTCCTTTCTTTTACACTTTTACTAATTTTAATTTTTTTATTACTTTTATTCTTTTCAATATTCTCACCTAAAACCCTATTTGCAACTTTTTCTACTTCCTTACACCAATCCTTATACTCATCCCCAACCCACTCTTCCATTATTTCTTCAACTTGTATTTTATACTCTTTCAACTTATTCTTATCATTTACTCTCCATCCACATCTTTCACTATTATTTCTACTTTTATTTCTATTCTCCATCACATTACTAACCATTTCAATTACAATGAAATTATGATCACTAGTGCATACTTTTTCTTCATTATCAAATACCTTAATTTTCCGTATTTTATTTATTCCCTCTTTCTCTACCAATACATAATCTATTGTGTGAAATATATTATTTCTGGACCATGTGTATTGTCCCTCATAAATATTTAATAAATTTCCAATACTCAAATTCACTTTCTGACAAAAATTCTTCAAAAGCTGTCCATTTTTATTATCTACATCATCAATTTCTTCAATATGTCCATTCATATCCCCTATAACCATTATTCTCTTCTCCCTTTCTTTAAAACTTTGTATATCCTTAACTAAACATTCATATATATTACTATTCCACTCCAATATAATTTGACTATCTCCAGTAGCTATATAAACTATAGCCACCATCCATTCTTGTCTACCCAACCTTATTTCAAACCACAAGTGTTCTTGACATTTAACAATATTTAAATATTTTTTTGATATAACATCTATACCACCACCCCTTTTTTCTTTTTCTTTTCTATTTATACCCTGCCATACCAACTGTTCCAAAATAGGTTCTTCTTCTTTTTTTGTCTACATTTCGCCACCTAGTGTAAGCTTTCTTAAGCTATAGCTGCAGATGGTAGTACACATTAAAATAATCATCCAGTACTATACTATCCTATCCAATATTTACAGACTAGTTTTTAAATTATGGCTTTTGACAATGAGGTGGTTTTGGATCTGGTACCAATGCACCTGGATTCTTCTGCATCTAATGCACTTTCTTCAACAAGATGTCAGTGGGTATCATTCAAAATCTTATGGGAGAAGAAATTACATCAATACTTCAGCTACGATAACACCAATTACACAGAAACTGAATGTCAGTGTTTGCAATGACATTTAATGATTATTATTTATTTATTCAAATAAAAATAAATGTAAAAAAGTCACTCTGCTTATCTATCTCAGAAAATTAAAGAAAAATCTTTAAGAAATTAAAGTAATTAATTCATTAATAAAAATGATAAAACAGCAAATATATATTCTATATAATAAGATAATTTCTAAAATATGATACCACAATTGCACATTTTAAATCAAAGTTGATCAAATTATCAGACTCGGTGATATCTTCCATGTACTGAAAACCATTTCTTGATATTATGATGACTAGAGAAATCCTATAGCATCACTGCTATTGCTAGACACACACATGCCATTAACCATGTTTGTTTTAAAATGGACAAATGACATTCAAAAATGAGTTTATGCACCTAAATATATATTACTGAGGTAGTGAATCTGATTTTGCTAAAGTTAGTATGGTTTTATAAATATAATCACATGATAACAGCCTAAGCTTATTTAAACCATAAATCATCAACCTATTGTTAAGTCAAACTCCACATTTAGAAGATAGATTCCATCTTTCACTCTGGTCTAAAATCTTAATATAGAAAAGAGAGCTTGTGCCAGATTTTAATAGAGAATTTATATTCCTTGGAGTTTAAGTAAACTCCATTAATTTAACATGCAAATATAACCTGTTTTGAAAGTAGTCTAATAAATAGGTTTTTAAAACTTTCAAACATCACTGCTACTAATTATTATTTAGATAATAAATCTGATTTCATTCCATGTTTATCTAATGGTGAACCTTCTAGTCATCTGCTAGACATTCAGACATTTTATAGCAGAAGTGATTGCTATACGGACATCATTGAAACCTTGAGCAATTATTTGAAGTTAGTCGATTTCTTTCAGAATCTCCTAGCATTCCTAGCACACCAGATTCTCCTCCTGCTGTAGATCTTAGTAGGCTATCTACAGCTGAAACAGAGCAATATTCCAAAGAAATGACCCAACTAACTCTTAAGTAAGATAATAAGTTATTCAGTGTAGCACTATATGAATGGTTGATTGAATGTGGGCTTGGTACACTTTTAAAAATCAAATCACCATTTTTGGAACAATTTCGTAATAAGATCTATAACTTGTCATCCTAAGAATATTGGTATGTTGGATTTATTAAGGAAATACTATGAAAAAAAAAACATAGAAATTTTGCAACAGTTGTCAAAATATTGGCACAACAAGAAGTCCAAAAGAGGAATAAAATCAATTTTTTAAAAAGGATGGAATATTAATCAAGAGCAGTTATGTATGCAAAAATCATGAACTTCAGAAGTAATACTTTTAGTGATGGAGGTTTTCTGAACCTTCAATCTGGTTGTCAAGGCAATTCACATAAGTAAAAAATGGATTTAACTTTTCACTCTGGTCTAAGATCCTTATATAGGCAAATATAGTTGGTGTAGAGCAGGGATCCCCAACCTTTTTGCACTTAAGAGCACATTCTATAATATTGGCCAGGTGGTGGGCACCATTTATTTTTTTCAACCAGGTGGGGGAACCATTTAGTTTTTCAATGTAAATTTTTCTGGATATTGTTAATAATACACATAATGTACAAAAAAATATTTATTTAAAAAAAAAATTTAACATATAATTAACGTTTATATTTTTACACTGTAAAAGTATATTATGCCCTACAATTTGATTAAAATATAATACAATAATTTATAAGAAATTTTAAAATTAAAATTTATTTGTATCAGATAAATAATTTTTTATCGTGTTCAGACATCAACGGGCACACGTAAAATGGTCTGCGGGTGCCATGGTGTCCATGGGCATAGGGTTGGGGACCCCTGGTGTAGAGTTTTAACAGATTGAGATTTTTTATATTTCTAGAAATTTAACAGGCAAATATAATCTATTTTGAAAGCAGACTAGTAAATAGTCAAATTTTAAAACGTTCATTCCCAAATTCTATTAATTGCATAATAAACATGATCTTGCACAAATCTATATGACTTTATAAATGTAATCACATGATAAACAGCCCATGCTTATCTAAATTATGAATCTTCAACATATTATTAAAGTAACATCTATAAGTAAAAGTTAAAATAAAATGGCAGCAATATAAATGGGTTTAAACCATCATTGACTTTGGTTTGATTGACACACACCTCCATATTTATCAGGTATCCATGTTATTTGCAAAGTTATTTTGAGAAGGTTTTTGGATTAATTAAAAATGTTATTTTTTGTGAAGTTTGTTAAGATTCACAATTATTTTAAATAATTATTAAAAATCAACAGTGTACATTTATACACTCTTATTTTAAAAAAAATTTTGATAATATGTGTTTTTTTTAAAAAAAAAATAAAAAAAAATAAAAATATATAAAAAAAAAAAAATAATTTAATTATTTTTTATATATAAAATAAAAAAAATAAATAAAAAAAAAGAGATTGGGGGGGGGAAAAAAGAGGGGGGGGGGGGGGGGGGAAAAAAAAAATATATATATATAATATTATTATTCGATGTCTATATTTTTAAAGCAGTATATGTAATTATATAACTGAATATTTGTAAATACAGTAACTAAATAATTAAAATGTTTTATCCACTTAGGAGCACTTTTGATTATCCCAATAATCTTTGTCAACTAACTTTCCCAAAATTCTGTGATCTTAACGTTTGCTGCTTGCCTGTTAATTAACTTCCTTTATTTTTCTTTTATTGTTATTTTTTTCAATTTGCAATATTTTTATATTATTAAAATTGAAGTCAAAATCAGAAATACATTATTTATTATGATCATAAAAAACAGATGCAGAAATATTATTATCTAGTATGTAATTTTGTTCCAATTTCTGAATTCGTTTTAATAATAGCAAGTGTTCTTTTTTCCAACACACATCTAGATTCACCTATATATACAATGCCACACCAACATATCCATGTATAAATGACACAATTTTTATTTATAAATGAGGTTTTATCTTTTGAGTTATTTATTAATTTGTTTAATGTAGGTGTGTAAAATGCAATATCACATATACCTTTATAAATTTTCCTTATAAAATTTAAATATGAATTTTTAGTCTTTTTTATATGCAAAAATATATTATTATCAGATTAAGCTCAAATGATTACATTCTGATATAGAATAATGCTTCTATACTAAAATCAAAAGTTTAAACTTACAAAAAGTCTCACCAGGGAGAGCAGCTAAATCTGATAATGTTTAAGAGAATTAATATACACTATTTCAATTATAAGCTATCCAATAAATAAATAAATAAATAAATGAAAAGTCTAAAAAATAAACAAAAAAATAAATAAAACATGAAAATTCATAAATTTAATAAATTTTATGACATGCCAGCCAACATTTTTTGACTCAAAGTGCTCTCACTAAATTCAACATTTTAAACGTTACAGTTTAGAAATGTCATCACAGTTGTGAATAATGCTTATTCAGGTTATGATAAAAACATATTTTCTTTTTCTCCAAAAATTTGACATGAGACAGTTTTTCAAAGTATAAAATATTTTTTAAATATTAAGCTAAAGACTTTACAAAATTTAAGAAAGTTCATAAAGAACCCACCTTAAGCGATATAATGGAAGTTCCACAAAAAAGCACCACTTAAAAGTTCTTGTTTTGAATCAGCAAGTTTAAAGTTAGTATAAAGAGTTTAACAGAAAATCTGAAATGGGTAACTGCAAAAATAAATGTGACTCCACAGATACCAAAATCAACACAGATTTAAATACATCAAAACAATTGGAAATACCATGTCTGCCAATAATGGCAAATGTTTCCACAGAGGAAAAAAGTTATTGAAGAAAAAAAAAAATCATCTAGAACAAGTGTTTAATTGCAATGAAACTGAGTTATTCCGATATTTCAATGCTTTGGGAAGGCAAAGTCTGACATTTAGTTGTTGTTTTTTTTTAAAAAAATAAAGATATGGTTCCAGTAGATTATTGTTATTTTTATTTTTTGATAAATACGAATAGATAAACACACACACAGCAAACATATATGTGAATATGCTTTATCAATTTATTGTTAGTAATTATAATTACAGAATATTTTTTAACTTTTCATATAGCAATGTAATTCAATAATAATCATGTTCATAATGTGTATTAAACCAGCTTTTTGCTAGTTATGGCTAAAAACATGACAGTTTGATGTCGGCTTCCCATCACTCTAAATCGGGCATTTTTATTACTACCGTTAACATTTTGTGTTATTTTAAAGGTTAAAAAAAGTTCCATACGATGCTGCCCTCTCTTGAATTATTTTACAAGTAAAAAATCAATAAAACTGACGTTATGTCTAACAAAGGAAAAAGGCTGTCCTTTTTTGAATCTGATTGGCTGTTAAATTTTGACAACAAAGAAAATGATTGTCAATAACTTTTACTGCTACTATTTCTTTTGTTTCATTTCGAAAATGATAAACAAATGTTTTAGACCATTTTAAAAGTATTTTTTGGCAAATTATAAATTATTTTGATAAAATATGCTAAAAATAAAATTATTTTAGAAAAATAGTTAAGAGTTTAGCAAAAATTATTTACTTATCCACAATGTAAAATTGGGAAAGAAATCACTGACATCAGCAAAACTTTTTGGTTGGTGAGTAATGTTCGTTTTAGATTTGTCGCTATCAAATATTTTTATAATTATAAATAAAAATTTATTTTTGAAAAAACTTTAGTTTATTTTCATAACCTGACAAATTATTAATATACTTTTTACAAACGAAACTAAAGTGAATATAATATTAAACGATGAATATATTTGATGCTTGAGTTTGTGAATTGACCAATTAAAAGTTTAGACTTTTAACTCACTCGGACAATAAAATAATCAGCAAAAAAGAGGTTAAGAAAAGTTTATTTATTCATTTTTACATAATAAGCTTAATTTATTTATAATAGTATACTTAGCATGCTTTCAACTAGTTTGTAGTCATAATCATGGCAAAACAGTTAAGGAGAATTACGTAATTTATAGAAATAGAGATTTTTAATGCATCAATTATAAAATGTAAATGAGACAATTAATATAATCCACTTTTGAAAGGAGGATGTAGGACTTTTTCTTATTGATGGTGTTTGTATTATCAGTGGTATCCAAAGCCTCTTTGACCTTGCATTATATTGTTTTTAAAAAATAGTGTTTATACTATAATTTTAGGTTGCATTTGCAAACTCTGTATATAATAAAGCATCATCTGTGTTATATATATATATGTGTGCTTTAAAATGTATCCTACATGTACAGTGCAGTATACAATACATATTGCTTTGTAATAAAAGTTTGTGAACAAAATGTGTTATTCGTAATATACAATATACCCAAGGGAATCAGAACAAAATATAGTAGATATTGTGGATCCAATGTACAGACATTTTTATTACTACTACCACCTATCTGTAAATAATAATAATAATAATAATAATCATCATCATCATCAAATGATTTATTGCTCAGGAGTTCAGAAGATTGAGCACTGAAAGTAATTTAACTGATTTGAGATCCATGAACTCTAAACTCCACAATATGCCATTCTTCCACTATAATAACCACAATATGCCATTCTTCCACTATAATAATGCCATTATATTAAACAAATATTAATGAATTAAATATACATATACTGCCACCTATCAATAAATCAAAAAATAATACTGGAATAAATGTATGTACATTTTGATTATTACTGCCATCTAATAATGAATTAAAATCACAATGGACTAAATGTATATGCATATATATTATTACTGCCACCTATCCACAAATTAAAAAATAATAATGGACTAAATGTATACACCTTTTGCTTATTACTGTCACCTATCAGTAAACGAAAAAATAATAATGGACTGTGTATATACATTTTGACTATCACTGCCACCTATCAGTAAATTAAAAAATAATAATGGATTAAATGTATATACATTTTGATTATCACTTCTAACTATCAGTAAATTAAAAATAGCAATGGACTAAATGTATATACATTTTTATTAACACTGCCATCTAGTAGTGACTTAAAATCATAAAGGACTAAATTTGATGTGATGTGATGTACTGTAGCTTCTCTTAAACAAAGTCAAGAATCTCTCAACAATTATGCCCAGAGAAACACCTGTTAGCGACTTTATTTTCCATTCCCCAGTCTAAGTTTTCCCATATATATATATAGGACACTACTGCCACCTATCAGTAAATTAAAAAAACAATAATGGACTAAATGTATAAACATTTTGGTTATTATGGCTATCTATCACTAACATAAAAAATAATAATGAACTAAAATGTATACGCATTTTGATTATCACTACGACTTGGATTAAGTATATACATTTTACTTATTACTGCCATCTATCAATAAATTACAATATAATGTATATATATTTTGATTACCATTGCTACCTATCAGTATATATAAAGTAATAATGACCTAAATAAATATATATTTTGATTATCACTGCAACCTATCAGTAAATTAAAAAATAATAATTGACTAAATGTATATACATTTTGATTCAATTAATAAAAAATAATGAACTAAGTGTATATCCATTTTCATTATCACTGCCATCTATCAATAAATTAAAAATAATGGACTAAATGTATATCCATTGTGGTTATCACTGCCACCTATTAGTAAATTCAAAAATAATAATGGACTAAATGTATATTTATTTTGATTATTACTGCCACCTATTAGTAAATTAAAAAAATAATAAGGAACTATATGTATATCCATTTTGATTATTATTGCCATGTATCAGCAAGTTAACAAATAATAATGGTCTAAATATCAGTAAATTAAAAAATAATGGATTAAATGAATATACATTTTGCTTATTACTGCCACCTATCAGTCAATTAAAAAATAATAATGAACTAAATGTATATTCATTTTAATTATTACTGACACCTATAATTAAAAAAATAATAATGGAGTAAATGTATATACATTTTGGCTATTACTGCCACCTATTAGTAAATTAAAAAATAATAATGGACTGAATGTATATACATTTTGGCTATCAACGCCACCTATAAAAATAATAATGGACTAAATGTGTATACATTTTGGTTATCACTGCTACTTATTTGCAAATAAAATTAACACCTTTAAAAATCTCTTTTAAAAAAGTAACTTTTTTTTTTTTTGATGTTTTTTATTAATCACACGAACTGATTATATACATATTTTTTTAAATTGAAAAATAAATATCTTAGAATAAAATGCTATATACTGTATCTTATCAAAAAATAAATAAATCAAATAATGAAACTTGAAACAACAAACATACTGTATTACTAAAAAAACAACTAAAAACGCGTTGTGTTCATTAAAATTGATTTTATCCGCAAAACTAATTTGTGACCCAGACAGAATCTCTTGTATAGAGACTCCCAATTTATGAAAGATAATGAGTTTTTCAGGAATGAATTTCTAGGTTTTTTTGTTCGCAAGCTAAGTTTTTTTTTTTTTTAAATTCTGCAGAGACCTGAGACGCGGTAATATTTTGTGGACATTAAAAGAATTCATTTTTAATTTTTTCTGTTTGTTAATAAGATTTCAAAGATATTAAATAAGTGTTGCTTATTTTTTTATTTCTTTTCTTTATTAATTTTGCACCTTGGTGTTTATTTTACATCACTGATTTTATGTTTTTATTTGTTTACTCAAGTGATTAATAATTCCTTCTGAACTTGAAAAACATTTTTTTTTAATTCTTGTTTTATTTACCTTCCTACCTATATTAAATTAGTTGAAGAAATAAAAGATTATTTATAACTGACAACTACACAGACTATATTCAACATTATTATTACTATTTGAACGTTTTATTAATAAAACAATAAGTGCTGGAGGAGAATAATATTAACAATAGCTTTCAGCCTCAGAAAAAATTCAATTTATACATTAAATACATAAATAACAAAAAATTCTATGGTTATAAAACTAATCTAGAAAGACGATATTATTTATTCTTATTAAATGCCAACAAGTCAATGTCGACTATTGGTAATCATATTAACAATGTGCGTTCTAACCTCTGTTTTTAATCCTGCGCTGTCACATTAGTATCCCCCCCCCCCATGATCTCCTAAATAACTATCCATTTGATTATATAATTCATCTGTTTGATTTTTCAGGATGTTCAAAAACATATTGTTGTATTTATATATTGGACTATATGCATCATCTATTATAAGTATTGAATGTCTTTAGAAAAAATTAACTTCATCATCAGATTTTCAATTGGATGGACGGTTGAAGAGTTGAAGTGTGGAGTAGATTGAAGCCTGTCCATTAAAGTATGAGGATTGTCTATCTTAATATATAGCTGAGCACTTATAGTATATATGTGTAGAGATGATAATCTGGACCAACTGATGATTGCTGGTTTAGCATGAAATACGTATATTGGTGATTATTTATCTTTTCAACATATATGTGTTTAAAAGTATCAGTGTTATTAGATAGAGTGGAGAGTGGTGGGTCATGTGAAAGTCTGTGCTCATATACTCTATATATTAAATATTCCAAGTACATTCATCTGTTAGTAATAGCAACAGCCTGAAGGTATTTGGAATATTTAAGTAAAGTTAAATTTTTCTAAAGACATTCAATACTTATATTAGATAATGGAAATAGTCCAATATATAAATACAACTAAAATACCATCATCACAACCCTCCAGGAAAACATATATCATTGATGTTATAATGAAATCTATACTGATCATCTTCACGTTTTTCCCCCACCAGTCTTTCCCAGAATTATGAATTTCTTCTAATAAGTTAGATTATTTGATGACATAACCAAAAAAATAGGATCTAATGAATCAGAATATGGATAATTTCATCTTGGCTTAGTACTCAAGTGGAAACAAAGGAGTTAATTGAATATCCACTTGTTCATTTTTCTTGCCACCCAAAAGAAAAGAAGTTATTATATGATACAAAACAAACTGAAATTGTATAAAATTTCAAACTATTGTTTCATTTTAAATCAGAGGTGTACCCTAAATCTTCATTTTTTGGTAAACTAATTTTCCTTGTTAAAACTGAAACCTCTGAAGATTTGAAATAATTCAGCAGGACTGGGCAGTTAATTTCACATTAGACTTAAATAATAGCTCATTTTTCATCAATACTTCTGATATATATATAATATAGATATCATGTATATTATGATCAAGTTTGCAATTATTGTTGAGTTTAATCATCATCTGACTATCATAAGTGTATGATCTTTTACCTCAATTCATTCTATTACATTTGACTCATCATCATGTGGCAAAATTTAGAGATGACTTTGACTATCCTTCTTTTTTATTTATTCTATTACAATATATGTGTTATATAATATATAGATTTAACAAACTTTTCAATGAAAGATAAGGTAAAAATGGATATATATATAAACTGTTTAAAAAGATTTTTATTAGATCATTCTGCTTGATTTAAACCACATACTTGAAGATCATATATGAGATAGATAGATATTAAGAACAACAAGAAGATATTGGAAATGAAATATATGAGAGAGAAAACCAACAGATGTCACTGATGTCATTGGATTAATTATGGACATGAAATGGTCCTGAACTAGACATATTTCTAGATGAGATGATAAGAAATGGGCAGTTGAAGTTTTAAAGTAGATCAAAGAAATTGTGAAAAAACTTGGAAAGAGGCCATGTGTTATAGTCGGCCAAACGCTGCACTACAAAAATTTTGTGATATTTTAATAATTATAAATGCATTTTTAAGGTGGGGAATGGAATTTCATAGCTCTATGATGACCAGTAAAATAACACATTATCACCATTTTTATGTTTATACAAGTTATTAAGATAGTAGCAACTCTTTCCATACAGTACTGCCACACAGAGTCAACCTTCTAGCATCCATTCATTAGTATGGCTTGCGATGGACAGCATTACTATATGAAGAGAGTTGTTACAACTTTATGATGACTTAATAAAAATTCATTCATATTTAAAAAATTAAAATTCAACCAACAAAAATTTAATTAATTTACATTTTTCAATAGCACTATAATCAAGCAATTAAAAAACATTCTTGTTACATAGTTCACTTTATAATCTTTTTTTCTATATTTGCAAAGTTTAAATATGATTTATAGGATGTTTTTCATTTGTAAACTTATTTCTCTAACAAATCAAACCCAATTTATTGAGTTCCAATATAAAATAAAGTTTAAATATTGAATTTCCAACAAGTAAAACAATAGATATGACAATTTATTGAAATATATAAAACACAAATAAGTCCATCAGAGATAATTATGAAATTTAAAAGAAAGAAACAATTTTGTTTTATAAATTTTATATATATTATTGTAAGTATTTTTATTATATAAAATATAAATTAACTGCATCTTTCTTTCTAACAAGACTCTCTCATATGAGAAATCAAGAAAATCAATTGATATGTATGTCTCTCTACTGAGAGATTTCACAAACTTTTCTTTCCGAGTGTTAAAATTCACATGTATTTTATTCTAATATTTTAATTTAAATAATTCTAAAGATGTCACAATATTCCAAAAATGTGAGAAATTCAAGTGTGTCAAACTCCTCATTGACAAGATACAACTGTTTTCTTAGAAGTCTCAAACTTTGCGATATTACGAGAAAATATTTTGAATGGTTAAAAACTTGATTTTTTTTAATGTTTTTCATTATTATTGCATCATAATTGTTTAATAATTATTACAAATCAAGAATATAATTATATGTTAATTTTCTATATAAATGCTTTATTTTTTAATATAAAAACTAATTTTTTTCTAAATGACAATACCATAGAAATGTTAGTTATGAACTGTTCAGTAACGCTCACTGTCTATTAAAATAATAGCAATATTGTAAAAAATATTTTAAAAAATTTAAACTTTTAAAGCACAACTTGAAAGATTTAACAGATATTGATAATTATTCATTTACATTTTAAGTACAAATGTCAAACAAAGAAGATTTTGTTCAATTTGAAAAATAAATCTGTTCCTCCTAGTGGCTGGATGATGAAACAATGCTATGTTTTAATTAAAATATAATTGTTAAAATAATTGCAGAAAATGTGACTTTTTAGAATTTATTTAATATCAATTCAAAAATATCTATCAAATGAAGTCAAATTTATTATATTTAGATATATAATAATAGTTTAATACTAAAATTAAGTTGAAATGTTACAGTAAGTGAAAGCAAAGAAAACTATCAGAATGTTAGTGTAGCATAATAGGGTTAATAATATTAACAGTAAATGAATAAAGTAATCAAATAGTTTTATTGTTTGGGAGTTCATAAAAATTTTGAGTTTCAGAGGTGTCAGAACGAATCAATCCAAGGACTTTATATTTGAAAGTCTGGAGTCTAGTAATATATTAACCTTTTAACTGCTGATTATTTTATTGGCTGGGTGAGGTAAAATTCTAAACTTTTAATTGGTCAATTCACAAACTCAATGATCAAACGGTCAAAATATATTCATCTTTTTAATATTATATTCACTTTAGTTTTATTTGTAAAAAGTATATTAATAATTTGTCAGATTATGAAAGTGAACGAAAGTTTTTTCAAAAATAAATTGTGATTTATAATTAGAAAAATAGTCAATAGCAGAAATCTTAAAAGGAATGTTACTTGCCAACCAAAAAGATTTGCTGATGTCAGTGATTTCTTCCCACTTTTACGTTGCCATAAGTACGTTGCGATAAGTAAATAATTTTTGCTAAAGTCTTAACTATTTTTCTAAAATAATTTTATTTCTAGCATATTTTATCTAAATAATTTGTCAAAAAATACATTTAAAATGGTCTAAAACATTCGTTTATCATTTTTGAAATGAAAGAAAAGTTATCGTAACTCTTTAGTTTTTGACAACCATTTTCTTTTATTGTCAAAATCTAACAGGCAATCAGATTCAAGAAAGGGTATTATTTTTCTTTTGTTAGACCTATAATGACAGTTTTATTGATTTTTTACTTGTAAAATAATTCAAGAGAGAGCAGCATCTTACGGAACTTTTTTTAACCTTTAAAAAGAGTGCAAAATCATAATAGTAGTACCAAAACTGACTGATTTAGAGTGACTTCAAGCTGCTTCAGTTTTAAATGACTGGGCAAAAATTAATTGAATGCTTTTATGGCTTGGGAGTGCATAATAAGTTTACCAGAAGTGGCAAAATTGAAATGAATATAAAGATGTTATATTCCAGAGTTCGATCTTTACCACTGCACTAATCAAATACACACTTTTATGTTTATAGTACCACACATTCAAACATATCTGCTTACTAATACTTGTTACTAAAACATAACTCATATCTTTGTAGTAAAATTACATGCAGTGAAAAAAACAAAATGAAACATAAATTGAAAGAAATAGAATATTTTAGAATGTCCATAATATGATAATGTATTATAACATAAAGAATAAAAAGCAATAAATAAAATAAACATTTTTATCTATGATCAAGCATAAAAATTAGAAATTAAAAAATTATATAACCATAAATGTAATATTTTATAAAAAATGATTTTATTTAATTCAACTGAAAAATGCACTAAATACTAAATATATATTGTAATATCTTATTTTTAATGGAAGTTTTAGATGGTAATATTTAATATGTGGAGTTATCCATTTATAATTACTTCATTAAAAACACTTAACCTGAAACAATAGCTAATGAAATCCAACTGCTCAAGGCCAAGAGTTAAAGAAAAACTGTCAGCCTAATTGCATTCAAAAGGAAGATCCTCTTTTGAATGCCACTCCAATCAGCCTGCCAGTTTTACTTTAATTCTTGGCCTGGGGTAGTTGGATTTTATTAGCTACTGTTTTAGTTAAAATGTTTTCTAATTAAGCATCTATAAATGGATATCTATACACATTAAATATTTCCATACTATATATGTATAAGTGTAATAATGCTCAAGGTTAAATAAATAATCATTAAAAACCAGTCAACACTTAGATAATCCCAATATCAATAACATTCAACAATTTCAAACTGTTGTCATGGCAACCTCCTTTTAAAAATAAAAAATAAAAATAATCAGAGGTTGCCTTGATGACTGTTTGAAATTGTTAAGTGCTATTGATATTAGGATTGTCTAAGTGATGACTGGTTTTTTAATGATATATATATATATTCTTCCAGCACAACTTTGGTTATTATATTTAACATGAAATAAAAGCACAGGGCATCCATAAATTAATTAATCCAATTACTAGTATTAAAATAGTGATTGAATTGATAAATTTATGCATATATCACACTTTTATTTCAAGTTAAATATAACAACTAACATTGCAGTTGGAAAAAAATATATTTCTGTTTTTAAATGCATTGCTCATCAAAATAAATGAAAGTGTTTTTTATGACAGACTTTTTATTTTTTTAATATTCAAATATTGTGCAATGATATTCAAATTTAAAAACTGACAATCTAAACAATGTCACTGTATTTAAAACAAACTTCATGCCCACTATGCAAATTACTTGCAAAATTTTTGTTGTTTACAAAGGCCATGTTTAAAAAAAAAACCAATTCAGTTAAACAATCAAGAAAAATTACGATTTTAGCCTTCATTTATTTATTTTTTCTATTTTAGTCAATTGTAAAAGTGTTTTAGTGAATTATTCATGAAATTCAATGAAAGCATACTTTTTAAAATGTATACTGCCATCTATTGTGTATCACTGAAAACTCATTAAACTGAGATCAGTACAGTTTGAAATTCAACTACCAATACTTCTAGGCTATGCAACTGGATTCTTAATGCTGAAATATTACATTGTCATCGATACCAAAAATGTATGAAATTTGAAGAAAATTCATTTGATAGAAGTATATTGAAAATTGTTTACAAGATTTGACCCAAATAACATACAAGCAAAGAGAATTTTTAAGGTAAATACAAATGTTTAAAAAGAATATGCAATAATAAAATAAAATACAATACAAGCATTTATTTTGACACATGTTACATTTTTTTATATTGATTGTTTTTTTGTTTTTGTTTAGATATACACAATTAAAAACAATATAAATTGCACTTTTGAAAAAAATTCTTATTAAATAGCTAAATTCATGCCAAACAAACAGCATTCCGAACAAAACTGATATGAGACAAAATATAAACTATTATGAATATCTTCAAATGATTGTTGAGTTACATTGCCATGGTATCTTTAAAACTTAATCCCCTGCTTTATTTTCTAATTCTATCCTGTTCGTGTGTGTGCGATTGGTTTTTACTTCTCTTGTATTTTTATTATAAGTACATATGCATGAACAAAAACATGTTCATGTCAAGAACCATTAAACCTATTGTGACTTCCTGTTACTGTATGGTACTGCTACGAGTGCTTGAACACATGATGCAGATGCAACAGCATGAAAAACCAATTCCAGGGCCGGACATTTTGGTAATAACAATTATGCTTTATTCAATGGGATCAATTAGAATAAATAAATGGTTGATTTCATCATTACTTATATGTAAAAAAGTTAATATAAAAATGCTAAATTTTGTAATTTTTTACAGAAAAAAGGAAAGCTTATATAAATAAAAATGTTATTTTAACAAAGCTATAATTATTATACTTCTCCTGATTCCATGAGTTTCATATCAATGAAGATCATATATCTCAATTTAAGACGAAGACTACATGATATTAAGTGAAACTGTTTTTTAGCTCTTCTCTAAAAAATTGTTTTCCTTTTCTTTGATGTCTTTTAAAATCTTTAATAATTAATAATGACAAATTATTTAATTCTTGAGCTCACACAACATGCTATTCTAATGCCATCTATGGTAAGCTTACATAATTATAAGTTGACTCATTGTTGTATAATTTCCTACTCTCAGGCCAATTTCTGACTTTCACTTTTTCCAATATTGCTCTGGAAGATTTTTTTGGGTAATTTAACAAGCAATTGATTCTAAAATCCAGACCAAGAATTAATGATTGTGAAAATGATCAATGGCTAATAATAAAACATTTTACAGTGTTTTCTTGGTTGTTTGATGAGGTTTATCCATTAGTGCTCTTATTGGGTGCTGTATTTGTAAAATATTTCTGGATGAACACTAATAAGATAAATTTGTAACAATTTTTTTTAATTTTGGATATGAAAAAGGGGCTAAAATCCCAATTCTAACCACTGAAGGCTTCCACCCATATGCTAAATTTATTGACTGTTTGCATATTTCTGTAATTTTTTCATGCGAGGCTGAATAATAGTTTGATGTTCTTGGCCAGACTGAGGGTCTACAAAAATAAATTACCAATTTTTTGAAAATGGTCAAAGCGTTTTATTGCAGAAGTTCTTAAAAACTTTGGGCACTGGAAATAATGAGCTAAGTGTAATCCCTGGATCTTAAACCCTCTAACACTGTAACAAACCATACAGAATGATTTTCTTGATATTAGCTAAAAATAAGTCATACATCAAGTGGCTTAATTTAATAAGCTTGTAATTAGAAAACTAAATAAAGAGTGTGCAATAGTTCTAACTAGCTTCATCGATAAATGCCAGCAACAGAAAACATTCAAAAATCTCTATCTAGAAATTATCCCCAGATTTAAAATACCAACTCAAAGCCAGCATTTGTCTGATAGTTAACTTTTGAGTAGAACATTCTGAAATTTTCAGTCACCTATATAATTTCAAATCAAGTTATCTAACTTAAACAGCCATATGGAACTGAGAATTCTTCAGCCATACCATAGTAATATAACATCGCTTAATATTTAAAAGCAAAAACTGTAATAGTAGCTAAAAGTCATACATCACATGACTTAATTTAATAAGCTTGTATAATAGTAGCTAAAAATTAAGTCACATGATGTTATGACTTATTTTTAGCTACTGTTATAGTTTTTGCTTTTAAATCTTATGTGATGTTATATTATTAAGACTATCAATATAAGGTATGGCTGAAGAATTCTCAGCCCCATAAAGCTATTTAAATTAGATAGCTGGATTTGAAGACATATATATATATATAAGAGTCTGTTCAGATTGTTTAATTAAAAGTTAACTATCAGATAAGTGATGGCTTTGAGTTGGTATTTCGGATCTGGTCTCTGAAATATCCTAGTGCCTCGCTGAGGATTGCCATAGCATGAAACCGGTCTGAGGATCGGGATCATTTCTAGATAATTTTTGGAATGCTTTCGCTTGCTGGCATTTATCGATGAAGCTTGTTCGAGCTATTTCACGCTCTTTATTTAATTTTCTTGATATTCCTTAAACTGACTTTATCTTTCTTATTAACTCCTAAGCAATAAATCGTTCGATTATTTATTCAAAGGTAAACATTACATATGTAGCATACACACACACGTACTCATAAGCACGCACACACTCATATATATTTTATTACTTTAACCACTCACGGAAATTGTAGATTATACTTGCGATTTATCTGCTTCTTAATTTCCTTAGCGTTGCACAATAACATTCTACATAAAAACCTGTTCATACTCCCTACGGATATTGTAAACATATTTCAAATAATGTACTTTTATTTCGAATTAATCGTGATTTTTAATCTATAATTTCTTTTCAATATACAAAACGTAATAGGCAATGTAAAGAATATACCGATTGATATTAAAAAAAGTAATTCATTTAAAAAACGGAAAATAAATAATAGCAAAGCTTATTGCATTACGACACTAGTATTTGATTACTTCGACATCCCGATAAACGGATATAAGGTTTAAATATATAAAATAGAAGCAAAATAGTGAAGCAATTTAATTAAGCGTTGCTATAATAACTTACTTTAATTTTAAACGAGGGGGAGTGTGTTGATTGCTGGGTTTATAAGAGTTG
This sequence comes from Epiperipatus broadwayi, assembly GCA_028023455.1. Taxonomy (NCBI): domain Eukaryota; kingdom Metazoa; phylum Onychophora; class Udeonychophora; order Euonychophora; family Peripatidae; genus Epiperipatus; species Epiperipatus broadwayi. The sequence goes on from JAQFVV010012917.1 coordinate 199,074, forward strand.
GAAAATTGACGTAGTTTCAAAATAGTTTCCATATTGAGATTTAAATCGGTGAAGTATGTGCAGTGTTTTTTCCCCCTTTTTATGACTGCTAGCGATTTATTTTCCAGATGTATATACTCTAAGGACAAATTTAGAAGAAAAAAAAATTTATGTATTTTATTCACTTATAAAAAATTTCTAAGCTGATTTAATTTCGTTAGAATTTCATTTTGGCTTTTAGAATTTCACGTATATTGTAATATAGGCGGAGTTTAAAAATAAAATCTTGTCAAAACTTTCTTTAAAGTCGACACCGTCTGATATATAATAATATCAGGATGACTGAAATGAAGAATAATATTGCGGTTTTATCCCCCCCCCCCTATATACATATCCCAAACATATATCATAAATATAATAATAAACAGCCACTCCTAAACGAGTACTCTAATTCCAAAAATAAAAGGAGAAAAAAAAGAGCTCTAAAAATTAGTTTTGCGAAGATTATACAAACCAATCTATAAAACACAAATATATATACAATAGAATATATTCTTTATTACTTTTTATAATGCTTTTTACAACACATTGTTGACGGTTTCGATTGCCCCAGCAATCTTTTTCAGAACTTATATTCTCAAATCTTAACCGTCAAAAAAAGTAATAAGGAATAGTAAAGACCATTTGGATGGCGTCAAAGTTGTGAATGGAGGGAGTTTGACAATGGTAAATTAAAATGTAACAATTTACTCTATATAAATACTTTTCATGTAATAGAGATATATATATGAGAGATGGTGACCTGGGCCAACTGATGAGTGCTGATTCAGCACGAAATGCATCTTGGTGGTCATTTGTCTTTTATTATATCTTTATTTATATGAATTTGAAAAGAATTTTGGAAGTGTGGATGTGTTTATTATAACCATAAATGATGTTGATATTATATGGATTTGGCAATGCAATAAGAAAAATAAAGTTATAATACTTCCTAAAGGACGTATACTGATCCATTTTTGTCTTTATTTGATATTTTGTGGTATTGTTTTTTCGTATCTGTAGCAGAAAACTTTTTTTTTTTCTGGAATATTTCAACAACTTATATGTATTCTATTCTCTGCCATATAAGCCTATAAACATCACATGATCACCATTTCTGTAATATGTATAGAGAGTTTTGCCTGTTTTAATTCTCTGCCATGGTCCTTCGGCAATGGAAACAGTTGATATTGTATTTCTTTAGAGTGTCTTTGAGATAATCTTTATAAATAGACATGGTCCACATCTCCCACAGAGAGTATGCTCACGTTCACCATAGAACAATTTTTTAGGACATCATGCACAGTTCATTAGTTTTGCATAACCAATCCAATGAAAATGTATTTTTATACTAGATTCTATAGCATCATATCCAAAAAGTTGAAGAACATATTGATTGGTTTGATGCTATTACCATTCTTTTAAAAAAATTTTTTTTTTACAGAACATCTTTAAATGAAACTTTTCAAATGTTTTTATATTGCACTGATAAGGTGTCCAAGTTTCACATCCGTATAATAAATTAGGTAAAGTAACACTCTATTTACATTTAACTTAGATGCAGTAGTTATTGCCCTGTGATAAATACTTTACTTTCTAACCAGTTAAAAACAGCAGCAGCTCACCGAATTCCATATTGTACTTCAACAGCCCTAAAGAGCTTCAATTAGACCTATATTTAGTGACCATAAATGTAATATGTCCATATGAATATGATGAAAGTACTTTTAATGTTTAGATGTATTCTGGAACTATGATGTGAGAAGATATTGTGTTAAGATACTAACAAGAAATAGCAAACTATCATCCTGATGATTATAAGTAATGCTCATTTATAATACCTTATTGCCTAGTTTCTTTACTTCGTTTTAGACAAAAAAATTAATGATATATACAAACATCATAAATTTTGTGAGAAAGGGGGAAGGGTGTTTAAAAAAATAGCACTGCATATATGTAAATAGGAAAAAATAGTCAATATGTTTCTCAGATATACACAAAAGTATCAAACTAGTGATTAAACTTTTAGATGATGGAATTCCCAAAACTCTTGTATATTGGAGATTATTTATCTTCTTCATGTATGTGCTCATATTCATTGGTTATATAAGATGGAGTAGATATATATAGGAAGCTTAAGTCTGAGTTCAAAACAGTTCAGTATAAAAAATCTATTTAAATATTAAACGTATATATAATGTTCTATATCAGGGGTGGCCAAACTTTTAGATGTTGAAGATGATGTTTTTGGAAAAAGTGTATATGAGGGCAACTACATTTTTTTCAAATCTTCAAACCTGAAAACAGAAAAATTTTGCACCATATGTCAGCCATTTCTGGCCACATTTTCACTATGTTACATTTATTTTATTATAAATTCATAGCTTTATCGGTATTTAAATTTTAATTCCAAAAAAATCCACTATAGGCAGTATTTTTCACAAAAAATTCATTTTGATTGCAGTCTATTGTATATAGTCCTACCTCTTTTCCTTTATAAATAGCTGCAAAGCACTGACTGCCAATTTCGGCTATTGTTCTCCAGGCATTTCTAACAGTGAAAGTCAAAAATCAAAACAAAATGTTTTATGCTTTCATAACAGATTTTGAACATAAATAAATATATTTCTCATAATTTTTTGCATTCATAATTAAGTTTTTATATTAATTTACTTAAATTTAAAGTTTGATTTGAAAATTTTTAAATTTTACAAGAAGAATAATCAAGAAAAAGTGAAGAGTGCTGGACTGCTATTCAAGACAAGTAGTGAATAACATTGACCGCTATTTGTATATCAATGACCTTCAGTGATAGCTAGAAAAATGTGACCTTTTTTCATAAATATTTATGAATTTTATGATTACTTTTTACACTATATTGACTAATAATATGACTATAGATTTTTATTAAAATATTTAATTTTAGATGAAGAAAAGACAACAGAAGTGAATAATCAGTTATCGTAATTTCTAAGCCACAAGAAATCACCGGCATTTTCGCATAATAGTTGATTGAAATATAATTCTTTTATTTTACTGCAGGCTATTTTTCATATGTTTTTCTTCAGTTATTAACATTATTTAAAATTTTTCATTACAATTAACCAATTTGAATGTAAAATAATTTAATTTTTAGAAGCTAAAATAAAACAATTCTGATTATTGTATATTAATATATTTCAGAAAGGAAACTGGTTAGATCCATATTTAATGAATCAAATCACTCAAATTTTTAATCAATCTGACCAATAAAAAAATTCATCAGACAAAAGGTTAAATTACCCCAGGTCCCTCTAGTATTATAATTATTTTCTAAAGCTGGTCCTGAATTTAAAAAAAAAATTCAAGGAAAAAACAAATTATTGTTTTAGAATTATATTAAAATAAATTAGATGCAAATCTTACAAAAAAAAAAAAAGAATTACGCGATCGACTTCCAGAGACCTTGCGGCTGACTTTTAGAGACCTTGCAGTTGACATCTTGGATACCCCTGTTCTATATGATTTTTCATTGTTTAAGCAATAAATGTTATTACAGTAAATGATATATACTCCACTTTAATATTCAACAATATAAATAATAAAAAGTGATCACACTTTATTATTAGGTTCTCTTCGGTTATAAAAAAATGTCTTGAATAATTAAAGCAGGAAATATAAAAACAGCATTTACTATTTAAACAATTATACATAACATTGTATATATATTCACAATGTGATTAATTGCTTTTACATTATATATATATAATGATAAATAATTAGAACTCACAAATGGAAGTAACTGTCCCTTCTAATGAGTTATATAATGTAAATAAATTAAATGTAAATACCAAAAAATGCTAAAAGACAGGAGGTATCATGGTCTTTTAATAATTTATTTACATTATATAACTCATTGAAAGGGACAGTTACTTCTGTTTCAATTATATATATATAATAAAAAATAGAAATGAGATAATATCCAGTGTTTTCCTGAAGGTTTGTGATGATGGTGTTTTATTTGCATTTTTATAGACTATTTCCATCATCTAACGTGAGTATTGAATGCCTTTAAAAAAATCTAACTTTATTTAAATATTTCAAATTGTACAATTTTTTTTATATATTATTCTAAAAGAAATAAATAAAATATTAGCAAGTAGTTCCTTATCTTTTTTTTAATTTCCTGAAATCTGTTTTAACAATTACTGCAAACTTCATGTCAGCTGATTTAGAGATAAATTATTATTCTCCCTAACTTTGGCAACTTTATCATTTATTTAAAAAGGTTTTATTTGGCATCTGCTTTAAAAATAAAAACTGTGTTTGATAAATAACAAAAAACAATACAATCTTTTCAATTAGGCTTATTAAATTTATATAATTACTTACACACCCTGTGTAATTGATTTAATGATTAAATATCAAAAATGCAATATCTAAAGATTTTTGGATTGATTTTCAGCAGAGAAAAGTAAACAAAAAATCACAGTTTGATCATCTGAAAGGATTTTCTGTGACCCTCAAATGCCTCATTACCTCCTATGCAACTAATTAAATTATATAATTACTTACTTTTTTTTTATAAAAATGCATTTATTAAATAGGAAAAACTCTCTATACATATTGTCACTCAGTGCGAGCCAGAGTAATCAATGGATGCCAAAAGGTTTGTGCATAAAATCACCATCTAGTGCCTACTCATCCAATATCCCCAGACTAGTTTCTGGCTTATGGCCTTCATCAGTGAGGAGCCTTGGATCTAAGAGCACTGCACCTAGATCTTAGGATTTAATGCAACCCTCCAGCAGCCACTTTTTATCTTTACTTAACTACTAAGAGACAAATTGAAAACACTAATATTTTCAATCCAAGCTCATTAGCTTATATAGTCATATAGGTCTGAACTCAGTTAAGTACCCATAATTTTAGTGTCTTTGGTTCTTTAATAACCATAGACACCACTATCCTATTAGGCAGGATTGGTTTTAAGCCAATAACCATCATATGACCACCATTTCTTATGCTTGCTCTTAACTGTTATTAAAACAAGCAAAACTCTCTATACATATTGCCACTCTGTGCAAGCCAGAGTAATCAATGGAAGTTTCATAGTTTGAAATAGCTAAGTAGAGATAAAAGATGGCTGCTGGAGGGTTGCATTAGATTCTAAAATCTATGTGCAGTGCTCTCAGATCCAAGGCTCCTCACTGACAAAGGCCACAAGCCAGAAACTAGTCTGGGGGTATTGGATAAATAGGCACTAGATGGGAATTTTATGCACAAGCCGTCTGGCATCCATTGATTACTCTGGCTTGAACTGAGTGGCAGTACATATAGAGAGTTTTGCCTGTTTTAATAACAGTTAAGAGCAAGCATAAGAAATGGTGATCATGTGATATTTATGGGTTTGAAATGCATTTATATATTTAATTACTATAATGCCAATATTATGTTAAAATGTTTATGTTTATTATTTAAAAATATAATTACATAAATCATTATTAGCTAAAATTTAAAGGACTCCTTTATGAATTTATTTATATGGTACTATTTGGTGAATCATAAGAGCCATATTCATGTATTCCCTCCAAAGAGATCTAAGGTGAAGTTTTTAATTTAAACTGCTTAATAATTTTATTGCCTCCTAGATTACTGTATGCAGATGATCAAAATGTTCTTATCAGTTTAATAAATGATTTATAGATAGTTTGAATGTAATCTAAAGTATTTGACTTTAGTAATTAATATGCTTAAAACCTAAATGCAACATCAATCAATTGTCAAATACAAATCTTTAGTGATTTATTTACTTGGATGGTGTATCATCCTAAGAAGGTGGATTGGTTTAAATAAATATCTTGATAGTTTTTGACAGAAAGATGAACTTGGATATTGAGGTATAGCAGAGATTCAATGCCCTGATGATTCATTGACCAGTTAAAAGTTACATTATTTCATCATAGTGATGAATGTAGTTGATATTATGTCAAATTTATCATATGGAAGCAAAACATGGACTTCTTATAGACATAATACAAAAGCATTGAAAAAATATTTTTAAAGATGCCCTATTATATTTTGGCAATAGAAAAGTAGGATCAATAAACAAATGGAGAAGTACTCCCATTTCAGGATGTGATGATATTGAATCTGCAATTGTTCAGCACATTTTCACTATATTGGTGACGCGATGAAAATGAGAAATGGTAGACCTTTAAGAATAATATTATGGAGGATCAAACTCCATTTCTGTCACAAAAATTATCTCAAAGATATTCTAAAAAGGTGCCAAATTGATTTTCACTTGAAAACATGATAGAATATAAAATACCCAGGAGAGCTAAAACTGGTTGAGGATCCAACGTTTTCAGGAAGAATAGATTGTTACTGAAGAGATTAGAAATAAGCATCACAAAAAATTCCAACAAACTAGATTAAAGGAACAGCATATGATATATGCGATCCTATTTATGCTCCTTGGACTGGTCTGCATATACCAGTATAAATTTTTCTTTCTCTTATGTTGTTCTTTGACTCATTTCCCCAACAGCCATGGTCATTTACATGTCCTTGCTAATAATGATATATAGTTTCATTTGATTATATTCAACCTATATTTATGACAATAGTTAGTTTCCCCAGATATATTATCCAAATTTTTCATCAACCCAAAATATTGATAAAACAGAAAGCAATGTAAATTATATGCTGTACATAATAAATAATACAAGAAAAAATATGTGTGAATATGCTGCAAGTCCTTGGGAATGTCTATATATATTACTAGGAAAACAAATTGTGCTTTTATATAATAAGTTAGTTTCAAAAAGTCCTTTTATTTTACTCCACAGCCATCTAATGTAAAATTGAGTATTCAATTAGACTAGATATTATCCAATAATGAATAATATTTATGCAATGTAATTTTCATTATACTACCAGCAATGCAAAATATGGACTGGTTTCTACATAAAATTTGAACAGTGTTAAGAACTTCATAGTAATACAATTGGTAAAGCTTTGTCAAATACCATAACTCAGAACTTTTATAATATAAGGCAAAATTCTCTATACAGTAGTGCCACCCTGTGCCAAACAGAGTAATCAATGGATGCCAGAAGGCTTGTGCATAAATTCCCTATCCAGTGCCTACTTGTCCAATATCCCCAGACTAGTTTCTGGCATCCGTTGATTACTCTGTATGGCACAGGGTGGCATTACTGTATAGAGAGTTTTGCCTTGTTTAATAACAATTATGTGCTAGTATGAGATGGTGATCATGTGATGTTTAGTGGTTTAACTTTTATAATAGTTTAATAACTACAAGAGCATTTTTAATCCTAGAAGAGAATTTCGTAGCTTTATGATGACTAAATAATAATTTATCCCAGTTTTGAAAATAAAATTCAATTAACTAAGATTTGTTAATTTTTTTTTTTTTTTTTACTGGCATGACGATAATTGTCCAATAAGAAAATAGTTATTGTATTTATTACATTTTTCATTTTATTTTTCTTAATATTTTTTTTTCTGTATTTGCAAAGTTCATACTAATTTTTCTTAGGATAATTTTCATTTGTGAATATACACTCCTAATGAATCAAGTACAATTTATTGATTCATAATATAAAATAAGAATTTTCATACAAAATATTGACGTATAATTAAAACAGCTACTATAGGATGATGCAAAAAATTTTGAAATATAGATTAATACATTTCATTACTATTCCATAAACTATATATTTAAATGAACTCTTTAAAAGCTGAACAGGTTTGATCTTTATAATTGGATTAGAATGTACTGATTCATTTTTGGTTTATAAAGATCTTATGCCTGTTGATTACACTATGATTACATACAAATAATTACAGATAATATCACAAGAGGTCACTACTTTTTAAAAGAGATTAAAATTAATATAGGTTAGAATTACATATATATATATAACATGAATCTAAAATAATCCTAGAGTAAACCTTTAGCTAGAGCTAGGACTGGAGCTTTAGTACTAGGCAAAGAAGTAAAAATGAAAAGGGAATTGTTTAAGCAGAATAAAGAAGGAAAGTACTAAACCTTTATTTTTTTTTAAGAGTAGGATGCTGAAAGAGGATTGGGATGACAAAGTAACGGATTTGATGACATTGAATTTACAATGTTGTGCAACAACTTCAGAGAAAGGAAAGGTTTGAATTTAGTCACCAAAACCTCTGAGAATATACTTCGTCTAAGAAACAGTGATTTTATATTTGATCATTTCAGTAAAGACAATAGGAAGTCTTTTAAATTTTTGACTTGAATGAATTATAGACAAATTAGCACTTTTTAAAATTAGATATAATAACATGCATTTTAAAGCCCATTTCACTTTCAAAACTCTTTTTATACTATATAGATAGTTTATATTCATCACTACAAGTTCTTTTTTTAAAACAAATTTAATAGTTTTTCTTCCTCATTCTATTACGAAAGTCAATCAATATTTTACTATTGCTATGTTTTTCCAAAACTATCTCACAAGTCCCCAAAATATCATATGACTCTAGCTTAGAACATGATTGTTCAGCAGCATACTCTCTTCCTTTTACCACTGCTATTCCACTTAATGTAAGCTTTAGTGAGTAATAGTTGACGGATGATAGTTTTTATTAAATCCCTAGTCAGTGCTATCCTATTCAATATTCTAGGTAGGTTTCTGATTTTTAGCTTTCATCAATGAGGACTTTTAGATCTTAAAAGTGCCCCTGAGCCTTTAGGATTGAATGCACCTTACTTGTAGAAGCTATCTTTTACTTCTTGGCTCTACCATAAATGAAGTCCACAGATCTGAAAACAGTTTAGCATTCATATATTATGATAACCTTAATATATTTACAATCATAAACCTTTCCACCTTGTGGCCAGAATTGGTATTAAACCAATAAAATATTGCATGACTCTACCACATAATTCCAGTTTTCCACATTGCTGTATTGCATCATACTCTTCTTCTTTCTCATTACTATGCTACTTTATTGATGCCAGATAATAGTTCTTACTAAATCCCTATCCAGTGCTGTCTTATATAACATCTCCATTCTAACTTAGGACTCCCTGCTGATGAAAGCCATAAGCTAGAAATTAGTTTAGGGATAATGGATAGAACAACCTTTAATAGGAATTTAATGAATACTGTCATTTGACATCTGTTAGTAAAACTTATATTCAGTAGCATAGCTGTAGTAAAAGAAAATCTCCAAAGAATGTTTTTTTATATTCCATGTTTCAGCACTGTGCAAAACAAGTGAATACTTATTATATTATCGCAGTTTATTATATATATCTAATTGATAACATATTTCCAAAAGAAATACCTCTTTAAAAATAAAGAATGCTAAGAGAAAAATAACTTCAAACTAATTAGAGGAGAATCAACATCATTTATGAAGAAGGGCTGAATATTATATAAGAAAGAGATTGGTAGATATAAAAAATCCACATATAAATGAATAACACAAAAAGGTTGAGTGCAATTTTTGAAGTAAAGAATAATATTATCAAAATCATTCATAAAGTGTAAATCAAATAGTGTTTATTTATAAAAAAAGGAATTAAAGAAGCAAGTTATATATATATATAAAGGAATTAAAGAAGCAAGTTATATATATATATATACTGCCATAAAAGCAATGAAATCAGCTGCAGAGAGATAGTAAGCAAATAGTTGAAAAAGGAAAAGAGAAAACTAGTTAAATAATTCCATTTTGATTTACAAGTGTCAGCCTTACTCCCCCTACAATTTTGACACATTTCACTCTAGTTGAATACATTAATAATTTTCACTAATCATTTATTAAAGCAGAGATTATCATTAACTCAAATGCTTCTTGGGATTCATTTGTGGTTATTAAATACATCTATCAATTTACAATGACTTTGAGATATGAATATCAGACATGGTGCTTAATTCTAGATTATGAAAGCAACAATTGGCAGGAAGTTGAATTTAGGCTGAGAAGTCATGGGGTAGGTTGGGCACAAGGCATTATTCCATCATTGTGCTAGAGCACATAGACCAATTTGGGCCTTACACAAGACCAGAAGTCGATAGAAAAACAAGTAATTTTTGATCCTAAATAAACAAATCTCATTTAAATATATAAATTTATTAAGCGCTAGCAGATAATCTAATAATAACGTGAAAGGTTAAAACCTTCAACAAAAACGCCTTAAAATGCTTATGTGACAGCCAATCAGATGTTATAATGACTTCACATGGAGCTCTCAATTCAAGAACACCATTCAGAACACAAGAAAAAGATGGGACTCACCTTCTATATTTAAATTTATATATAAATAAGTCAGACTCAAGCATTCTGAACTGAGAGCATGAAGCTTAACACATCTTCACATTTAATTCACTAAATATTATATATAAATAAACAACACAAAATCATTCGATTTACAACAAAGCAATTTTTAAATCTAATGAAATGATAGTAACAAATGTAAATTTATTAAAAATAATAACATAAAAGGCTAAAACCTTGTGTTCTCACTGGTGTTCTTGAATTGAGAGTTCCACATGCAGTCATTATTACATCTGATTGGCTGTCACATAACATTTTAAGGCACTTCAGTCGAAGGTTTTAGTCTTTCACATTATTATTAAATCTCATTTAAGGAATTTTGGCAATAGAAAAGACATGATTTTTCAAACAATTAAATATATGACAGCAAGTTAAAAATCACCCACAATCCAATTCTGTTGGTTGAACTGAGTTACCAATAAGAAACAATGGCTGCCCCAGTTGTAATTTGCACAAAAGAAGAGCAGCTTGGAGTGATTTATTTTTTCTGGTCTGATGCTATTTCTTTAAAGATTTTGTGCATAGTATGGAGAAAGTGTTGAATGGGTAGAGAAATTCAAGGCAGATCACAAGAGCGTCATTTATGAAGAAAGAGCTAAATGCCTATTTTAAGATGTTGAACCATTCTCCTTGCAGTCCCGAGTTTGTCCCCATCAGACTATTACCTGTTTGATCACTGGAAGGTAACAATAAATTCATGACTTGCTGCTAGACTAAAACATTTTTCACTTAGAGAATATGAAAATTCATTGGCAGATGGACATAGTATTGAAAAGCAAAGAAGAGATTTTATCAAAAAATGAGAACTTTTCTGAAAGTTAATTAAAATAAATTCTACAACCAGAGTGCCAATAATGTTTGAATGACCATTGTATTTGATTGGTGATGGTTGTAAATTTGTAGTTATATAGCATAATTATATATTATGTTTGAGATTTTATTTTATTTTAGAAGTATTTTATTAAAGTGTTTGTGTTATATTTATACAAGTAATTAATTAATACATTGTACAGGTTTAAACCTGCATTTATATATGTATTAATTTATATAGTGTAAAAGGTCTGCCCGTCCCTAGCATATGTATGAATAAATGAATTATTATCCTGTACATGAGGGGTCAGAATGACTAATATGTCAATATGGATAGGATGACAACCTTGGCATTAACAAAGGCTTTGAACACTCCATCATCACAATTTCTATGGAATGGAAGGCTGAAGAGTTGGAATAGTTTGAAGTCTGTCCATTAAAGTATGAAGATTGGCTATCTTAATATAAAACTGAGCAGTGATTGTATATATGTGTGAAGATAGTAATCTAGACCAACTGATGATTCCTGGTTTAGCATGAAATATGTATATTGGTGATTATTTATCTTTTCAACATGTGTGTGTGATCAGATGGATTGGCAATATATGATGGCACTGAGAGTAGTGAGTCATGTGAAAGTCTGAGTTCGAATCTCACATAAATAATTTAAATTATATGGATTTATAATAGGTGAACAGTTGAAGCCTAAAATGAGATCACATAAAATTGTAAAAGACATAGAGGGAGACCACATGTGAGGTAGATGGATGAAATAAGGGTGTTTGCTAATATAATGTGAATAAAAGAGACTAGAGATTAGACAATCTGGATTAAACTTGAAGAGATCTCTATAGTGAAGTTGGTATATTAATATGGCTGAATTTAAACAATTTATTATTTGATAATATAAATAAATGCAAAAGTCAGTAACCAAATTTGAATATTATAATTAAATTCTGCTGATTATTAAAACAGGTCTCCATCTTTGTATAATTGATTATTAGTTTAATAATTATTAATAATGCCATGTTTTCATCTGAATCAAATATTGAGGTCATTGTGAATTTCCATCAATATTGGTAAAGATAAGTTTCTAAACATCACATGATCATTATTTCTTATGCTAGCAGCACTGAGTGGCACTACGGTATGGAGAGTTTTGCCTATTTTAAAGATAAGCTTATAAATACCAAAAGATTAAAAGATAGATGAAGCTATTCTTGATCCTTTGTCAACAGAATATAATTTTATTTCATTAATTACACTCATATATTGAATATTTCTTAAGTTCACAACTCATTTGTCCTATCAAATGTAGTCATACACTTACAAACGGGTATTCTTCTTGGTATAAAAGTTGTTTACTCTAAATAATATCAAAGATTTAGACAAACTATTATTTCTTAAGCAATTATTTCTATACTATTTACTGTCAACCTGACCTTGGTTTTGAATGGTAAATCTATATTTTAAGTTCAAACAGATTACATGTGATAAAAGGGTAATTATTGTTCTCACACACACACACACATATATATATCATCAACCATTATCAATCCACTGCAGGATGAAGGTCTCTCCAAGTTTAATCCATCTTCTCCGATCTTTAGCTTCTCTTCTCCACACCACCCCTGCACACACACACACATATAATAAGATGGAATTACTTTCAATTCAGTCTAATCATTTTGCACTAGTTTACGATTTAGCATTAACTCAGTATACCTTTAGTGCCAAACACATAAACATAGCTTATAGATAATTGTGATCTATCATGTATTTGGCAGTCATTTTGAAAAGTTCTCGTCTACATATAGAAATTCTGTTGTGCATTTATTTGAATGCTATTAACATATTGATTATTGGGGATTCTCGGATGTGTATTGTCCCATATCTATTTTTTTTTGTCCATCATGTACTTGTTAAACAATTTTAACATTTAAATCTTAAAGGCATGTCTTATTTTCATGTTATGATAAAAAAATATGGGGTCTATAATCCCTGTTTACCTGTATAATTGCATGTCTTGGTACAATGTCATTGGATAAATTTGTCTGGAATTTACCAAAATAAACAGACTGAGAAAGGGGAATAGCACAAACTTGTGTTAGTTCGCCACTTGTAATTGTTTTATTATTTAAAATGTTCTGAATGGTTTGGTGTAATGGTGGAGTGTCAGAATAAGGAGCATGAAATCCTCAGATCAATTTTAATTCTATTTTGCTCAAACTTCTTATAAACTCCTGAGCAATGAAGACATTTGATAATAGATGGGCAATTGAAATTTTAAACTGGATTCCAAGAGATTGTAAAAGACCCAGAAAGAGACCACATGTGAGATGGATGGATGAAATAAGAATGTGTGCAGGAGTGATGTGGAGAAGAGAAGCTAAAGATAGAAAAAGATGGATTGAACTTGGAGAGACCTTCATCCTGCAGTAGATTGATAATGGTTGATGATGATGAATTGGCTACCTATATATACTGAACAATGATTAAGATGTGTGTAAAAGATTGTGGTTGGGTTAAAGACATTTGATTATTTATTTATAATTGCATTTAATTCACACGAGACTCTACAGCTCATCTTGAATTTCTTTTCTTTATTTTTTATGCCGTTCTGGGCATGCAGTTGTCCATAAGCTCTGATTATGGTGCTCTGGTCTAAAGTATACTTAGCTAAAGCTAAATCTCCAAATAGGACAAAGTAATTAAGTTCAGCTGGAAGATTTTGAATTTTGTATATTATTTCATTATACACTCACACAATGAACATAGCTAAAGATTCTACAAACATAACTGCATGGGGAAATACTGTATACGTAAGTACTACTTGCTGATGTATATATATTTAAATGGCTTTATTGCTTGATCAATCGCAAGAAGTTCAAGAACAGGAAGAGCCAGGACTGGAATCAATCCTAGAACCCCACATTCCAGAGACCCACACTCCGCCACTGTATTAAATCACCCAGGGCATTAATTTCTGATTGAAACCCATGTCTTTTTTTAAACATAATAACAATAATCAAACTGTTCAGAGTTCATAAAAAGTTTGAGCTCAGAAAAATGTAAAGAAGACCTGCAATCCATGATCCTGAATTCCGAAGACTATTTTAATAATTTTTATTAGTCATTCATTAGACTAGAGATAATTCACTTGGTGACATATTCACTAAATGGATAATCTCTAGTCTTATGAATGACTAATAAAAAATATTAATATATTTCCACTAAGTGGTTTGTGTCAAAGTTGTGAAGACAATTAAGTTTGATATTTATCCATTAAACTGTAGTAATTGGCTATCTATACATACTGAACAATGATAAAAGTATGTGCAAAAAATTGTAATCTGAGCCAACTGATTAGTGTTGGTTCAGTAAGAAATGTGAACATTGTCATGGCAGTAAGTTTGACACATCAATTAAACTGTAGTAAATGATAATAGATGGACAATTGAAATTTTAAACTGGATTCCAAGAGATTGTAAAAGATCCAGAAAGAGACCACATGTGAGATGGATGGGTGAAATAAGAAAGTTTGCAGGAGTGATGTGGAGAAGAGAAGCTAAAGATAGCAAAAGATGGATTGAACTTGGAGAGACCTTCATCCTGCAGTGGATTAATGTGATGATGATGAATTGGCTATCTAAATATACTGAACAATGATTATGATGTGTGTGAGAGATTGTGGTCTGGGTTAACTGATGAGTGCTGGTTCAGCATGAAATATGCATCTTGGGGATTATACATCTTTTTTTTACATATGTTTGGTCATATGTTTATGATTACACCCCTTCACAAAGTAGAAAACAGTCGTGAGACTGGTATAGTGAAATGTACACTACAAATATATCCGTCTAAGAACGCACTTTTAAAATATTTCTTTGTAGTTTTATTTATAGTGTTGCGAATAGTTCAGCTATGATTACTGTGTGTGTGCGTGTATCGATATATAATAATAAAAAATCTAAACTATTGCAATAAAAGAAATGATGAATCTAAGTAGAATTTTAAATTATGCAAAAAACTGCATTTCTTTAGATCTTGTAGTTTTCAAATTATAATAATTGAAATCAGATAATTCACTCACACATACAAAAAAAAAAAACATTTTTCAAACAAAACGCAATAAAATGAAACCAAGTAATCTATGTTCAACTTACAAAAGATTTTTTACATCAGGGAAAAAAAGATAACACGAAACTCCATTACAAACAATTCTATATTATAATAATATGAAGTTTAAGGTGATTCTCTAAAGATAGGATGATACAATAAAATGTTTTAAAGCAGAGACAAGCAATGACGATGAAGATCAAGTGAAATGTTTATCTGATCGTAGAGCCTTTTTGCCTTGTTATTTCAAAATGTCTGACAAGATTTAAATTATTATTATTTGTTTGTTGGTTTTTTTTTTAAAAAAAAAAAGAATTTTCAAGCTTTAAATAATTCATTTCTAAATGCAGAAGAATGAAAAAAATAATTCTTTTAAGTTTATAGATAAATATTATTGTATGTAAACACGCGTACTCCCTCCCACGCCCAGATGTAGGTATGCAAGGATACTTAAAGGAATACAAAACAAGGCTCTCATTTGCTTTAAGAACTGAAAGTGTAAATATTTCATAGATATATAACTTTAATTACGAAGGGGGGGGGGATTAATGAGTTATAAAAAATGTTAGCATAAAAACACTTCTCCGAATCAACGTCTACTTTAAACCGTTGGAATCTTTTCCCACTGGATGGATGTAAATTCTTGACAGAGTTTATAAAGCATATTTTCTACAGAGTTGGCATGGCAGCAGCAGAAGTTATACATTGGATTCTTTAGGATTTGAATAATATATTTTATAGCTGGAGTATATTTATCCTCATCTGTGTATGCTTTCTAGAGGGCGTTGAGCACTAGTTGCCAGTGTGATTGCTGATTGCATGCTCATCGTCTGGAATTTAAATCAGGCAGAGGATTTGAATTTTTTTTTTTAGCAAGCTGAGAATTTCTCAAGCAAGTATAGTTATTTCGTTTTGTTATTTAGTCAGTTAAGTCTGTTATCCAATTATTGGACACTAAATAGATATCTTGTATACTTAGAGTGAGATAAAACAAAACAAAAAAAAATCATTTAAAGAAAATTTTACTAGGTTTATAAGTTACACTCTCCTTCCTTCACTGCTAAGAAGCTTATAATGAGTTATGGAGGGCTTATACTTGACACCAACTATGCAAAAATTATTTTACCTACATAGGATTATTAGTAAAGTTGTATTGAATGCATACTACTTTGACAACACATGTACCATATACTGAAAGAGAATAAAACAAGTAAATTTTAATTGGATACTTTCAGTGTCTGCCAATCATACTTCAGAATTAATTCCTCATTTAGATGCAACATTTTATTAGTAAAGCAATAAGAAAATTGCAAAGGTAATGGTAAAAAAAGATAGTAGTTTATGATGATAACATGAATTGAAATTCAATATATTTAAAAACATCATCACTGCATGATGTTGCCTTTTCATCATAATAAAAGAGCTTCTTAATGCAAATAATAGTCTATTTATGTGCCAAACATATGACTTGATGAATCTGGGCTTATCTTAATTTTTTTTTCAAGTGGGTAATGGACAATAAATGGGATTTCTGGGTATTTTTCACCAGAGGTTAAAACAAGAATGGAAAATTATTACAATCCTTCACCACCCGAAATTTGCCAAATCTGATGAATTATTCTGTGAGGAACTGTTGGAAAAATCTTTCTTCTAGTAGTGGTATTTTTAAAAGGTTCTTTATGTTTTGCATCCAAATAATTTAGCAAATAAATGTTTGGTACTTACATATTATTCTATCTCCAGAAGCTTGTCAGATATTATTTTTTTAATTATCCCTTTTTATGAATCTCCAAGCATTTGTTTATTTTTTTCTCAAAATTATTTTACCAAACATGTTGTTTGTTACATTTAAAAAATGTTAAGAAGTCGATTATAAATTCCTGTTAAGTTTAAAAAATATTAATAAATTTCTTATAAATTCCATTCAAAGATTTGATAATTTATATATATTATAATGCAAAAATGTTAACACATTGCAAACATTGTTGTGATTTTTTAATATTTAGCCTGTTTATTTTTTATTGTAACATTTTGCAGATTATTGGAAGGCCTATAAACTGAAAAATTACACCATGCTGGATTTGAACACTTCAAAGTAAATCCTATATATAACTTTGTGGATCCAGATGTAGATGTGCATAAACAAATCACAGAAAGTTTATAGGGTTTGGCCAAATAGTGAAACAAAAAACACCAGGGAACTGCACCATAACACATGAATTTTTATTTAGTGAAATTTATAAGGCAGCAACTACACAGAGAAGAAGATACATTTGTGGCAATGTTGAAGACTGATAGAGATTTTTGTCCCTCAAAATAAATAACTCTCATTCGATACTTTGTTTTCCCACATTTTTTTTATTTCATTTACTGTACTTTAAATTATATTAAATTTATTTTTAAGTACAATCAATGACCATACTTTCTTGTAAATTATTATATTTTTAGAATATTTAAAAAAATAAATAAAAGGAAATATTAAATATGTCAACTTTGAATCAGCCATATTGGAGGCTCCTGAAAATGTATAATTAAAAAAAAAAGCCTAGAAAATTTGCAGAGACAGGATAATATGTAACTACCAAATGTTTTTAGTAGAACATTTCTACTATTATCAATTATTCAATTTTCTTTACAGGCGTTCCATAAATGGCCATGTATTTATAATTAGAATGTGGAGTTTGACAATGGTAAATGAAAATGTAACAATTTACTCTAGATAAATACTTTGCATATAATAGAAATATATATGAGAGATAGTGATCTGGGCCAACTGATGAGTGCTGGTTCAGCATGAAATGCATCTTGGGGGTCATTTGTCTTTTATAATATCTTTATTTATATGAATTTGAAAAGAATTGGGGAAGTGTGGAGATGTTTATTATATCTATATAGAATGTGCAATATAAACTGTACTCTTTCATTAACTGATTCCCCACTGGAACCTTCTGAAGTAATACACATGGAAGTGGATCTATCAATAATAGTGTTATGATTCACCATTTTTATAACTCCCCACAGAAATCTTTTTTTTAAAACAAGCATAGATAAAAGATTTTTCAGAAATAATGGATTATAAATTAAATCATAATATCCTGTCAGACTACTGCATTGATATGATTTTGCTATGGCAGAATCATGTAATATAATCATAAAATGGAGTCTAACTTTTTATTATTTAGTTAGAACTGAAAAATATCAGTGTTTGTTATTATTAAGTATTAATATATGTCTTATAAATGATAAAGAAGCAATAATAGGTTTCCACCTCATTATGCATAGTCTATATGTTGTTAAAACAGTCAAAACTCACTAAATATATTGCCACCCACAGCAAGCTAGAGTAATGATTGACGAAGGCCATAAGCCAGAAACTAGTCTGGGGATATTGGATGAGTAGGCACTAAATGGGTATTTTATGCACAAGCCTTCTGGCATCCATTGATTACTCTAGCTTGCTGTGTGTGGCAATATATATAGTGAGTTTTGCCTGTTTTAACAACAGTTATACACAAGCATAAGAGGAGGTGGTCATGTGATGTTTATTGGCATAGTCTATATGCCTCATCAAATGATATTCAAACAATTAAATGAAATATAAGAGTTTGCACTCTATGTGGGCTGTATTTTTCAAATTTATACCAATTTTTTTTACTATATTTAGATGTTTGGACTATTTCTAATAATTGTCTTACATTCTACGCATATTATAATAAAGTCGTGATCCGCTTTCTATAAAAATTAGGTAACATGCAGAACTCCTGACACATCGTCTTGCATTGGTGGTCGAGAGATCAGCGCGACTGCCTTGCACTAGCAGGCAGTTGCCCGGGTTGCGGGTTCGCGTCCCGGCCGATGCTATGACACTTAAAAAAAAAAAAAAACTTCTGACACATTTGCACAAAAAGATATTTTTTAATATGGTAAAGAAAACGTTTTAAAAATAGATTTTTTTCAGTGCAAAGTTTATATTATCATTATTTTACAAACTATATTAATCTAATTTTATATTTACTATAAATAATTTGTTAATTTAAATTTTTAAAATGTTTTCTTTTTTCTGAAACATTTATTACTAATATTTATTAAACATTTAAAAATACCTTTTTTTAAAAAAAATCAATAATTATCTGAAAGAAAAGGGAAACTGTACAAAATATTTTTCTGCATGACATATTTTATTGTAAATTATTCTTCATTTTAGATTTCGAATAAAATATTTCTTCTTCATCAACATACAAATTTTAGTAGTACTTTTGGGCATATTATTCTTTGATAGATATTCAACAAAATATGAGGACAGTGAACTTTTAATATTTTTTAAATATCAACTTAAAGTAACTTTCTTTTACTTATCAATAATTAATGTTAGAACAACTACAACATATTTCAGAGTAGCATATTTAAATAAATAAATAAGGACAACTTTTGTGGTGAAATTTCTTATAAAAATGTCAACTAAAAATCACCAAGACAACTAACTCCTTGGAGGACATGGTGACTCCTTGGATGACCACACTGATCCTTGTGAATTATATATGACTTTTTGAGGTACTTGTGCATTATCCTGTCTACCAAGTTTAGCAGACAATTTTTTTTAAATATACAGTTTCAGGAGCAATGGCTGACAAGTAATGGATGTATTTAATATTTACATTTTATTATTATTATTTTTTAAAAAAAAAATTTCTGCAAAAATTAATTATAATATTTCCAATTTATTTATTATTATTTTGTTTGTATTAAGTCAACTTATTAATATAAAAATAATAAAAATATGGAAAAAAAGTTAAGTGACATATCGTGTGCTTTTAGGGAGAGCAGAATCACGTACATTTGTAAATACTTCACTGCATGCTGTTCTGTCAAAGGAAGAGCTGAAAGTTTCATCATTTTTCCAAAATCCCAGTGACAAAAATAAAGAAGCTGAATGTAAAACCACTAAACATCACATGATCACTATTTCTTATGCTAGCACATTACTGTTATTGAAACAGACAAAACTCTCCATATAGTAGTGCCACTCAGTGCCAACCAGAGTAATTAATGGATGCCAGAAGGCTTGTGCATAAAATCCCTATCTAGTGCCTACTCATCCAATATCCCCAGACTAGGTTCTGGCTTGTGGCCTTCATCAATGAGGAGCTTTGGATCTGAGAGCACTGCACCTAGATCTTATGATCTAATGCAATCCTCCCGCAGCCACCTTTTATCTCTACTTAACTACAAAACTATGAGAATAAAATTGAAAACACACTAATATTTTCACTCTAAGCTCAATAGCTTATGTAGTCATATGGGTCTGAACCCAGTTCAGTACCCATACATTTTGGCATTTTTGGCTCTTTAACAACCATAGCCATCACTATCCTATTAGGCAGGATTGGTGTTAAACCACTAAGCATCACATGATCATTATTTCTTATGCTACCACATTACTGTTATTAAAACAGGCAAAAATATGAAGAGTTTTGCCAGTTTTAATAAACTAAATGTAAACAAACAACGTTTGGAATGTGTTGGCATTTAGACATTAAAATAAAGCCTCTAATTGAAATTTATAATCGATTTATTAATTTTTTTAAAACTTAACAATTAACACTATTCAGTAAAATAAAAACTAAAATAAAAAAATACTTATATGCCCCGAAACTGCATATTTTAAAAAAAATGCTGTCAAGCTTCGTAGACAGGATAATGCACACGTATGCTTTTTTGAATATCGTATGTAACTCACAGAAATATATTATCCGAGCTACATTTTGAATCATAATAAATAAAAAAATGTAAATAAAAAATTCACTCAATGGGAATGCATGTTTAATGTACATAATGAGTACACATTAAAACAAATACATATTTAAAATATTTGTTTCTACTTATTTTATTTATATGTCAGATTCAATTAATGTTAGAGAAATGCAAATTATCATATTAAATATGCCCAAAGGTTGAAAACACTTTATATGTAACACATAGGTAATTTGTTATTTTTGAAACTAATACAAATTTGAATAATTCTATACTCAATTAAATGTTATTATGTGCATGTACTTCTTAATATTTATAACATTTTTGTAGCAGACTGCACATTTAACAACAAAAAATGGAAGTATAATATTTGTTCAGCTTTCAAAAATCCAAAGGTTATATGGTTTTACAGTAAAGAAAATCCATCATGTCTGGTAGGTATAGGATTATTGCTAATTACAGCAAATAATTATTAATATCTTTTCTGTTGGAAGATAAGATTGCCAAAAAATTAAATTAAAAACAATAGGAGTAAATAATCACATGATCACTATCTCTAAACCACTCAAAACAAAGCAAAAACTCTCCATATAGTAGTTGCCATCTTGTGCTAACAAGAGCAATCAATGATGTGGAGAGTTTTTCTTTGTTTTGAGGAGTAAATAATGTTAATCTTTTATCTGTACTATTTTAAATTTAAGATATATTTAAAATCTCTACTTGACCACACACAGGGTTTTAAGTATATCATAAACGATATTGCATATGAAACAAGGGAGATGAAATTATGTTATTTCATGTGTTTATTTAAGGCCGGGTATATTAATATTCCGGGTATATTAATCTTCAATTAATAAAAAGTTATATCTGGGCTAGAAATAATCTCTAATTTAATAAATGATTAATAATAATCATTAATCTATTTATCTGAAACTGTTGGTATCAAAGTTACCAGTGCAAAAAAATTGACCCTTGTAAATTAAAGTGTAATGATTTAATAAACAATGAGGATTGCCAATTCCTCAACAAGCTTTGTGATAAATGCTTAGCTAGAGAAAGCATTTAAAATATCTCTTAGGAGTGCCAGAGCACGAAACCATGGTCAGAGTTTTGGGGGGGGGGTCCGGACAGAGATATTCTAAATGCTTTCTCTAGCTAAGCATTTATCACAAAGCTTGTTGAGAAATTGGCAATCCTCATTGTTTATAACTTACAAGCTTAAGAGAATAGGGTCATGTGATCTATGACTCTTATTTTGAGTAATGATTTAATGATTTGAATAATTGACAAAAATTAATATAAATTATTAACATTTATTTTATGTTTTTAAATTCATAAATAAAAATTATTTTTTTGTTTTTACGAAATTTGTATAATCCATATTTTAATTCAATTTACTTAACATTCAAAATATAATTAAATCAAATTTAAATTAACAACTTTAAATATTTCCACTCCTTTAATTTAAATATTGCATTTAATTTGAAAAAAAATAAAAATTAAAAAAATAAAAATATCATTAAAAATTAAAATAAATTTATTCACAAATATTATACAAGAATCTGTAGACATTCCAATCAGGAAATGGATTTTTAATAGCTTTATTAAGTTCTTGATTCTATCGTTATATACATAATTTGGAAAGCTATCAACTATGTAGTTTATTGTTTGTGTTTGGAACAATCTTATAAATAAGTTCATTGATAAATTCCATTTTTAAAGCAGATAAACATAGAAACCATAAGTAATCCTGAATCTGTTAATGAGATTATAGAAATCCAACTGTTTTTTATCATTGGATCTGGGGGGAAAACTATGGAAGCCTAGGAAAATGCTCATTTGTTATACCACAAGAATTGTATTTTTAAAAAGATTATGATTTGAGGACTGTCCTGGATAGTAGAACAATGTCTTGAGTCCAATGATAAATCTGATCAACACAAGAATTGTACTTCTAAAAAAATTATGATTTGAGGACTGTCTTAGATGTTAAAACCATATCTCAAGTCAGTTATGAAGATGATCTACTTAAAAATTGTATTTATAAAAAGATTATGATTTGATGACTGTCTGAGAAGGTAAAACCATGTCTTGAGTCAGTGATAAATCTGATCCATGCAAGAATTGCAATTTTTAAAAGATTATGATTTTAGAACTGTCTTAGATGTCAAAGCCATATCTCAAATCAATGATAAAGCTGATCTATTTAAGAATTGTACTTGAGAACTGTATTGGATAGTAAAACCATGTCTTGAGTCAGAGATAAATCTGATTTGAGAATAGTTTTAGATGGAAAATCCATGTCTCAAGTGAATGATATATATGATCTTCATAAGAATTGTACTTCTAAAAAGATTATGATCTGAAGACTGTGTTAGATGGCAAAACTATGTCTCAAATTAGTGATATATCTAAGCTATGTAACAATTGTACTTCTTAAAAGATCATAATTTAAGGGCAGTTTTAACTAGTAAAACCATGACTCAAGTCAGTGATAAAGTGGATCTATTTAAGATTTGTATTTCAGAAAAAATTATTTGAGAATTGTCTTAGATGGTAAACCCATATCTCAAGTCAGTTATAAATCTGATCTATTTAAGAATTGTAATTATAAAATGATTACAATTTGAAATTGTCTTAGATGGTAAAACCATATATTGAGTCACTGATAAATCTGATCCATGCAAGAATTACAGGTTTTAAAAGATTTTGTTGAGGGCTGTCTTAGATACTAAACCATGTCTCAAATCAGTGATAAAGCTGATCTATTTAAGAACTGTACTTCTAAAAAGATTATGATTTTAGGACTGTCTTAGATAATAAAACTTTTGTTGAGTCAGTGATAAATCTAATTTATTTAAGAATTGTACTTTTTAAAAGATTATGATTTGAAAACAGTCTTAGATGGTAAATTCATGTCTCAAGTAATATAAATGATCTTCATAAGAATTGTACTTCTAAGAAGATTATGATTTGAAGACTTGAAGACTGTCTTAAATGGTAAAACCATTTTTTTAGTCAGTGTTAAATGTGATTTATGTCTTGAGTCATTAATAAATCTAATTTTGTAAGAATTGTACTTCTTAAAAGATTATGATTTGAGAACAATCCCATGATCTTCACAAGAATTTTCCTTCTAAAAAGATTATTTGAGGATTGTTTAGATGATAAAACCATATCTTGAATCAGTGATAAATCTGATCTATGTAAGAATTGTAATTCCGTTAGGATTATGATTTGATAACTGTCTTAGATGGTAAAATCACATCTTGAGTTAGTGATAAATCTGATCTACTTGACACCTTGTTAAAAAAATATGCTGCAGATCATTTGATATATGGGAAATGAAGAGATGGGAAACCAGTACAAGTGATAAGATTTAAGGGTGACAAAATATATATCATGATAATACTTAATTACAGATCCATAAATTTAATGTTCAGCAATTTTTCTCCAAATGGAATGTGGTAACTCTTAGTAAAACTTTCTAGTATTAAAAAGTTGATCTTAGAGTACAGGTATTACAACCCAAGGAATGGCATCTACCTTATAAATGAAAGTGAATTTTAGAACATAGCAAGATCTGACTTTTGTGATGTGAGAAAAATAAGTTATAGTTCAAGGTTATTTCTCAGTAGCATAAAGTAAGATCATGTTTCAGTCAATTGTCATAGAAGTTTTTATTGTGTTTACAAAATATTTTCCCATTTATTAGATGGAACATTGTGGGATTGGAGCTAAGATCTTCTTTTTTTTAATAAAAATTTCCAACCTTTTCAAATCCATATTTAAGAGAAATTTCTAGTTCTGAGAAAGATCTTTTTATACTTTCCTTTGATTCCAAGGCAATATCATAGGCAGAAATACATTTTCTACATTGTAAATGAGATATTTATTTTATATTGCACGATGTTTCTGAATTGTAATAAACTAATAAATTTGTAATAAACTAGTAAATTTCGCAGGCGTCATTCATTCAGACATAGTAAAAGTAATTTAAAGTGATTGTTTAATATCTTCTCGCTCTCATTTCCAGTATTTAAGATTTGCCCATACTTAAACATTTGGGTTGAAAGAATAGGTGGATTAATTCTATTCTTTCACAAAGATTTTATCTTGTATTTGAAAATGAGAATATTCATTTATTGTTAAGATCCACAAAGTGCATGTGCATTAGCTTAAAAAAAGCTGATTATTAGTTTATTACATTTTACTTATAGAAAATCACTGATAAAAATAAATAAACAATTGAATGGTTCATTGTTCAGGAGTTCATATAAAGTTTATACATAAGAAATGACTAAATTGAACCACATTTCACAGAACTGAGCTTAATCCAACACTTGAACCATTGTTTCAGAGTTTATGAAGGAACTGAACTATATGGCAGATCATTCTGAAAAAAAAAATTGTAATTGCTATGATAAAGTTTATACATAAGAAATGATTAAACTGAACCCACATTTCACAGAACTGAGCTTAATCCAACACTTTAACCATTGTGTCAGAGTTTATGAAGGAACTGAACAATTGCTATGATAAAATCACTGAATTTTTCTGTAAAAACAGTGACAACTCTCCATATAGTAGTGCCACTCAGTGCAAGCCATAGTAATCAATGTATGCAAGAAAGTTTTTGCATAAAATTGCTATTTATTGCATACTCATCCAATATTTCAAGACTAGTTTCTGGCTAGAGGCTTTCATCAGTGAGGAGTCTTGGATTTGTTAATGCTGCATTACTACTACTACTGTATGGAGAGATAACCACTGTTTCAACAGTTATTGTAAGTATAGGAAATGGTGGCCATGTGATTATCACTTTCTCCAAGAAAATTAACCATTTTCCTGCATTAAAGAATATATCAGAAAGGCAACATAAATTTCAACATGCTCTGACTTGAGGTTAAAAAGAGTCAAATTGTTGGTATTCAATCAGTTAGAGTATCATGCTATAGAACTGTTTAGTAGTTCAAAGTCAAAAGCAATGACAATATTCACCAAAAATGGAAGTATGAAGCTTTCTAACCATGATAGCATTCATCAATAATGGAAGGAGATTTTCTACAACCATTACAGCATTTTCCAATACTGGAAGTAGGAAATCTTTTACAACTATGACCATATTCACCAATAATCGAACTAGGAGATCTTTTATAACCATGACATTTTCCTATAATGAAAGTAGGAAATCTTAAAAAACCATGATAGCATACACCAGTAATGGATGTAGTTTTTCTACAACCATCATGATAGCATTCACCAATAATGGATGTAGATCTTCTACAACCATGACAACATTCATCAATAATGGAAGATCTTCTACAACCATAACAACATCTACAACCATGATAGCATTTACCACTAATGGAAGGAGACCTTCTACAACCATAGTAACATTTTAATGGAAGTAGATTTTTCTGCAACTATGACAACATTCACCCATCATTCACCAATAATGGAAGTAGGAGACCTTCTATAACCATGACAGTGTTACCAAACACAGAAATATGAAATTTCTACTACCATGACAGCATTCACTAAAAATAAAAATGAGACTTCCTACAGCCTGTTATGAGTGAAAATTAATACTTAGTGAAAAGATCTAACACTACAAAGAAATAATCCAAATATGCAAAACTTAGTATAACAAATCATTACAGATTTAGAACACACCCGAACATCCCAATATCTATTAAAACATACCTAATGAGTTATTAGTGCCACAAAGTGATAGTTTATGGCTAAGTGACCTGATTTCTAGTATGACATTCTATAAGATTGTGGGTGGTGGTAACATGAACATTACTGCTGGTTAACATCTGATTAAGAAGCAAGTAATACCTTCAAAGACACCTTTATTTTTTCCAAGCAATAGAAGGCCTTGTGTCTGATGGTCACCAAGAAAAAGCCAACAATCAGACCACCTTCTTAAAATGAATCACTATTATTTTTTCCAGTCATATCTCTATATGGATATATTACAAGTTCAGAAATTTTGAATACTTTTTGAAAATTAACTATAGCCCATGGGACAAATATAATTTCCAGGTCCATCTTCTAAGATGATGACTCTTGAAGGGTTACAATTTAACATAGAGGCAAACCTATCCATACAGTAGCACCACTCAGTGCAAGCTAGAGTAATCAATGGATGCTAGAATGTCTGTGCATAAAATCCCTATTCAGTGCCTACTCATCCAATATATCCAGACCAGTTTCTAGCTTGTGGTTTCTATCAGTGAGGAGCCTTGGATCTGAAAGCACTGCACTTAGATCTTAGAATTTAATGCAATTCTCCAACAGTCACCTTTTATCTTTTTAATTAACTATAAAGCTTTGAGTCCACATTAAAAACCCAATAATCTTTTCAATTCAAACTCATTTGCTTGTATAGTCATATAGATCTTAACTCAGTACAGAATCTATACCTTTGGATAATTTTGATTCTTTAATAACCACAGTCACCATAATCCTATTAGATAAGATTGGCATTAAACTACTAAAAGTCACTTGATCATCATTCTTTATGCTTACACAAGCTGATAACACAGAAGTAAAACTTAGGTATATAGTCACATATAAAAAACTACACAGTGGCTAAACTCTCCATACGACAGTATGATTCAGTGCACGTCAGAACAATCAATGGATGCAAGGTTTGTGCATAAAATCCCTATTTAGTGCCTATTTATCTAATGTCTCCAGACTAGTTTCTAGCTGGTGGCTTTCATCAGTGAGGAGCCTTGCATCTGAGAGCACTGCACTCACAAGCTAAAAACTAGTCTGGAGATAATGGAAGAATGGGCATTGGATAGGGATTTTATGCACAAACCTTTTAGCATCCATCAATTACTCTTGTTTACATAGAGTGAGACTACTATATGGAGAATTTTACCTCTGTGTTATCAGCTTGTGTAAGCATAAAGAATGATTACCAAGTGATGTTTAATGTTACAATTTATAAATCAAATGATACTTTGGGGATTAGTGAGCCTGCATGAGTCATCATAAGAACAGTATATAAGTAGAACAAATCATAAGGTTAATTGTTTGGAATGTTGTGTAACTTCAAACACTTAAAGCACAGGCTGAGTTCAATAAATGCATTTTTCTTGATGAAAAACTTAATACATCTCCATTTTCTGTATCACATAATTTCATCATCTATAAAATATACACAGTTCTTTATGCTATATCTCTAAACCCATGATATTTAAATTTTATTGACTTTTATTAACATGTGAGCTATTTTTTAATAATAGTAATTCCTCAACATTATAAAATTTTATTAAAACATAATATATGCAGTGGAGTCACAAACTACATTATATTTTGTTCTAAGTTCCCATGCACTCAATGTATATAGTATATAATATCTCATATTTTGTTGATAAATATTGATTAGAATAGAATACGTATTGTTACTGAACTGGAAGTTTACATTACTATTCAGCATGTGCATATATATGACAAATGCTTTTTATATGTGTGTATAAATACAATTAAAACAATAATTATTAAAAAAAATAGAGAATACATTTATATATGTATACTGAGTGTGTGTTCACTGAAGGCTTCACGGAAGTAAGAAAAATAAGATAAAAAACAGATTATAGTTTGTTTGTTTTTAAAATGCTCTTTGCAATTTTTTTTTTTAATATTTTTTTTATATAAAGAATAGACTAGTTAGTTTAACAAGAAATTACGATCTCTTTTATTAGTAGGCACTAGATAGGGATTTTATGCACAAGCCTTCTGGCATCCATTGATTGCTCTTGTTAGCACAAGATGGCACTACTATATGGAGAGTGTTGTTTTGTTTTGAATTGTTTATTAAAAAGAGAAAGGCTTTAATCTTTTCCATATTTTTAGATCAGCGTTATCTTTAAATATTTTTTCTTAGAAAGTAATCTATTATGGGAAGTGCTGCACATCAAATTCAGAAAGGATAATAAAGGAATAATAAAATAAATATGGTTTCAATGTATATCGAAAATATTTTATTAATATATATGTAATCATATATGGCACTCAGATAAAAAAATGTTTGCCCAAATATCATAAAATTTGTGAAATTTTAATAGCTTTTTTCATTTGTTTATTTATATTTTTGTTTGTTTATATTTTCTTCGGACAATATATAACTGAAATCAACTAATTAGGCATAACAGTTCATGGCTCTGCTTTACATAAAATGAAAAAAAAGCAATATATACATTTTTAACATTGATGTAAAAATAACATTGCATTCAAACTATAAATTGTCAGCCTATAGATTTATCTCCAATGTCATTTACCTGCAATATGGTGGGAAAAATCACATATATTTCTATATATTGAACCGTATTCGAATATGTGTATTCGAATCACCAGTCTCTTAGGCAGAGAAGAACATACTCGGAGAGTATGTATGCCCAAACGATAGCTATAAAGTATATAACTAACGTTACATTTCCAGGACATAACTTCTTCTCGACTGTTGAGTTCAACACCAAGTTCAAAGCACTTTTTTTTGTTTGTGTATAAACACGGGCGCCAGCTATCTATTCAAGGATGAATAAATAACGCACTTTAAGCAATGGCCACTAACTCAACGCCTAAATCCACGACTAGCTCAGCTGTTTGTAATCACTAATAGATTATACTTAATTAGTGATTAAAAGAATTAATAAAAGAATTTGTTAAAAAGAATTGATAAAAAGAATTGACCGACAAATATAGTTTAATTTTAAAGATAATTTATTAACTAACATTTATTTACTAAATTTAAACATTTTATAATTCTAATAAAACACACGCATATTTTAAATTAACATTTCTAAATAGTTTAAACATTCCTATAGATTTAATAACAAAACATTCTAATTTAACTAATAAATATTGATATAATGACCACGCACATATTATCTCATGCACACACATAATAATGATAATAAAGGACTACATAGCATTTGAAATTTAATCACACACATATCAATAGTTCATTTATGTATGATATCGAGTTCATATAATTAGACTCTTGGAGGATTCGCACGAATTAATGAAATGCAATGGCTATTACAGTATAAACGAAAATAAGCAAATGTTTTACCTAGGATTTGAACGTAGATTTAACACTTTGTTTTCTTCTTGTTTGTTGTTTCTTCCAGTATGAATGGTTCCAGTATGAATGCTTCCAGTATGAATGCTTCCAGCCGGCTGGGACGTTTCCTTGCTGAGTTTCCTGATTTTCACGAGTATTACTATCGGAGACAATTAGATACTGACGGAGATTTTCTAAGATGTTAAGCTGACATTATTTCATGGGCAGATCTGCTGTTTTCTCGGACATCTGGGCTGGAGGTGAACGTGCGTTCCAAAATATTCTCAGCACTGCATTTTGTTTTTTAACTGACTCAATTAATTTCCGAACTGCACTCTCTCAATTAATTTGTGGAACTGAATTACTGTCCGATAAAAAAAGGTCTATTTATACCTGCGCCTTGTTGTCTTTCTGATATCTCCGGCAAAGATCTGTTGTCAAATTCCAATGATAATCATTTGATAAATGTGTTTTGGAAGATTGCTTAATTAGTAATAGCCATGCAGAGATGCTGTTTTATATTTTAATTAATAACCATTGCCGTGTTTTTTAATAATAATCTTCTTTAACTTTATAATAACATTTATTCTATTGTTGACAATCGCACATATATACGGTCATATATTTTTAATACAATTTACTATTTAGTTTTAACATTATTTTTTCTTTAATTAAACTTGAATGAAAAGAGATTTGTATATTTATATTTTTACGAATACTAATAAAAACTATTTAATTCCTATCTTTTTCTAAAACAAACTGAATAAACTCTTCAACATTTAATTTTATGTTTTTCTTTTACGAAAGATTACTTTAATAATAATTTTAGATAAAAATTATATGTGCCTATATCAATATAGGTACATTACACCGCCCTTCCTTTTGAGAGTAAAATGCGTCATTTTTGACCATTTTATCTCTGACAACATTAAATACTAATTTATTATTCCTTCTAAATTTGCCTTTTTTTATATCTTTTTCTTTCCATACTAAGGGCAATCTCCAATTATGCTTTTCTTCTTTCTATGCTGGTAACATTGTTTACAATGTTCGTCCTGGATAATGACCATGAGGACAAACTAAATTTGTGGCACAGGGATATTTTGTAAATGAAGCTTCGGCTGCCGATTCTCTTGATCGGACTTTGACTAAGAAAAGGTGGCTGCAAATGGCAGGAATTTCAACTGTCCATTTTTGACTTACGCCCTGGAAAACGATTGCCGATTCTCTTGATCGGACTTTGACTAAGCAGCTGCAATGGCAGGAATTTTCAACTGTCCATTTCCGACTTACGCTTTGGAAAACGAGGTACGACTTACTCTGGTTGTTGCCAGTGTGCTTTTTAAAAGAGGAATGATCCTGGCCAATCCGTTGCGGGTACTAGAATTTATCCAGTTGAGAGCTTTAAGCTTAACCTTAACTAAAACACTTCTATACTACCCTCATTCCTTTAGATTCAAACCCTTATACACTCCTAATATAACTTAGATTGACTTTATATTATTTATCACTAATCCTACAATATTATTTTAAATACACATGAACATTACTTTAACATATTTATTTATATTATTCTGAACTATTACGAACATTATCTTACATATTTATTTAACTTACAATACCATTCTAAACCATCACGGACATCAATTTACATATTTATTTAACTTGTTTTTATTTTATGTATTTCCGTTATTTTATTCATTTATTTAAATCTACAACTTTTACTTTTATATCATTAATTTGACCCATTTATTTAACTTGATTTTTTATTTATTTGAACTGTTTATTTACGAACATTTCCTTAATTAATATGTGCGTGGAGAAAAAAAAATCTTTTATTTTGCGAAGCCTCCGTTATTATTATTGCTTTCAAACATTTAATTTATTATTCAGTTATTTTTAATTTTATTATTTTAGTTTTAAATAGAAGTTTCAGATTTAAACTTCTTAAATTATTGACATTAGAATAATCATATTCCTGCTCATTGTCCATTTCCGGTCCTTTTTGTTTATTTCCTTTACTATTCCGCCCGTTTACTATCTTTTAAATATGTCCGGTGGTTCCTTCTTTCTTTCTACTAATTCACTAACATAAATTATGCTCCATATCCTCACATCTATAAAGTTTGCTGCTTTATCTCTTTCTCTCTCCGTTCTATTTTCTGCCTTGTAAATTAGAAAACTTTTAAGCTTCACAGACCTCCGTATTTTTCCTAACCATGAATATTTTTCCTTGCGCTTTCTCTTTGATTTACATCTCCGTTTAAAACGAACACAAACTTTTACTTTAACCTTTTTAAATTTTTGTAAAAACTTTTCAACGCTATCTTCTACCTTGAACTTTTGTCTCTTCTATTTCTTGATCTATGTTTTCCCCTGTCTTAGCACTATCCTGTGCTACTTCAATTTCTATATCTTTTATGACGTCTACTTCCTGACTTTCTTCTACTTCTCCCATTATTTCTCGTCTCATTTCTTTCATTTCTTCCTTTATAGCCTGCTGGCCCTGTTTAACTTCACTAATTTCTTTCTTCATTGCCTGTTGGCCCTGCTTAATTTCCTCCATGTCTATTACCAACTTCATCAACATCTTCATCATCATCATTTTCAGCATCTGCGTCTCAGACATTTCTTTCTCTTTTTCCATTTTTAAAACAATATTTTATTTCACTAAATTTAATATATGGCTTATTTATTTATTTCTGAGTAAAACGGAAACACACGCTGACCACCCCTTTTGTCCATTTTTCTACCCGATCTAATGCTTTAACTCTGCCCATAACACCCAATTGACTCTGATTTGATAGCATAAATGTCAAAATCTCTTTTCATTTCTAAAAAAAAAAATTTTCGGTCAATTCTTTTTTTAAAAAAATTAAACACTTTCACATACGTAATTTAACTTTTTAGATTTTTATTTTCAACAAGAACAAAGTATTTCTTTACTATTGTTTCTTAGGTTCAGCCCCAAGTTGGGTCTAGCCATTGAACCGTATTCGAATCACCGGTCTCTTAGGCAGAGAAGAACATACTCGGAGAGTATGTATGCCCAAACGATAGCTATAAAGTATATAACTAACGTTACATTTCCAGGACATAACTTCTTCTCGACTGTTGAGTTCAACACCAAGTTCAAAGCACTTTTTTTTGTTTGTGTATAAACACGGGCGCCAGCTATCTATTCAAGGATGAATAAATAACGCACTTTAAGCAATGGCCACTAACTCAACGCCTAAATCCACGACTAGCTCAGTTGTTTGTAATCACTAATAGATTATACTTAATTAGTGATTAAAAGAATTAATAAAAGAATTTGTTAAAAAGAATTGATAAAAAGAATTGACCGACAAATATAGTTTAATTTTAAAGATAATTTATTAACTAACATTTATTTACTAAATTTAAACATTTTATAATTCTAATAAAACACACGCATATTTTAAATTAACATTTCTAAATAGTTTAAACATTCCTATAGATTTAATAACAAAACATTCTAATTTAACTAATAAATATTGATATAATGACCACGCACATATTATCTCATGCACACACATAATAATGATAATAAAGGACTACATAGCATTTGAAATTTAATCACACACATATCAATAGTTCATTTATGTATGATATCGAGTTCATATAATTAGACTCTTGGAGGATTCGCACGAATTAATGAAATGCAATGGCTATTACAGTATAAACGAAAATAAGCAAATGTTTTACCTAGGATTTTGAACGTAGATTTAACACTTTGTTTTCTTCTTGTTTGTTGTTTCTTCCAGTATGAATGGTTCCAGTATGAATGCTTCCAGTATGAATGCTTCCAGCCGGCTGGGACGTTTCCTTGCTGAGTTTCCTGATTTTCACGAGTATTACTATCGGAGACAATTAGATACTGACGGAGATTTTCTAAGATGTTAAGCTGACATTATTTCACGGGCAGATCTGCTGTTTTCTCGGACATCTGGGCTGGAGGTGAACGTGCGTTCCAAAATATTCTCAGCACTGCATTTTGTTTTTTAACTGACTCAATTAATTTCCGAACTGCACTCTCTCAATTAATTTGTGGAACTGAGTTACTGTCCGATAAAAAAAAGGTCTATTTATACCTGCGCCTTGTTGTCTTTCTGATATCTCCGGCAAAGATCTGTTGTCAAATTCCAATGATAATCATTTGATAAACGTGTTTTGGAAGATTGCTTAATTAGTAATAGCCATGCAAAGATGCTGTTTTATATTTTAACCCCTAGAGACCTGAACGGCCATTTTGAATTCCAGGACATACAATTTTAAATGAAATGTCTTGTTTTTTAATAATAATCTTCTTTAACTTTATAATAACATTTATTCTATTGTTGACAATCGCACATATATACGGTCATATATTTTTAATACAATTTACTATTTAGTTTTAACATTATTTTTTCTTTAATTAAACTTGAATGAAAAGAGATTTGTATATTTATATTTTTACGAATACTAATAAAAACTATTTAATTCCTATCTTTTTCTAAAACAAACTGAATAAACTCTTCAACATTTAATTTTATGTTTTTCTTTTACGAAAGATTACTTTAATAATAATTTTAGATAAAAATTATATGTGCCTATATCAATATAGGTACAATATATATATTAATGGTCAATGCAAGGAGCCTTATCATATCCACACTACAAGGGCGCCATCTAGGCATTTGAACCTAGAAGAATTTATATAGTAGGCAGATACATAAGTTAAGATTCAAAAATTTTTTATATATATTATTCTGACCATTTGCCCAATGTCACTAGCTCATAAAGTAGCAGAGATTTAAACATTTTTATAAGTTTTAATAGATTTATATTCACAAAATATATATTAAATATTTAGAACAATAAAATAAAAGAAGCCACTGCCAGTAATTAACACACAAATAGATTTTTATTAACATACATTTAAAATTGAGGAATAAACTTTAACATTAATAATTTTTTTAAATTTAAATTCAAATTACTATTTACATAGACCGCACAGATGGATATTTAAATTATATTTTACTTTAGCATGTCGAGTATAGCTAGTCTACATTGATTTTTTTTTTCCACTTAAAAACTTATCAAAACATTCATTCAATCTCAGACTAAAAGTTCATAGACAACTCAATGCCTGCTTCCAGATATATAGTCGCAATCAATGTAATATGAAGATGCTAGCATAAAACCACGCCGACAGGATTGTGCATCTGACAGTGTGATATTATTTGAAGGAAATGATCTGTGTCCAGAACAGGAAAGTGCATCTGCCAGACTAAGGAATCATGTATATAATTTTTTTAAGAGTGCTACGTATGGGGGAGAGCGGTCTTTCTGCCGTCTTATAAATCCCTGTCCATAGAGCTAGAAGGGGTCAATGGCACAGGAAATAGATCTGCATTCATTTCAACAATATGACTGCCTCTTTGGGGTCATGCATTCAGTTAGGCATGTTGCCCTGTATGCTAAACATGCTTCACATTACATTAATATAAACGTCTATATATCTCTCCACCAGCACTGACATAACTATGAAACAAATAGCCTGAAATTAAAATCCCTTAAATTAAACATAAACGAATTTAAACATAGTTATTAATCTTTAGCCATGCAGCTATCTACACCCAACTTTAAATTTAATACATTTTAGTTAAAACAGAATACACACACAAAAAAAATGAAATGGAAATGATTGCTTAAACATCTATATAAAAAATATCAATAATTGAATTTGCATTCTTTAAGTCAGATAAGAGTTCTTATTTTCAGTTATTAATTACTTGCAATTTTAGGAAAGTTCTTATTAGATAGACACAATAGTTCATACTTTACAGATTTAATAGATTGAGAAGTCTATCTTCATGATCACTTTCGTAGATTTTGTCCTTCTTTGAAATGAAGCTGCGATTTACCATGCATTTGGTCAGGAACTGTCATCCAGAGGCCTCAGCTGGTTGTCTGGAAAATTAAATTTATTGCAGACTTCCACATCATGAAAATCTGCAATATAGCTAGTTATAACGATCTATTCATAGTCAGCTCTAAGATAACAATTATAATAATAATTTGGCTTTTATATTTTTATTAGTCTCTTATCATCCAATCTTTGGATTCAACCAGCAAGACGTCACTAATCCTCTGGTGTTTCAATTACGGTCCATGCTGACATTTCTGGTGTTTGTATTGGTCATTTAATTTCTTTGTACTCTCTTATCTGAACCTTTTAATTTATTTTAAATGCCTCAAGAGCCAGTTCGCTTTTGAACAATCATTTAATTAATAAGACAATCATTTCCATTTTCTAAGATTATAGAAATCAACATTATTTCTATTTCCAAAAATATCACATCTTTATATCTTTACTTTTTTACAAAAAAAATTACTTTCAAATATTTTTATTTTTTAAAATAGTTTTTAAAGTTGTCCATCATGCAATCTATATACACGTTAAACAGTTTTTAAATTTCAGTTTTTAAGTTAATTTTTTTTTCTTTTTAATAAATCAATTTTTATTTATGAACTTTTATTTTAATTTTAAAATAATGTGAAGGCATATTATATTCCGTTACAATATACATATATATATATAAGGGAATTGAACTCATATATATATATATGATTTTAATGAGCATGGAAATAATTTTACAGCTAATCAAATATATGTTAAGAATATAAAAGTATTTCATG
Organism: Epiperipatus broadwayi; assembly: GCA_028023455.1. NCBI lineage: Eukaryota > Metazoa > Onychophora > Udeonychophora > Euonychophora > Peripatidae > Epiperipatus > Epiperipatus broadwayi. The sequence continues at coordinate 235,891 of JAQFVV010012917.1, forward strand.
AAACAAACAAGACTAAATATATTACTAAGATAATGTACAAGCAAGATCCTTAAAGAATCATTTTTAAATAATACTTACCTTTTGTTATGACAATACCATTTTTTTATGATTATCTTAGTAACATATTCAGATGTATTTGTTCCACAAAATAGATCTATGAGCTAAGATGTGTGTTAATACACCAGTTGAAGAGAAGTTTATTCTTTCTAGTTGAAATAGCAAAATGATACTGAGTACTTTTAAGTTACATTACTCTCATAATCATAGCTGGGATAAGCTGTAAAGTGGATGTGTGTGTAAGTATATATAGTACTGTTGGGGAAATTTAAATTTATATAAAATTAATGAGTGTTAAAAAATATCACAGTCAATTACTTGGAAAGGGGGAAGGATGAATCCTTGCAATTTATAGCATGGGTTGGAATTGATTACGTAGTATACTTACCTAATATTTTGCCATGAGTGGTCTCTCTCAATATACTGAATTTCTGCTGAAGATGGTATTTCTGATGTCCAAAAATGACCGAACTTCAATCCAGCTTAGTGGCTGTCCTTTTGTAAATGTATGATGCAGTACCAATCATGCAGATAAAGATACCTTGGATTCCCCCAAAATAAACAGAATTACATGCAGTGTGAGGAGGCATTTAATTCCATGGACTCTGATATTTTTCAAGACTCACTAATTTCATATAAATTTAAATTTTCACAACAATATATATATATATACTTACACACATTTTCACTCATTCATTTTACAATTTACCCCAGATATAATTATGAGAGTAATATAACTCTCAAAAGGACTCAACATCATTTTGATATTTCAACAAGAAAGAATAAACTCCACTTCAGCTGCATATTAGCACATATCTTAATCCATTACTTTCATTAAAGAGAAGTATAAACCTCATTTCATTACCTATAGAAGTAGATCTATGTATATCTGTAATTAGTAATAATTCATTAACTTCCTGTAATAAAATGTGCTCAAATATGTATGTGTATTGATGAAAAAAATTAATTGTTAAATATAGGTACTGTAATAAATGCACTGTAATGCATCATAAATAAAATGCATTTAGCTAAAATTATAGCATGTGTTTAAATATTTAATTTCATCAAAGCACATGCATACTAGTGCATGATTTATTATATGTATAACTTAAATGTTCCAATTAGAAGCTTAGCATAATAGGCAATTAAATTACCGATACTAATCTTACTGAATTTTAACCTAACATAAGAATAAACAATTGTAAACACTTCAGTATGACCAACTCTTACTCAAAATGAAAATCTTCAGTAGTCTGTAACCGGAATTCTTTGCAATCATTTTAAACACTAAATGCAAGTCTGCACAAAATTCAAAACATGAAATAGTCATAACAAAGTTTAAAGTTACTTATGCATTCAAATTTTTATGGTAAATTATGCATATTTTACAACTGAGTTGATATCGACTACACATTATAGCATTTTATATAATCCAGTTTAAATTTGAGCACGTTTGGTTTATAATACAATGGTTTATAATTGTAGTTGTTTCGATTCTATCTGAAAATAATTTGCCATAAATTTGAATGTGCAATAACATTTGATCATGATTAATTCATGCTTAGAAATCTATTGTAGAGTTCTGGAATTGAAATTTAGAGTGACTAGGGGTGATTCAGTGCATTGGAATACAAACATTATATTTGCAGCCAATTGAAGATTGGTGATGTAAGCCATGAAGAAATTAGACCACAAGCTTAGAATTGGTTATGTGATATCAAAGCTTGGTTAAGTTTTGTATTGGTGATTTAACGAGGTATAATTCTAAATTTCAGGTATTTATATATTATTTTCCACTTAGCTTTGAACATGCTCAATTTATAAATATATAACTTACAAAAATACACAATTTTTTTCCATACACTTAATCTTTACAACCACAATTTTAGCTACTGACCTTTCCAAAAAAATAGTAAATAAAATGTAAAACATATATATATATATAAATTTTCTACATTTTAATTTCATGGGAGACATATAATCTATGTACTTAATATCTAACGGTTTTAATGAGAGTGTAAATATTTTTTTTAAATCATTAAATATGTAATACTAAAAATATAAGCCTATTCACAATATAAAGAAGTCCAATAATGTTATTAAAATAATTTACAAGCACCATTCCTAAAGAATGGATTTAGATAAAAGACCCACCTTTTATTATTATCATTTCCTATCTATTTTATCAGATTTTAAAAATATTAATTTTTCAATTAGTTCTAATGAGAAATCTCAGGTTTTTTCATTTATTAGCTACCTATTGAGAATTTTCACAAGTTTTTTTTTTAAATGCATATTTTTTATATATATTTCAATGTAAAATTTTAGTTCAGAAAAAATTCCTTAGATGGCAAGAAAATAAATAATTCAGTAAAGTAATAAGGCTTTAGCTCTGCCTTACCCATATCGTGATGAGTCACCATTTTAACAACTTCTGATATCACTAATTTTTACATTGAAGAAAATAGTTTCAAAAAACCCCAAAAGATATTTATTCATGAATTTATTAGTTTATTATACAATAATTATTATGAATTAAGAACATAAATTATTAACAATTAATTTTGAACAGAAATTGGACAATGCAAATTTAACCTGAAGGCATTTATAAGCTTAGTTACTATGTCATCTATGTAATTGGCAATACCAAGTTTGAAAATATCACAATAAATCAAAAAATATTTAAAAAATGTAAACTTTTAAAGCATAATTCATTAGATTTAAAATAAATAAATAATTATTCATTGACATTTTAAAAACAAATGCCAAATAATGATTTCATTAGTTTTAAAAAATAAAATTAATCTTTCTAGAAATGATGGTGCATAAAGCTTTTTGTTTTCATTACAATTTAATTTTTAAATATTTTCAGAAATTTCAATAGTAAACAAAAATATCTATCAAAAGAAGTCAAACTTATTATTTTCTGATAAGTAATAATGGTTTAATTAATCTTAAATTCAATGTTGAATGTGTAAACAAAGAAAATGGATGCATTGCAAAAGAATTAATGAGAAAAAGGTTATTTTCTTATCTTTCAAGTCTTCAATTTATAGATTGATTAATATTATTAATATTTATTTATTGGATGGTATGAAAATTGTTTGGAATAATGGTCTTAATTTAAATTCTTTATTAAATGATTCAAAACAGTCTATTGATGATTAATATTTTTTCTGATACAGTTTATAAAATTCCTTGTTAATAAGCAAATATTTTATCTAGCGCCGTGCTTGCAATTATATTTCATTCCAATATCAGGAGAGTATTCATTTATTTAACACTCTCAAAGGCCCATGCTCAATTAGCTTGAAAGGCTGATATTGGAATGAAAAAAAATCCTTGTTGTAGCAAAGTTTATATAGTTCAGAGTGAATTAATCCTAAATGAAAGGGTTAAAGTTCATAAAAATAAGGTTAAAATGGAAATCATAACTCATCTTTGTATATTTAGAAACTTAATACAGGTCATAAACAGAGTTTTTGTTTTTTAAAAAAATGAATTCATAAGAAAAAATAACTGATAATTTTCTTGATTCTGAACCATCAATTTATAAAACTTCCTTTAATATTGAAGTGTAGGTGATATTGAAATGAATTGTGGGAATGCTTAATCTATTTTACACAAGTTATATCTAATTTACATTCACTTGAGAGGTCTATTTGTAGTAGGCAAAACCATAATCATATAGAGAATTTTAGTATAAGTTTGTTATTTTACTAGTTTTTATATGTTATATGGTTTTCTGATTTTTGCTTATAAACATGTGTGTGTTAGAGTGCACATAATAGAGTCACTTTTATTGGTGAAGCCTGAAACCAAATTTGGTGGATATGGGAGGATGCTACATATACGAAGCAAAAACGGATATTATTTAAAGTATAATCGATACATATATAACACTAATTAATCATAATGACGGTAAGAATTATATTTACAAAAAAAAAGTCACTTAAAAAACATTTGTTAAAAATTAGAAATAATTGCACACTCGTTAGTCAAAACTTATAGTAATAATTAATACTTAGAGATGAAAGTAAAATTTGTCTTTTATATTTTATATGAACTTTAACATTTTAAACAGCAGATTAAAAGTGAAATTCTCACAATTATGAAATAACAAAATTGACAAGGGTTTTTGAATATTCCTTCACGATCAAATCCGTTAATCCGTAGGCAAGCAAGAAGATTCCAATACCATACGGTGGTTTCATTTTTTTAAAAACTATTCAATAATCAGAATTACTGATATGTAAAAAGAATTAGCAGGAAACAACCGAAACAATTTATATTCCTGGAATGAAAAAACAATTTGATTATTTGAATGCCAACTACCAATGTGTGTGTGGGTGGGTGTATGAGAATTTGGCGTTTTCCGCCTTGCCTTGTATTTTCGCTTAAAACTAGCTTGATATCCATTAACTGACTAATATTAAGTAGTCATCTGGATTAACAGGGGACTGGCCATCTGAAAAAATATTCTACGTCTGAGTAGAATCTAAAAAAAATATTCAAGTTTTGCCTAGCCTGTATTCAAACTTAGTTCATAAAAATGGAAGTGAATGATCTATCACCACTTTACAAAGCTTTCAAAAACTAATAGAAAAAAAATATAACTACAAAGATAAAGGAAGAACCTCAAAATGTAGATGTAGTGCATCCGCTGCCATGCCATCAACATGGGGTTTGAATCCAGGTGAAGTAAAATTCTTTTCAAGAAGCTTAGAATTTTTCTTTAAGGTAGGTAAACCACTCCAATATTAGTCAGTAGATAGGTATCTACTTATCGATAACAGATCGTGAGACTAGGATGAAAAACTGCTCATCCCTCACCACCTCACACCTGGAAAGCCTGGTGATTATTGTTTTTTCTTTCATTGTGCCAATACGAGGAGTTGTTGGAGAGATTTTTACCTTGCAATGGGTTATTTCTTCAAAAAAGGCTGTTTAATTTTTTTTGTTGTGACAAAAAAAATATTACCCACTATTCTTTTCGGTCTTATAATAACACAAATCCAAATAATTAAGTTTTTATCAACTATAATTAGATATGAGATTATACAGGTGATCTGAGATAGATTTACTGATGATTATTAGAGAAGGTGAAATATCAATGGTTTTTCCCTAAATTAAAAGATGAAGATAACCATGGACTTAAACTCTGTAGACTAGACACCCCCCCATCTTAACCAGTGTTGAAAGCTGCATCTTATTATAACTATATATTTTTTAATCTTACAGTCAGGGTATCAACACTCATTGGAATAGCTAAACATCCATTTACTGATCACTGTTGGATAATGAATTAGGCAGCAGTAGGTAAATTTTTCTGACTGCAGGTCATACAGACTTTCACACGCCCTCTAGAGAGCTATATATAAAAAATATTTTACAATCAAAATTAATATTAAGGTAGGCTCACAATCTCTAAATTACTGTAAAATTCGATGGAAGGTGAACCATTTTTTTAAGGAGAAGGAACTTAATTTCGACGGATGGCAATCAGATTTCTCCATGTGTAATCCCAGTTCACAGGCTACAAATCATGCGCTGGTGCTTTTATAGTTTAACATTTTTGTGATAACTGGTGAACATTCCACAAGCCACACAGTTTGTTGTCATGGCTGTAGATTGCTCAACCATAAACTAAACTATTTACAGATAGTCTATTTACAAAAAAATATCTATGTGCCTGTTTGAGACTTAAAAAAGATTTACTACCCTGGATTCAAAATCCTAAGTCATAAGCATAGATGTAGCTATGCTAAGTGACTCTATTATTGATCCATGGGCTTGAGTTAAAAATAAATAACAACAAAATAGAAATAATATATAATGATGATAATAATAACAATAAAGTAGCAGTAATATATGATGATAATAATAATAAACTGCACAAAAATAATCAAACAGATTCAAGCAACAGAAATAGCATTTGAAATCACAAAACTGCGTTACTATAAGATTTACAAGATGATATTAGATCAGCACCAACTTTTAACTAATCACATAGACTTACAAAAGGCATTGTTCTCATTAATAAAATGAGAGCAGTTTATGACAACTGTCAAATATAGATATTAGTAAAATACAGTAGGAAAAAATATGAGAAAGCAAGGCAAAATAGAAGAAAAAAAATAAAGACAAGGAAAAGCTTGCAAATCCTTATAAAAAATTTCCGAAGAAAAAATGAAACTCAATAAAGAGATCAGTATAAAATATAAGTATGATTAAATTAATCCTAATATTAAGACTGGCTCACAACCCCAATGTTATTGTATATTTTATTATTAGAGGACTTTCTTTTGAGAAATGAGGAACTTGACTTTGGGAATAGGAATGAAGTGCTTAATGCAAGCATAATCCTGGTTTGTAATAAGCCATATATTATCCAAGAAAATTTAAGGACTTGTCATACACTACCAACTGCATTGAAATGTTTATATAATTTTAATATTTTTATGATAAAAAATGTATTCCACTTGTGCATAGACCATGGACTGCAAATTGTTGCTATGGGCTGTAAGTAACATCTGTACTTTCTAATCGAGAGCCCAATAAGAAAGGATTTTAAGAAATTATTTAACAAATTGAAATTAGATTTTATAAAAAGATTACTAAATCATCATTTTATATCCTTACACAGGCTGTTAATAACAGTAACAACTCTCCATATAAGAGTGCCACCAAATGAAGAGCTTAGTACTCAATGGATGCAAGAAGGTTTGTGCATAAAATCACTAAGATGTAGATGCATTTCCAAGGCTCCTCACTGATGAAAGCCATAGGCTAAAAACTAGTCTGGGGATATTGGATGAGTAGACACTAGGTAGTGATTTTATGTGCAAATTGGTGGCAATATTGTATGGAGAGTTTGCTTCTAAGGTTATTAAATGTTATTGGAGCATGCTAATACAGAGCAGAGATGTAATAAAAAAATGTTAAGACTTTTGATGTAGATGTTGGCAAGAAACAGTACAGTAAGTTTGAAAGTCAAAATAAGAAATACTGAAGACAACTTAGTAAAAACGTAAAATGGGGATTATCATGAAGATTATTGTTTTGAAACAAAACCATGAAAAGGATCTAAGTACAGCAGTTGGTATGGTAATGAACTATTCATACAATAATACCATCCAGTGCAAGCCATAGCTAGCAAAGGATGCTAGAAGGCTTGTGCATGAAATCTCTATGTAGTGCCTACTCCAATATCCCCAGGCTAGTTTCTAAAATATAGCTTTCATCAGTGAAGACTCTTGGATGCACTTAGATCTTGGAATCCTCTAGTAGCTACCATTATTAACTATAAAGCCATGATTCCAAAATGAAAATGCAATAATGTTTTCAATCCAAGTATTAGATCCAAAGATCTAGGTCAGTCATCCCAGATCCAAGGCTCTTCATCGATGAAAGCCACAAGCTAAAAACTAGGCTAGGGATATTGGAGGCATAGACACTAGATAGGGATTTTATGCACAAACCTTTAGCATCTATTGATTGATATGGCTTGCACTGGGTGACATTATTGTATAGAGAATTTACTGCTGTTTTAATAGCTTGTTTAAATGTAGAAATTGATGATCATATGTTTCTGTTGATAAGGTCATTGAAAAAAGTCAACAAGAAAAACAATGTATTTTTTTAGTAGACAAATAAATAAATATCATAAACCAGTTGTTCAAAAGATCAAAAAAAAAGTATGAATATCAAAAAAATAGGCTTTCATTCAAATTATTAAATAAATTTGGTTTTTCTTTCTCAGAAGGGAACTAAATTTGAGAACCCTTAGCTCTTGAAGTGGGCACAGTTAACCTCTTAAATCTACATATATCATTATCTTTTTCTCCAATTTATTATAATCACTGCAGAAGAATAATCTTTTCAAATTTATTCCAGTTTTAAAGTCATAGTTTCTTTTTCCACATCATTCCAAAAAAACATTTTTGGTGGACTATTTCATTATGTCTTTTTCTAGAGCTCTTACAATTTTTTGGTGCTGCTCTAATTAAGTGAATATATAATAATATTGCTAAAAGACATGGTAAAAAAAAAGGACATAACGATTTTACTTTTACATAGATGAAACAAAATAAAAATTAAAGTGAATTATAAAGTATATTCCGTTTTAAACTCCATTACAACTTAAATAGCAAACTTTGACAAAAGCACTTAAAACCTTCTGTTATCAGAAAAAATACTTTTATATCTGTAATATATGCAATGTGGGTAATAAATCACTTTGCTGAAAGAAGAAATAAATTATAAAAATCTTCCAAATTATAAAATTGCATATACAGAATATTTCAAAAAGCATCATTTTTCTAATATATCGATTTACATTTAACATTTTATTTTAAAACAATAAAAACATTTTTGTCTTATAAAATCTAGACAAAATTTCAGAAAGTATTGACTACGCGATGGCAAATTATTATTGTCGCTAGTTTATATTATCGCACGTAATTAATTACTTTATTTTCTAAGTAAAAAAGAAAGAAAGTGAATTTAAGAAAAGAAATTAAATAGGTAAAATACTATTTGTGCCGAATACAAATATCGCTAAGGAAACACATTTTTATTGTTAGGAGTTTTTTTTATTTCTTTTTTTAATAATCGATAAATTTATTGAAAAAGTATTATTTTTATTATTTCTACAATCGCCAATAATCTTCAATTATTATTTTATAGCCCATATGTAGTTTTTCCCAGATAGCTTTTCAACATTGCCTCCAGTAAATAATATACTTGTTACTAAATCTTGTAGAAAGCGTAGTGTTAATGTTTTGAAGTTTACTTTCTAATTGCTTTATTAAAAATATTGAGTAAACAAATTCGATTATTTTTTTCTATTTTTTTAAATTTTATTTATTCAAATTGTGATATATATATATATAATAAAAACAGATTCACTCGTCTACATAGAACCCAGTTGTTATTTCCAGAGCACGAATCTCACATGATCTCCTGGCTGACAACCCCATTGATTATTTCTTTTATTGTAATTATTATTAAAGTCTTTGTTCGTAGTCTCGGATATATAATTAGTAAAGAAAAAAATAATAATAAGACTTGTGAGGGTCTAAGGATTTTTCTGTTTTTGATTTATTAGCTAGCCAAAAAAAGCTAGAGCGTTGGTGGTCGAGTGGTCAGCACAGCTGCCTTATAAGCAGTTGCCCTGGGTTTGCGGGTTCACTTCCCAGACGATGCTTTGACACATGGGGAAAAAAAGCTAGATACCTGCCCACTTACCAACCAAATGTTAGATAACTAGATGGATTAGCTATGGGTTATCTGAAGAAAAAAAACCCTCTTAAATGTGACTAAAAAGTGAAAAAGTCTTTTAAAATTTTACTTGTTCTGCCATAGCATAGGAATGACAAGATGATGTTGCGATCACTATATCATAATGCTTATTATTCATGTATATGTAGAAGACATTAAAACCAAAAGGCATAACATGACTCTAGGTTGCATAATGCTTTCACAGAGTAACTTCTATTTACTCTACTTCAGTGTTACCATTCATTGTTAAGCAAGAATATCTACTGATTATTCAAGCTTACAATAGATGGTAGCACAGTAGAAATGATATAGATTGCAGAGGCTTTTACTATATGGTGAAACTGAACTGAATTCAGACCCATATATCTATCTAGTTTGTTTGACTGAATTTGAAGGTATTTAAGTATCTGAAAAATTCATGCTTTCAGGCTGATAGAAACGTGTTTCATAAATGCTGGTTGTAGAGTTGGTATTTAGATCTAGTTTCTAATCTTCCTATCCTTTACTGACATGAGCCAACTAGCTCAAAACCATGGTTTAAAGGTTGGAGACAATGAAAGAGATATTGAATTCTCTCTCTCAGGGTTTATGTAAACAAAGCTTGTTAGTGAGCTATTGGTAAAGCTCCATCTAATGATCATAAAATGCAAGCTAAGAGCAAGTTACGAAATTTATAACTTGTTTTGTTTATCATATATATATGGAGTTTGTATAATAAAAAAAACTTTTTTTTTTTTTAAATTTTGAATCTGGTGTTAGTTTAATCTCACTTTTACCCAATTAAAAAAAAGAGAAACAGAATGAAAGTTGTTTTGGTAAAGTGTCACATAGGAATAAAATAATCATTATAAAGATGTCATTTTGTTAAAAAAAAAAGATAATAGATTTACGTTCTCAATGAAGGGGAATCATCATCAATGATCTGTCTCCATATTGTGAAGTTTACAATTTCAAAAAAAAATGTCACACACAAAATAAATAAGATGATACAAATGCAATAAAAAATTTTGCTATATGTGACCAATAAATAAGCTGACGCAATACAGAAATGCCTACTAGGTATAGATATGTAAGGAATGGTGCAATTATCATGAGATTAATGCTTTGTTTTTTAAAGATTGCATTTCCAGATAAATTCCTTTGAGTATTATTTAGTAATTATAGTATTATCTAATAATTTAAATAAAATTTTGATTTATAATTAATTTTACTTAAGCAATTGCGATGAAAAAATAAATTAAAATTGTTTATATTAATTAAAAGTTTAAAATTTTATTATTTTGTTATTACAAACTTTCCTGCCAGTCTAGCATGGACTGGCAGAAAACATCTGTGGACTAGCGCCGGTCCATGGACCAAGGGTTGAAGACCACTGATTTAAAGTTATCACTTAACATTTTCATGCTCTCATTTCCAAACACTAAAGATTTGTCCATACATAAACATTTGGGTCAAAAAGATAGATGATTCATTCTATCTTTTCACAAAGAGTTTATCTTGTGTTTGGAAAGTGAGAGTATTCATTTATAGTTAAAAATCCACAAAACGCATGTGGATTAGCTTAATGGCTAATTATTAATATTACAGTTTATGCAACATAGCGCTATATAAAATAAATATCTTATTTATTTAAATTATAAATATTATTATTGTTATGTTATTTAACTGCGCACACATATAATGATTAAATACATATAGTAAAAATGGAATCTGATATATTAATTTTGAATGTATTATAAACCAAAAAGAACAACATTAATAGTTAAGTATTTAAAAGTAAACTTATTGAAATCAAGTAGAACAAAATTTCGATTAAAATGAAAAGTCTTATTATAAACATGCTCTCTCTTTTCTCTTATTTTTTTTTTTTTAAAAAAATCAATATGATACACATATGCACAATATGAATGCTAATTATAAAATAAGACACAAGGTGAAATTAAACAGAAATTTTTATAAATTATTCATTTTTCTTTGAACATTGCATTTAATAAATAGTAATGGGTCAATATGTATCTGACAACAAAATTGGCAAAGAAGGGCTTTTAACATGCCATCATCAGATTTTCAATGATATGAATGATTGAAGAGTTGGAGAGTGGAGAAGATTGAAGCCTATCTATTAAAGTTGGAAGATTTGCTATCTCATTATAAACCGAACACTAATTATATCTGTCTGTAGAAGATGATGAACTAGACCAATATGTATGGAGATCATTAATCCTTTTCACATGTATGTGATCATGTGTGTCAGTTGTATAAAATGGAGTGGATGACTAAAGGGAGCTTGAAAGACTGGGTTCAAATCTTCTCTAATTACATCGTTTAAAAAAATATATACTTGTATTTAAATATTAAATAGTAATAATTAGCATTAAAGTGCATATAAAAACATACTCATATACATATATTTTATGGGTTTATGCCAAAATGCCCCAATTATGACTCTGACAACAAAAATCCTGTCAGTTCAAAATCTTGACAATCTAAAATCTCGACGACTAAAATCCCAGTAGCTAAAACCTTACGTCAACAAAATCTGATAAGGTGAAAACCTGAAAATGTAAAATATATGCAAATCAAAATTTACATAACTTAAAGCTTAATTTTTAGTTAACTTTACTAAATAAAAAATTTGCTTTAAAAGATTGATTTCAAATAGAAATTATTTGTTTTGATTGTGAAATGTTTTTTTATGCCTGTGTCAATAAATGTTTTTTTTTCTTTTTCGCAATCTAAACATAGCTGAGTGCACTTTTGGTGAGGTTTTCCAAAATAACGGAGGTCTTTGAAAGTGAACTCAGCCTAGTCTAAGTTACAAAAAAAAAAACATTTTGTGACACGGATGTGAAAAATGTTTTGCAATCAAATTACAAATATAAATGAAATAAAAACTTAATATTAAATTGTTTTATATATATTAAGAAAAAATTATGTTTTCCGCTTGCGATGTTAAAATACTTAAATGGATACATTATGCGCAATTATATGAAAACAATCCAATAAAACTATGTTTAATAGATGAATATAATTTTTTTGCGTGACATTTTTATGAGTTTAGATTATAAAAATTTTGATTTAGTGTTGCGCTAAATATTATTTCCCATTTTCCAAATTTCATAAAAATCAAGACGAAAAACAACACAGGCAGAAAAATATATTTTTATTCTTAATAGATACAAAACAAATCATTTAAATAATGTCAATTTTATATTTGCCAAGATTTTCATTGCTAGGATCTTAGCTGCGGATTTTCGCTGTCATGATTTTAGATTTCAATCACAAAATGAAAATATATAATGTTAAATAGATTGTTTAAACAGTACATACTGTTAGAATAAATGATAAATAAAGTCATACATGTCTCCTTTACTATAATGGCATTTACTGCTTAAATAATCATTCATTCAAGTATTATATATCTAATTTATGTAACGTTATTGTCATAAAATTGCATAATGTACAACTTTTAGACCAATTACAAAAAAAATAGGTAATTTTTTAAAAAAATTTGTCCTTTAAATTATATTATCTTGTAAGTATTCACACAACATATTACAAACATATATGTCAAGTAATAGAATTTTAGTAATATTTAATCATCTTTGTGCAAGCATACTCAAAATTAAACCACTAATATATCACACAATTACCATTTCCTATGTTTACACAAGCTGTTAAAGCAGTAGCAAACTAACCATACAGGACAGTCATCCAGTATAAACTATAATAATCAATGAATGCAGGAATGTTTGTGCATAAAATCTCTATCTAGTGCCTATTCCTCCTATATCCACAGACTAGTTGCTAGCTTGTGGCCATCATCAATGAGTAGCCTTGGATGTGAAAGCACTGCACCAAGGCCTTTGTATCCAATGCAACCTCCAGCAGCCAACTTTAACCTATTTAGTTAATTACAGTTGTAAGACACACAAAAAAACACAATAATGTTTTCAACCCAAGCTATTGCGACTATGGTTGTTAAAAACCAAAGACACCATAAGATCACTAAACAGTTATGAGCAAGCATAAGAAATGGTGATCATGTGATGTTTAGTTGTTTAATACCAATCCTGACTAATAGGATATTGGTGGCTATGGTTATTAAAGAACCAAAGACACTAAAATATATGGGTACTGAACTGAGTTCGAACCTATATGATTATATAAGCTAGTGAGCTTAGATTGAAAATATTGTGTTTTCAATTTTATTCTCATAGTTTTGTAGTTAAGTAGAGATAAAAGGTGGCTGCTGGAGAATTGCATTAGATCCTAAGATCTAGGTGCAGTGCTCTCAGATCCAAGGCTCCTCACTGATGAAGGCCACAAGCCAGAAACTAGTCTGGGGATATTGGATGAGTAGGCACTAGATAGGGATTTTATGCGACAAGCCTTCTAGTATCCATTGATTACTCTGTATTGCACTGAGTGGCACTACTATATGGGGAGTTTTGCCTGTTTTAACACCAAAATATGTAGATACTAAATAGCTTGAATTGAAAATATTATGAAGTTTTCAGGATTACAGCTTTATAATTAACTAAATAGGTAAAAATTGGTGTTTGAAGGGTGACGTTAGAGCCCAAGGTCTAGGCTCAATACTCTCACATTCAAAACTCATCACTGATGAAACCATAAGCTAGGAACTAGTCTAGTGATACTGGATGATAAGGCAATAGATAAGGATTTTATGCACAAGCCTTCTAGGATCCATTGATTACTATGGCTTTCACTGGGTTGCTCTTCTGTAAGGAGAATTTTCTATTGTTTTAACAGTGTTGCAAATATAGGAAATACTGTTCATGTGATAGTTTAGTGGTTTTATACCAATCAGCCTACGGATTGTGGTGATTACAGTTATTAAAGAACTGAAGGCACCAAAATGTATACTTTCTGAATTAGTTTCATATCTGTATGATCATACAAACAAATGGGCTTGGATTGAAAACATTATTATGTTTTCATTTTGGACTTATTAGCTTTATAGTTAACTAAATAGATAAAAGATGGCTGCTGGAAGTTGCATTAGATCCAAAGATCTGGGTACAGTGCTCTCAGATTCAAGGTTGCTCATTAATGAAGGTCACAATCTAGAAACTATTTAGGGATATTGGATGAGAAGGCACTAGATAATAATTTATACCCGAACCTTTTAGCATCCATTGATTGCTATGTTTTGTATTGGGTGGGAGAATTTGCTATTATTATAATCAAAGATGATAAAAGAAACTTTGTAATCTAATTGTTTCATATCAGAACTCTATTTCATAATTTTATTGTTATTTAATGATATTTTAATAAAGTGATTTTAAATATCTGTGTACTTTTTCTTTAATATGCTAATAAAGGCTATACATGATTTATATACTTGAGGAATAAAGTGAATACCCGATAAAATAGCCAGACAACAAGGTACTGTAGCATGATAATATTTGAACATTATTAGCTATGACAGTTTGGAATTGTTGTTATTGCATAACAATTTATTTTGGCATCTAAATTTAAAAGTACATCGTAAAACAGTATGAAGTTTTTTAAATCATTGAGAAACAAAATGATTAAGGAAAGGGTGTTAAATTATCAAATCCCATTAAATAAACAATCATATGCTAGTTGCTGAAGAGGTCATATAGCATTTGAAAATCCATGTACCAGGCTTAGCTTGAGTTTCTTTTTACTTTCGTCAGCTGAGAATCGACTGCCGAATCTTTGACTCTTATACTCTAATACTGTCGTAGTCCAGAAGCAAAATGATCACATGATCTCGCGTGAAGGTTGGATACCAAATTGAGACCAAATATAAGTTTCGTTAAATTGACAAATTTTATGGAATCATTATCTTCTGCGTTTATCTCTCTAACTTAGTGCATATAATTACATAAAAAGTATTTTTTCTATTCTTTTCTTCTAAATGAAAGTTTATTCAGCCATTAACCGTAAAACAAACTAAAATATCAGATAAATTGTTTATTATAGTTTATACAAATACTTCACGGTTTCTTCAAAACTAACCGATTTATAACTACAGTTTTTTAAAATTAGGTTAAGTTTACACTTGATAGATTTGCACAACTAAAAGTCGGTTTTCAGAGGATAAATATTTTTTTTTTATAGTGAAGAAAAAAAAATACAAAAATAATTTATAAAATCATATTTTCTCCTTATAGTTTATTAAATAACAGAAAAGTTTCAAAGCAATAAACGTATACAAAGAATAACGTAATAAAAAAACGTTCAACTCTTATGATTTCCTTAGAAAATGTATGCTATTAAAAATATGTCAAACTTTATTTATATTCCAATCAAAAGAGATTTTAAAGAGGATACAATAATGTATACATTTTTTTTTCATATGTCAAATGCGTTGACCGGGAAGCGAACCCGGGCCAGCTGCTTGGAAGGCAGCTATGCTGCCCACTAGGCCACCAAAGCTTGACATTTGTCAATAAACTACAGGCATATTTCAGCGATTTCTGTTACAGAGATAAGCGTTGGTGGTAGAGACCTTACAAGCAGTTGTCCCGTGTTAGCGGGTTCGCTTGCTATGACACATGAAAAAAAAAAAGATAAACTTAAAAACGTCCAAATATTCAACATAAAATAACACATCCGTCCTCTAACACTATATATTTATATATAGACTTTAGAGGTTTGAACACACATACCAAACGAGCTAGAATTGCTGTCTGAGAACTTATAATGGTCTCTTCATTTTCGAAGTATGAAGATATAAATATGTAAATTAATAACGTAACCCAGCATGCAAAATAGAGATAATTGTAATCTCATTTGCCTATGAAATTTATTTACATAAATTTTAGATTATGATCTGCCAACCGATGAGTGCTGATTCTGCATAAAATAAGTATATTGGTGACTATGTATCTTGTTTATATATGTGTGGTGGGTTGTTTTTGATGAAGTGGAGAATGAATATAGACTGAAAAATTCTAAATTCAAATCCCTCTATTTACATATATAAAAAATATTTAATATAAGCAAATTAGAAATTGACCTGGAAATAGATTATAAATTTTACTAATAATTAGTATTCATCTAGTATTTTATTTTGTACTATTATTATATAGAGCTCGCAACAAGCTTCGCAGAATATCCCCAACCCCAGACTGGTTTTTGCTATTGGCTTTCATCAGTGAGGTGCTAGGATATTCAAGCATTAGATTAAAAATACCAGGACAAGCCAGCACTTTATCTAATGTGTAACTATTAAGTAGCAGACATAAGTCTTCCAATCCAGCTATCTAACTTAAATAGCCATATGGGACTGAACTAAGTTCAGATTCACCATATATTAATAGCTTTAGCAATATAAAATCACCAAGCAGCTCACTGAGGATGCCAGTAGTAGAAACAGGTCTGGGATTGGGGATATTCTGCAAAGCTTGTTAGGAGCTTATTTGCAAGCTCAATATATAACATTTGCAATACAAGCTTACTAAATTAGGTCATGTGACATCTGATTTGATTTTTTTGTAATTTGTATATACACCTGGGTCTTTTTTTACACGGACTTATTTTACACGATTTTGAAGTTACGCGATTCATGTTTTACCGGAAATTGAACTCCGATAATGCACTATTACTTTAAATAATAAATTTCATGCATTTATGTTATATTGAAAGTAATAGCACATTATTGGAATTCGATTTTCATCTTAGTAATTTCAATATTTTCAGTGCTTTTTAATAGTAAGATTTTATGCAATAATGAAATTAAAATCATGATTTCCACATTTTATGTATACACACATTAAATTTTACAAGATTATAATGTAAATTTGTTCAAACATTGTGCGTGTTAATTTTGCATTTTAAATCACATTCTGTTTTTGCTTTTTAAAAAAGAACGTAATCAATTATTAATCATTTAGTGTCCGCAAGTTTATTTTTAAAAGGAGAGTAATAGCAGTGGGCACAATTAAATTTGACAATTAAAAATTAAAATCTGATTTTTAATTGTAATTAACAATTTAAAAATTACTTACGGCAACTTGAAGAAATTTGAATTTTAAACGGAATTGAAAATTAAAAAATTAAAGACAAAAATAAGAATTTAATTTTTAGTTGTTAGTTTTAATTAAAATTTTCCCAGCAGTGGTGAATAAATGTCTTTTTATTATCATAAGTCTAAGTTCATAAACAATTAATAAAATCATCATCTCAAAGATTAATTACTAATTACGTTGTCAACAGAAAACCATTAACACAACATGAGAGTGAACTTGGCGCTAGTTGTATTTCCTCTTGTGAGAATCTGATTTTTTAGCGATAATAATTAAAATGTGTATAAAAAAATGTAAATTACTGTATTGTAAATTATGCATAAAAATATATTATTTTGAATAAAATTAAATATTATAGTTAAAAAAAGTTTGTCTTGTATCAATTTTTTTCAAATTTGAAATTTTTTATTAGTCATATTTTATTTCCTTATTTTTTTTTTTTTTGCGTGAATTTTAAAGTAATTTTACATTGGGGCTTTGCTTTTACACAAATTTTGAAAAATCACAGACCGCACCCCCCCTTTTTCAATGCAAGTTACATTTATTTTTGCATTTCATTTGCGCGTGTTTTCTGAGGAACCTATCTATCACGTAAAACGAAACTCAGATGTATATATAATTATTTTCTCTTTTGATATCCTTATGTTGAGGCTATAAGTTTTTCCATGTATATATTAAGATTCTAGAGGAAAGTAATGACAAATTATCACCAATAATAAACCAGTGTTATCATTTGGTTATAGTGTTCTGTTATCTTACTAAGTCAATCTGCTTTCAGATAGATAATTTAATCCTCTAACAAGTTGACATTTTCTATTGTCAGCCTTGTTGCAAGTTTTGTTAATGTTCGATCTTTGATTTCAGTATAAAATATTTTTTCTATATTAAAACTCAATAATTTAGACTTGATTTCTTAGATATTTAAATTTTCAAATTAAAATCATTCTAAATCATTCTGGACCTTTGCAAATATTGAAAAAAAAGAGTTTATAATGAGAAAAAAAAATTTCATCACTCAACAGTGGGCAGGAAAACAGCCTAAGTGAGCATCTCCAGAAAATCAATAAAATCTTTTTTGATTGAAATTTACTTTTAAAAGGTGAATGAAAAAATGTTAATCTCTGATAAGTCTACAAAATTCTGCTCTAAAGTATTAAAATTGCTTTATAATTTTTAGAACATCTCAAAAGATTCTAATACAATGCTAGTAATGATGTTATGTTATTAATGTCAAAGGCATGAACATCTCACAATCTGTAATTTTCTTTGTTAACATTATGGTAGAATTTGTTAACTTCTATTTTTAAAAATAAAACATATGCAATTAAAATCAAAGTGTATATGTGTATTCTTTTGGATTATCAATTATTACACAATTATTATGTAAAAATAATCAGAAATATTTTAATAAACTTAGCAAAAAAGTCATATTTTTTATTATTCCAAAAATGTTTTCAAAATAATCTCACAAATGCTGTGAAAATTAGATTACAAAGAATCAAAACCATCAAAGACATGCAAGAATAACTAAATATATATAGAGTAGACTAAATACATTTTGATCTTAACCAACTATCTGAAAAATATTGATATCTTCAATTTTTTTTATTTATTTAATAAGTTAATATTCATTAGTTTGTTTTGGCATTTAAAAAAAAAACTAGAGAAATATAACTATAAGTAGCCATAGAAAATAACTACTACATCATTTCTGAAGTAAACAGCTATGTTAACTGTTGAACCTCATACAAGGAAGATCGATATATATTCACACATATATGCACCACTTTCATAGTTAAAATTTGTACACATGCTTTCAAAAGGTTTTTATGGTTCTTTCTGCACATGCATGCATGTGTATGATTAGAAAATAGAAACAAGATCCCCAAATACTCCAGACTTCTGTTCCTTAATGACTTTGCTAGTAGACAAAAAAGATTTATTTTAGAGATGTGATATATTATTTAATATAATATAATTTTACATTCATATTTTTTAGTAATTGGTTAAACCTCGGCCTATTATGTCATTAGCATGGAAAGTATAATAATCATATATTATTATAGGATTAAAACCTTTTAAATCATAAGTCTACACTTTCTCAGAGTGAAGTAGGAAATATTTAACAGAATAAAAAGTATCTATGATCATAGATTTTAGTCTTCCAAAGCTGTCAAATGTAAGAGCTAATAATAGATATGATGCTAGTATTCATCTCATCACTTTATTAAAATAAACCTGGTTAACTATTACAATTACAATACTTTTCTCACTTTCTCCACTACTATTTAATAAAGTCTGCTATCGATTTAATATGATCCAATAATCAAATGAATAAATCTGCATTCATCTACCCCATATGATCTTATGTAGGTTATGGACCAATTATTGATATTTTGTATGGGTAAAACATTACATTAGTGATGATCTTAATAAAAAAAGCTTGATTTAACTGGTTCACAATTTTGGATCACAGAGCAGAGAAAATGCTATTAATTTTAAAGAAACTGCAACTCAACAATGATTATTAACTATCTGATCATCCTAGGGAAATGATGATTGGTTCTCTGTCCAAACTGCCTGCAATACCGTTTCTGAATAAATGCATGCATTATATAGCAACTTAACTATTTTCCGCATAAAATTTTAAGGCGTTAGCATGCTCTGGATCATAAAGCTATGATATAAAATATGACTGTGGTTTGTATATTAATTCATGATGGAATGATGCATTAACATAAATTGCTACTGAAACATTTGAAATTGTTCAAATTGCGCATGACAGTTAAGACATGAATCACAAGTACATTTTTACATGGTTTGTTATAACTTTGATGGGAGGGACATCATTAAGATCTGTGAAGGTACAAGTCACATGGTCACATTTCATGCCATAACTCATGACCTAAATGAGCTAATATCTTAAACTTTTTGTGGCAAAGAATTTAATTATAGTGCTTCATAACATATGATGCATTGATATACAGAGCATGGAAGATGGCTCAGAGGAGAGACACTCAGTCACTTTTCAGAATGAGAAATTATCTATATATAAAGCAATAATATTAAAAAAAAGAAGCCTGGAATAAAATCACTTCCAACTATAGTGTTCCACTCACTAATATTGTGGTCCTACTAATAGTCTAAAAATAAAAAAAGTACACAATGTATTGTTATATAACAGCAATAATTATATATATATTATAAAAATAATAAAAAAATATGCTGTTACATAGCAAATATTTTTTTTATTGTCCTTATCATTGTGATAATAATTTTTTTCTTTGTACATATTGTGTTAGTTATAATTGGTTCTAATTAATTATATATATAAATAAAAGATAGATGGCGCTATTTACACAATGTAAATTGACGCTTTAAAATAGTTCCATCACACTGATAAGAACAGAAATATACAATATTATTTTGAATACAAGATGTCCCCGAATTGAAGATGCAGTAGAATTTTAAGCTCAGAAAATTGGAAATTTTTTTTTTAATTTTATTAAAAAATAATTTTTTTTTTTATATACTTAAACAGGAAGTAATATAAATACATTAAGATCACCTAATTTATTGCAAATCTTCTTCAGACATACATTCACTTTCGACATCTTCACTTTTAGAACTTGCATTCTCACCTTCACTATTCCACCAGGGTACTTTACCTTCAGGCCATTTATCATTAGAAAGGCACAATTTTAAGAATGATTTTTTTGATAATTTCTTCAGATATATCTTTACAAAAACCTGCAAACCATCAAGCGTTGTTAGACGAGAGGTCAGCACAGCTGCCTTGCAAGCAAGCAGTTGGTTACAAACGGTTGTTGCAGGTTCACCTCCCTGCCAATGCTATGACACATGAAAAAATATATATGTATATTGTTTCCATTATAAAGTTTTTTATTTTAGTGTAAATACTGTAACATTTTTTTTTTTTAAAAAAGATTTTAAAATATAGTATTGCCATTTAATGTTTCCAGAAATTTTTTTTTTCTTTTGATTAAAAACCTTCCATTAAAATATATGAGTTTTTTAAAAATAAATTTCACTTCATAATTAGCAAAAATAATCTACAGCGGTAATGTAAAACATATTTTTGCCATCCAATTACGAATTGCAGCTGTATGTCATTTATTTATTTCTCAATTTGCTTCTGTGTAAAAGTAAATTTTTCTATTGAAATGTGAATCATTCTTCTTATATAATTAATATTTTCATAAATATTTTTTGAAAAAAATTATAAATGTGTAAAAAAAGATTCTAAAACATACGTTTTCATTATGAAAATCAAAATATAAATGTCAAACTGTCAAAATTGTTGGCAGGCACTCTCCTGTGCAGAGAACAAGAAACAATCAGAGTGAATGCAGGTTTTTATCTCATTGGTGTATTGCTTTATTTTAAAAAATTCTAAAGACAGTGCATTTTTCTTGATAAAGTAATGGTAATATTGGCAAAATAACATTAAAAGAAGCAGTTTGAGAGAGTTAAAGTTGTTTATGAAATTAATCCAAAAATTATTGACATTTAAGGTTAAATCTTTTTTCTTTTGATTAAAAAAAATTAACACACTATTCTATACAGAGATAACAACGAATGTGATCAGAATACTATGCACATGTATAGTGTAAAGCAAAGATCTACAGAAATAAAATGTTATAAATATTAGATTCAAATTTAAGACATATCCCTCTTTTACAGGTTCAAAATTTGAAAAAAAAAAACCATCTTATATTCAAAGTAATACAGTAAATACATTTGATATATAACTCTTATCTATTTCTTCTTTCTCCCTTTATATTTTGCTTCTTTTTATATTTCAATATAAACTTCATTAACACTCCTTTTAACACTTCAAGCAAATAATAGGATTTTAGTTTTTTCTTATCAGAAATTCTTTGTTTGCTAATGTTGATCACTTAAAGGTTTTTTATTTTTTTAAAAGTAACATAAACTCTATCTCTTATTAATATTGTTTTTAGTAATTAGCTAATACATATTTAAGCAGTATATGCACTTGTGTTGACTGAAAACTAATTTAAGATTCTTTTTCAGTACTCTGTTTCTTAACTAGAAAATAAAGAACATGAATTAATTTAAATTGACTACATGCTTACAAATACATTAAATTTAAAAATAAATGATAATTGTTATATAATATGACCTTCATGATTAGTATGCTTGTTGATAATTCATGTCATTTATCAGTTGAATATGTCAGCAGGGATTTTGGGTGAGTTATAAAATTCAAAATGGCAACAAATTCATACCATATCGGCACCCTTTAGCCTTCATCTTGCCATTTATTAGAAAATTTGTCTATTTTCACTACTTTTGTGCTATCTAGTACAAACTACAATAATCAGTAAATGGTAATGTCCTATCAAATATATGAAAGACACAGGCTGAAAACTAGTTTGAGATAATTGGATAGGATATGATAAGGATTTATTAAGAACTACCCCATGGCATCTATTGATAACTAATGCTTCCACTAGGTGGCATTAAAATAGTGAAAATAAAGGAATTTGCTATCTTTGGATATTAAATGGCATTTTTCACAATGCCTTTTATTAAATTATCTGACAATTTTGATTGTTTTGTAGTCTTCTTCAGACCTATTATTCTTATATCTCACTGTTTATATAATTTTATGTAAGTAATAAATTATAAAAATAAGAGCTCTGAAGAAGACTGTCAAATAGTCAAAACTGTCAAGTGATTGAATAAAAAGCAACACTTGTCAAGTGTTGGTGGCCTACCATAGCTGCCTTCCAAGCAGCTGGCCTGGGTTCGCTTCCTGGTCAACGCATTTGACAGATGAAAAAAAAAAGTAACACTTTAAAACATGTAAAATAGTAAATTTTTAAAAAAATTATTTACTATAAGCAATACAAAAAGAATAAAAGATTATTAAACTTTAAATATTGTTAATAGTTACTCTTTTACAACACTCAACTTTAAGACTATTCAAAAGTTTTCTAAATAAAAAGTTTAATCGAAATTCTTAATGTACAAAATACAAGGGCTTTGAACGTTCCATCATCAGATTTTAAATGAAATGGAAGGCTAAAGAGTTGTGAGTTGGAATAGTTTGAAGCCTGTCCATTAAAGTATAAATATTGGCTACCTTAATATAAAGCTGAGTACTGATTATATATGTGTGTGAGGATAGTAATCTAGACCAACTGATGATTGCTGGTTTAGCATGAAATACGAATATTGGTGATTATTTATTTTTTCAACATGTGTGTGATCAGGTGGGTCAGCAATATGAGATGGCACTGAGAGTAGTGGGTCGTGTGAAAGTCTGAGTTCGAATCCCACATACATTACATATTTAATGCAGGTTTAAGTCTGTACAATGTATTAATGTACAAAACATTAATACTATAAATACAGTTGAAAATATAGTTACAAAAAACAATGTAATTAATGAATTGCATAATTTTAAATTACAGAATGATATCAATATTCGTTTTATTGATTTTGGGTAATATCAAAATCAATTAAAAGAAACAAACTACTTCTCAAATCTTCGGTAAATTAAACAACTACTGGAGACATTTAAAAAATGATTTTTAAAATACTAGATTATTAGAAAAGAGTTAGTACTTTTTATTGAGTAGTTTTTATTATATATTTAAATATATATAACCAGTAAACACATAGACAATCCCAATATAGATAACAATCAAGAATTTCAAGCTGTTGTCAAGGCAACCTCTTTTAGCAATAGAAGAATTCCCACCTCTATTAACATATATGTAGACATATGTACTTTAAACATACCACATATATAATATACGTTCCACAGCAATACATCTGGATATTCGAAATAAAGTAATTGGTTTTCAAGAGCCAATAGAGAATTGAATAAAAAATGTTTTATCTTAACCTTTTGCATTCTTAAATTAATATATATGATTGAATGAAAGATTAAGACAGACAAAACTCACTATATATATTGCCACACACAGCAAGCCAGAGTAATCAATGGATGCCAGAAGATCTAGATGCAGTGCTGTCAGATCCAAGACTCCTCACTGATGAAGGCCATAAGCCAGAAACTATTCTAGGGATATTGGATGAGTAGGCACTAGATGGGGATTTTATGCATAAGCCTTCTGGCATCCATTGATTACTCTAGCTTGCTGTGTGTGGCAATAAATATATAGTTTTGTCTGTTTTAACAACAGTTATACACAAACATAAGAGGACGTGGTCATGTGATGTTTATTGAATGAAAGATAAATGCAAGTCGTCATCTTTTTAATCTAATTCATTAATAACTATTAGCATTTATAAATAAACATCGTTACTTTTGCATTTTTTTTACCATAATATTTTCTGTCATTTAGGTTAGTTTAGAGCTCGACCACAATGAATTTCTCATGCCATTGGTCACCTTTGTGCTTTTATTGGGACAAAGAGATTGTGTGTGCAATCATATTTCCAATATCTAATTAAAAGACCACAATTCTAATATCTTTTCTTAATCACTTTTCCATCTTCAACATTTGCAATTCTGATTCCAATTGTATTTAATTATATTTCCATCTTCTAAATAACACATATTCTTACTTCAATCTTTTACTAGCCAATTTCCATCTCCTGATTACACTCACTGAAATTCTAATTCCAATTTTTTCTTCATCATATTTCTGACATTTAACACTGCAGTTCTAACTTCATTATTCACATTTCGAATCTGTAAAACTGCAATATTATTTTATCCACATTTCCAAGTCTAATAATACAGACTCAACAATTTTAATTCCAATTATTTCTTAATCACCTTTCCATCCTCTAACACTACAATTCTAACTCCAATCTCATTTTAATCACATTTCCATCGTCTTATTACACACACTGAATTTCTAACTCAAATCTCTTCTTAATCATATTTCCATCGTCTAACACTGCAATTTTAACTCCAATCTCATTTTAATCACATTTCTATCGTCTTATTACACACACTGAAATTCTAACTCAAATCTCTTCTTAATCATATTTCCATCGTCTAACACTGCAATTTAAACTCCAATCACATTTCCACCGTCTTATTACGCACACTGAAATTCTAATTCAAATCTCTTCTTAATCATATTTCCATCATCTAACACTGCAATTTTAACTCCAATCTCATTTTAATCACATTTCCATCGTCTTATTACACACACTGAAATTCTAATTCAAATCTTTTCTTAATCATATTTCCATCGTCTAACACTGCAATTTTAACTCCAATCTCATTTTAATCACATTTCCATCGTCTTATTACACACACTAAAATTCTAATCCAAATCTCTTCTTAATCATATTTCCATCGTCTAACACTGGAATTTAAACTCCTATCTCATTTTAATTATATTTCTATCTTCTAATTATACACACTGAAATTCTAACTCAAATCTCTCCTTAATCATATTTCCATCTTCTAACACTGCAATTTTAACTCCAATCTCATTTTAATCATATTTCCATCCATTAATTACCCACACTGAAAGTCTAACTCAAATGTCTTCTTAATCTTATTTCCATCGTCTAACACAGCAATTTTAGTTCTGATCTTATTTTGACTACATTAATAATTGCTAATAATATACACTACATATCTTTAATTAGTCACAATACAATTTTAATTCCAACCTTTTCTAACCCTATTTCCACCTTTTAATTATACATACTGAAAAACAAATGCCAATCACTTCTTAATTACATGTCCATTCTCTAATTTTCATATATTGCAATTCTAACTCAAATCTTGTCCTTTTGTTTTGTAATTTTCTTTTCTTTTCTAACTTTATTCATTTCTTTGACTTCTGGAATTGCCACACTCATTTGTGAGTGACTGATGAATGATTGAAAGGATATGTTTTTGCAAATAATTTGCCAATGGTGACTTCATCTATCAGTATTGGTGAAGATTAAGTTCATATTGATGGACCACCAATACCATTTCCTCACTTTCATATCAATATGTCAATGAACTTTAAATGTGTCATCTGATGAAGACTACAAGATATATTTACAAATAAAGTCTTAGCAGTAATAGAATGTTCTATTAGATCTCTGTGATCTTGCTGAAAATACAACCAAATCTAAAAAGAATTTGCTACACAATATGAAAATTCTGGAATATGAAGCCATACTATGTATGCTATATTATACTGTTAATCTGAAATTCTACTAATGTGTGGAAAGTGGCAAACAAAGTAAAACAGGTTCTTTCAGTGGGTTAATACATCATCACCTTCATATGTTCAATTTCAATTACCATTAAAAACCTCTTTACTCCCTAAGTGGTGAAATTGATAAAATTAATCCTCTGCAATTCAAATTGCTGGAGAAGATGTTATTGAAAATTACATAACTTTCCTGTGTAATGTTACATCAAATGTCACTTCATTACTTATATTAGAGCTTCAATTTTCCAAAGACCCTGTTAATTCTTGAGTTACAATCTATACAGATGAATGACATATCTTCTGATGAAAACAGTATTTTTTTATTACACACAGATGACGCTTCTAGCTTTGACTTTTAAAAAGAATTCAAATCAAATCCATTGACAATGATTTCACATAGTTGATTACAATATATATGATAATGTAATTTTTAAATTATCTCGCTGCTGTAATAAAAAAAAAACATATTTTAATATTCTTAATGATGATGCATTTTAATAAAAAAAAGGGGGGGGGGGGCAAAGTTCATAAAAAATAATTTTATGCATGACTTAAAAAACTCAAAAAAATAAAATATTAAATGCAACCACATCTCTTGTGCTGCGTTAGGTTTAATTGTATGTTACCATGTATATTGTTGATGGATTTCCAAGCAATTAAGCATCTTTTTTTTTTTTTTTATTAAAGAAAATACATACAATTACAGCACGAATCTTTTAGTTTATAATCATTACTAATTGTTCATTTATAGCTTGGCTCGGATCCTCTGAGCGGAGCTCGTTGTTTAGTGGTAAAATTTGCACCCAGGTATCAATATAGAGACGCTCAGGCGATAGTTCTTATGTTTCTATATTATTTATGTAAATTAATAAAATTTTTAAATTTTAATTTCCATTAATGGGTATTAACTGAAACACAGGCTTATTTATACCTGTGTCTATATATATGTAATATATAGGGTATAAGCACAGACTAGTGAGAATTTGCTGAAAAGTAATTCCGTGCTATTAAGTTAGAATATATCTATATGGTTATAACTTTTCACAGTGGCTTGACTCAGCTCATGCTATTTTTAGACCATCCAAAGATTGTGTTGTATCATGTTTGGAGGCCTATAATTATATAAACCCCTCTTAGAAGATAAATTAGCAATAGGCTTGATAAACACCCCTTTGATTCTTTCATGTGCTGAAATAATATAGAATCTTTATTGATTTCAAACTGTGTAACATAAAATATAGTATTAAATGACTTAATTAAATCTTACCAACTACGACTTCTCACAAATTGTTCACAGTTTTACGATTTCCAAATTTCACCTCTATACAATTGACTATGCATTTGTTGCCTTTATACTGTAGTATGGCCTAGAATAAGATACCTGGTCATTTCAGAATAACACATGACTATAGATATATATGAATATATTTATTATATGTATTTACAATACAAAAATGATTCAATAGTTTAGATACAATAAATCACCTCCATTACAGTTGGAAATCTATGCAAATTTAGTTGTTAACAGTATAACTATTGTTCATATATATTGCTTCTAATAACTTCTTTCATATACACTTTAACGCAAACATTTTTTAAAAATAAAACTTTTTTATTTTCCTGACAGTTTCGACTGTCCAGCAGTCTTCATCAGAGCTTTCTCAAACTTCCGCTGCTATATATCTAATATTCAGAAAAGAGGCTGTGTTTTCCCTTTAGGACCCTAATTCTTTTAATCTATGGATGGACTGTCTCATGTGAAGGTATAGTGACAACTATAACTGGAAGCTTCCTGCTCCAGATTTGAGCATGCTGCACAGCATTCTACAATATGGGGGGGGGGGGAAATGCACATATTAGCATTCAACATCTGATAGTTGTCTGATTTCCCTTTCAAATGAACTTCAATATATAATGAGATCTCCATCCTTACTGAACACAAGCAGAATCACTGACAGAGCTTTCAAATTATCCTGTTTATGCCATTGGCTACTTATTTACTTTATTGTTATTTAATTGGTCAGCTTTATTAAATTTATGTAGACGCAATCAAAAACCCTCGGTAAACTATATGTAACCTAATATAACCCAGTCAAGAAATAAAAAAAGGACACAACAGATCATTTGTAGATTAGCTTAGATCATATATAAGCATTTAATTTGACTTATTACAATGCAGAATATGAATTATAAACATTAATGTAATTTTAGAACAACAGTATGCTAATAATAACAATCAATCTTTAAGCAATCAACAATCTTAACCTATAGTCAAGGCGACATTCTTTAACAATAAAAGGGGTACCACTTTTATCTGTGATCTGATATGTTTATATAGACACTAAATATTGCAACTTGATCAAGAAGTGTGAGATTAATAATGCAAAGAAGTTTAAACAAATCTCATTAATTAGGCAAATAAACCTGTTCTGAAAGCAGATTAATAAATAATCAATTATAACTTCCAGATTCTGAAAGCAGATTAACAAATACTCATTTGTAACTTCCAAATAAAGTATATGTAAAATTAGAAAGATTAATACTGTAAACAACATGTAATATACAAATAAGAAAGTAAATAATAATTAAGTAAGACAAAATAAGCATCAAACAAATTTATTGACATGCTAATCCAGGTTTCAATACAGATTAAATACATAAATATTCATAAAGCTTATAGAACGGCCTTATTGAATGTTACGGAGCTTTATGGTTCTGTTATAAAGTCTGGTTTATCAACATCATTCAAGAGCTATTAAAACAGAGTACAAATGACAAGAGGATGCAATTTATCATATACATGTTATGGTGGATTAATGACATCTTGCATGTCTCATTCGAAGATGAAATATTCACAAGGACTACAAACTGGCCTAGGGATCTATTTGTTAGCAGTGTAATATGTGGTGTAGCTATGGCCACCATTGAAAAGAATGTGATCCAATCTCTTTTGAACACTCACAGAAATGTAATTTACACTAAATATGTCAATGATGTTTTTGTTTGCACTCCCTCCAATCTGATTCATGATATGTTCGAAAACTTCAAAAAATTTCCTGAAATTAAATGGACCATTGAAGATGAGAACAATCAACAATCCATAAAATGCCTGAACCTGAAATTGATCAGATAAATCTATTCTATCGACTATTCAATAATGGTCAAACCTCTTGGCATTAGAGATTACTTATATGCACAATCTAATGGAACATTCCTATATAAATAGCCAGTTTAAAAACTTTTTTATTTAGAAACTATAAACTCTGTAAATTTATAGCCATTATTAAAAATAATCTAGAATCTTCCATGAAAAACTTGATGAAGTTGGCTATTCCCCCTCTATGCTGGATAAGCAAATAAACCAATTCAACAATAGATCTAAATATAATAGGCCTTCTAACCCTAAACCTTGGATTAATACATTATGTCAATTTTATCTAAAGACTAATATCAGCTTTATATGCCCTCTATCCCTCAACAGATTCATCAACAACTCTAAAAATAAGATCAATAATGACAAAGCACAGCTGGTATATGCCTTAGACTGTCTATCCTGCAATAATAGTTATTATGGTGAAACATGCCCTAATTTGAAATTTAGAATATCTCAACACATCTACCTATATAATGTAACTAAATCTAACCCATCATATAGCTCAGTATTTCTTGACAACAAGAAGATTGCAGGCCACTCTTTTAAACCTACTACTGCTAAGATTGAATGTCTTGAAAGCAACCACAGGAAACAGAAAGTTAAGGAAGCTAGGCATATAATTATGTTAATGCAATAAACATTAGAGCCAATAACATTCCCTTCAATCCTAGGATTGGACATTCAATTTGACAACATGGATAGAGCTTCATCGATTTTCACTTACAACTCATAATGCAAACATGCAAATTCATTAAAATTAATGCCCAATTCCATATGCAGGTGGAAATTCTGATACACCCCCCCCCAGTCATGCTTTGACAAAGATTCTCCATATTGAAAGCCTGGCTTAGTAAATTAATAAATTTATTTTATGCTTTTGTCACACTATAATTATTATTTACTTGCTTATTTGTAAATTAAATAAAATATATATATATACTAAAACAATAAAGCTAATTACTCAAGGTTTTAATCAAGTCTTAATCATTGTTTTTAATCACAAAACTTTCTTGGACCACAAGTTAAGAAATTGTAATTGTGTTTTTTGCCATCTGCTAAGAAATTTTGTAAAGCTAATTTTTCAATTTCAAAAAAATTCAAAAGATGTCAGGATAATTGAATAAGCAGGTCTTCAACAGTATACATTGATGGGTGCCTGTTATGTGATTGGCGATCTCAAACTTTGTGAGATTACTTTGAGAAAATATTACAATAGTCTAAAAACTTGATTTTTTTGGAAAATTTACAATTATTTTTGTATCGTAATTGTGTAATAATTATTACAAATCAAAATATATATTATTACATATTTATTTTTACATGTTTTATTCTTAAATATAAAATAATATATTCTTCTGTGTAACATTACCATAGAAATTAAAATTACAGGAAATGCAACTGTCTAGATATGTCATCATTACAAGTCCATATTTAGCGTTATAGTAAAAATTATTACAATTTTTTTTTAAACTTTTAAAACATAAATTGATAGATTTAGTAAATATTAAAAATAATTTGTTCAGATTTTTAAAACAAACATCAAACAAAGAAGATTTCATTCATTTTGCAAAATGAATCTGCTTGGTCTGAAATTTGATGAGATGACAGAGCTTTGTTTAGATTAAAATCTTATTTTTAAAATAATTCCAAAAATCAAATGTGATTTTTTAAAAATTTATTTAATTTCTAAACAAAAATATCTGTCAAATTTACTACATTCTTATGAATAATCATGGTTTAATATTAATGTGAAATTTAAATTTAGTGAGAACAAAAAAATCTGTCAGAATGTTATAATAGAGCAAAATGGTTAAATAATCAACACTCTTGACCTGTAGTTAAGGCAACCTACTTTAACAATAAAGGTGGCACCATCTTTATATATCATCTGATATGTTTATATAGACACTATAAACTATTCTGATATCACTATAACTAATCAGAGAGAAAGACAGCCTCATACTTAACAACCTCTGAATATTAAATGACTTCAGTTTATGTTTATTATTTTATGTTGCTTTATTGAAAGTCGAATTGGATCAAGATAATATTGCAGTCAGGACAAGTCCATTATTTGAGGGTAAGCTTCTGCCAAGTTAGAATGAGTTCAATGCTATTTCCTTCTGTTGAGTAAAATAGATTTCAATTTTAACTACTCAAACTATTTATAAGTTGAGCATTACCAATTATATACAGACTAATGTCAAAACATTAATAGATTTTAAAATAAAAGTCGATGTTATAAGATTGTCATTTTAAACTTTATATATATCTTAAATTATTTATTTTCTTTAGCGGCCATAACTCATAGTAATTTTTATTTTTAATATTTAATTTACTGATGTAAATATAATAAGTGAATGAGACTTTATTGCTGGAGAGTTCATAAACAGTTTGGGTTATGTAAGTTCCAATACTGAAATCAATCCGAGGACTTCACAGTACTAAACCACGCACGACAGGACAGTTACTTAAATAAAACATTTTATATTTACCTAAATAATCTTTTATAGTTGCGACAATATAGTATTATTGTGTTTTTAGATTGAAATACAATCTTCAAATAACTTCTGTTCTTTATAGCAACCTCAGCAGGTTTCTTTCACCTCCGAGTCTGAAAAGGTTTCAGTTATTACATTCCTTGATATTAATAGAAATCCTTTCAATATATTAAAGATAATAAAAAAGAAATTTCAAATAAATGGCAAAAAATGAACAATAAAAGTATATATATGACGAACGGTCTTGTAATGTAAAAAGTAGCATACTCTCCTACAATGCTTATAAACTGAGTTGACGTCTAGACTGGGTTGGCCAATCCAACTCTCTAATATTGGGTGGGTAAATGAGTATCTAGATATTTTTAACTTAGTATTAACAGAATAGAAAAACAACTCAAACTTTCATCATCTTGAAATTGGCAAGCCGAGCATGAATTAGTATCGTTTTCCCTTTAATTGTTCTTCCATTAACAGCTGTTAAAGGAGCCTTATAAATTTATTATTAATTATTGCTTATCCCAATATTATTACCCTGTCAAATAGGCACACGATATGAATCTCATGAAAATTTTATTCCCAATATTCAAAATAGATTTGATAGTCACTTTTCAGAAAATGCATTAGAATACACGAAGCAGCTACCTATTCTCCTTTACTAATGATTTATATGAAAAGAAGAAGATAAACAATTGAAGGCATGGATCACGTGACTTTCTTAGAAATAACATTAACCTAACCAAACGTTTGGACTCCAAAAAAGGCAATTCAAATTTATTTAGAAAACATGCACACACAAAGTTAATATCAAGTCACCAATGCCAAAAAATAATTATAGCAAAAGTTTCATAACTTTATCTTCTAGATATATATGTGTACAAAAAAATGAATATAGGAACTTTCAGTTTTTTTAGTCTATTACACTTATTAATATGCTGGATTATGTGTATATATCTAGCTTCTCCATAATATACCAGCAAACATGCTTATTTCATCCATCCATCTTAGATATGGTCTTTTTCTAGGTGTTTTAAATATCTTGGAATCCAATTTAAGATACCAATTGTCCATCTTTTATAATCAATATATCTAGGCCACAGTCTTTTAATATCAGTAATATCTGTTTAGTCTCTCACCCATGTATTTCATTTTTAATCCCTTCTTGTTATTCCTAACATACATCTCTCCTTACTTCACTGAGTGGCCTGAAGTCTGTGTAATGCTCTTCTGTTATGTGTCCAAGTCCTAAATTCATAAGTAAAAACCAACAAAACACTTTCTTTTCAAACATATAGGCATGCTTCTTTTTAATACCGTATTAAGCTATTTTGTTTATTTTTTAAAAAATATTTTTATAAATTATTTTATCTTGTATTAATTTCAATATTTTACAATTTATTTAATTTGCATCAACGCATATTTTATTTTTCTTAATAATGATTTCTTCTGATATTTTGTATATAACAATGACAACTTTTACAAATTCCTCATTATATAACATTAGCATTATTATGTTTTTACATACTTCCTTCCACTCAATGTCTTCATAAAAATTTTCTGGTTAAGTTTTTCTATAAAACAATATTTAGTTTCATCTACTTCTCTTATAATTCTAATATGTTGCATTTTATTTTGTACAGAGACATATAATAATGATTAGCATGCTTTTCTTTAATAACTGTATATTCCCATTATTTTTCTTTAGTTCTCTATAAAAAAAATATTGAAATACAGGCACTCTTCACTTTAATGGACAGGATTCAATCCACTCCAACCTCCAACTCTTCAGCTATCCATACCATTGAAAATCTGATGATGGAAAGCCCAAATCCCATGCTGATGCCAATATTATTGCCACGCTCATGTTGACCTCAAGTCAAAGTATAAAGATTTGCTATCTTAATATAAACTGAGCACTGATTGTATATATGTGTAGGAAATGATAATCTGGACCACTGATGAGTACTGGTTTAGCACGAAATACATATGTTGGTGATTATTTATCTTTTCTACATGTATGTGGTCATGTGTATCAGTGGTATCAGATAGTATGAATAGTTGAAGGGTGCTTGAAAGTCTGAGTTCAAACCCCCTATATTTAGTGTTATATGATGAATATAAAAATATCATAGCATTTGTTAAATTTCTTTTCTTTTCTGAGTTTAAATATGACATAATATACCAAAGTGGTGAATGCATGTATATAATCATCAGTAGGTTTAGAAAATTTACATAAATCAATATTCATATCATTAATCTTTCATTGTTAATTTTTAAAAAAATTTCAATCATGATTTTAATCTAAATATTCTATCATTATCTGACAGGTTATATATTTCTTGTAATACACACATTCCTTGATTCAAACATTATATATATATATATATATTGTGCCTTGTGAAATTGGAGATGTGATAAGATGTCAGTCATAATTTATTTTTCCTTCTTGTTTGATTTTTGGATAATGGATGTTAAATTATGAAGTATTTAACTGTGTTGCTATGACAACAGTAATATTAATATAAATTTTTTTTATATTAATTATTTTGTAAGATTATAAATTGACTTTATTCATTTTTTTTTTTTTTTTTTAAAAAATTTGAATAATAAAGCATATGGTTTGGATGAAATTATTATTTTTTATATGTTTCATTTTAAAACAAGGCAAAACTCTCTCCATACAGTAGTGCCACCCTGTGCCAACCAGAGTAATCAATGGATGCCAGAAGGCTTCTGCATAAAATCCCTATATAGTGCCTACTAATCCAATATCCCCAGACTAGTTTCGGGCTGGTATATTTAACAATTAAATAACTTAAGTTTTACAATATATAAAAAATTATTTATATATCTACCTCCTTATATTAAAAATAAAAATATTCTATTTACTTACAGTAGATATATTTTCTAACCTATAACACTACATGATTACATAACATATATAAAATATAAGTATTCAAATATTAAGACTTTTATATTAACACTATTCTATAATAATTAGATTATACAAATAATAATCCAATCATTTATATATAATGTTTTCATTCGTTAAAATGATTGTACATAACTTATATTTATTAATATAAAAATATATATTTCACAACAATGTTAATCATTTATTCACTTATCATACATTATCGTTATTATTAGACTATTTGGATTAGTATAAACAATGTAGTGTCATGTCATAGAAAATAATAGTATGTGAATTTAAAAATAATTTAATCTCTTACCTCCAAGTTCACTTTATCCCATTCCTATATTAATATTTCTTAACCTATATTTAAATCTTTATTAATTCTCTCTTATTATTCATTTCTTTAATAAAAATGAATACAATAATAAAGTTAATACAATAGTCTCAGATGTTCCTGGAATTCGCAAATGAAAATCCTTTGAAGATGCAATTCTTAATTCCTTCATTGTTAGACATTAAAGAAAATAATAGGATATCCCAAGTTGATATTTAATTTCCTCTTTGTATGTAGATTTCATCTTCTTAATACATAGTTCCTTTATTAACAATTATAATTCCATTTTGAAAACCTAACTTTTTTATAATTTCATAGGCATTCAGGAAAAGATGTTATTCACACATATATATTTGACTGGGCAAGTGCATTTTATATATCCTACAATAAATTGGTGTTCTATCCACTCCACATTTTCCTTATAATGTAAAAGTACATTAAATCTAGTTGAAGTTTTTATAAACATGTTCTTTTTTAGAACGAAGTTTACAATTTAGAACATGTAATTCGAACAATTTTTATAGAACTCAAAAATATATTCAAATTACTTTCTTTGAACAAATATTAAAAATTTCTTCTAATAAATATTAAATCATTCAAAATATAGATTTTATCATACACTGTTCTTTTAAATCAAATATAGTATAAGTTTTTATGAAGATATAGCTGATAAAAAATAGAATCCTTAATCCTCTAATAAAAAGAATAAAATTAATATTTTTATATCGAGCTGCAAGAGCTTGAGGAAGCATACACATTCTACATTGTTACAATACAATTCAATATTAAACACTAAGTTAATTTCATTTCCTTTAATTCGATAAACTATGTGACCCCAAAGGTTATTCATTACCATGTCAACCGTTTTTTGTCAACATTTTTTTTTATTTTAAAGAATGAAAAATACTAACTTACTAAATTATATATTTATTTTCATAAATATAATGAGAATACAAATATAATATATACATATTGATTATATGTATGTATGAGTATATATATACTCCTACTATATATATATAATCTTTATTTAAAACAGGCAAAACTCTCTATATGTATTGCCACTCAATGCAAGGCAGAATAATCAATGGATGCCAGAAGGCTTGTGCATTACATCCCCATCTAGTGCCTACTCATCCAATATCCCCAGACTAGTTTCTGGCTTGTGACCTTCATCAGTGAAAAGCCTTGGATCTGAGAGCACTGCACCTAGATCTTAGGATTTACTGCAACCCTCCAGCATCCACCTTTTATCTCTACATAACTACAAAACTATGAATCTTAAATTGAAAACACTATATTTTCAATCCAAGCTCATTAGCTTATATAGTCATATAGGTCTGAACTCAGTTCAGTACCCGTACATTTTGGTGACTTTGGTTCTTTAATAACCATAGCCACCACTATCCTATTAGGCTAAATGGCAATACATATAGAGTTTTGCCTGTTTTAATAACAGTTATAATCAAGCTTAAAAAAATGTGATTATGTGATGTTTATCTTTACTTAAAATGTAAATTTATTTATTGACAAATAATATATATATATATAGTTTCAAATTAGTTAATGATCTATTCACATACCAAAACATGAGAGACCTATGTTTTTCCTAAGTTTAAACTTATATACTAATTATTATTTTAATTTTAAAGATTCAATTTTTTTTTTAGTGATTAAAAATTTAACTTCAAATATATCATATATATTGGAAGTATAAAAACATTTTATCACAATAGGTATTTGTGTTTTGTTCTTAAATTTATACTACAAATCACTAGATTCATTTTTATATATGCATGTATTTTCTTTGTAAATAATATATATATATTAATTACATAAAAGATGTATATCTTAAACTCTCAGACAATAAAGCCAATTACTAAAGCCTTTAATATGTTTATAAATATAGATGATAACAATTAACCCTTAAGCTATCTTTATTGTTAATGGAGGTTGCCATGACTACAGTTTGAGATTGTTTGTAGCCTAAGGGTTAATTGTTATCATCTTAAACTCTCATATTTTGGAAAATAAGAACATCATGCAAGACATTTGTGATACATATTTTGTTATTAAATACTAGGAAATTAATAATCAATGATATATGTGAATATCAAATTAATGTCAATCAATAATTTATTGTATGTTTAATTAAACCTTATGTGTATATATCAATTGTTTATGATCGATTCATTATATATATATTTAATCATATAAATTGATATCTATTTATTAATAAATTTGAATTTAACAGGGTTAAGTCAGATAATAACTAGAACTTCATACAAAAAATCCATATCTACTACTACTGAAATTTGAATTCTGGAATACGAAATATAGTTATTTCAAATAAATTTTATGATATAGATAATTTATGTTCCCGCTCAAATATTATTAAGCAACAAATTTGTTTGCACAACCAAACAATAATCAAACAAGTTTATTTGTTTTATAAGATTAATATAAATTGTTTTATAAGATTAATGTAAACTTTATGTGTTAATCACAATCAAATATTTGTCTTTCATCTAAATTATTACTGTTTAGATAAAGTACTGTATGGAATTCATGATTGGTCTTTAAGATCTTAATCTTATCCAATTATAAAACTGATAGTAGTATATTTTGTTCTGTTATAATTCAGAATGGTTTGCCTTAATTATATTTAAATTTAGTCAATGTGGTTTGTAAATCCAATTTAAATATTTAATTTTAATATTCATACTTCATTACAATAAATGCTAATAATTCTTTTTATATATTTTGATTATTAAAATATACAATTTTAATTGTTTAGTTACGGGAAATTTAAAACAAATTGATATGATTAGTTAATTGTACTTAAGTAAATATCCAATAGAAATCTACTGTTTCTTTTATATACGGGTATAATTCGATACGATAGATTTAAGATTATCTAATAGATTTATTGATATTACATCATCGTTAAGGATTTCATTTTATTACAACTAGCTTAATTAACGAGAGTAAAGTCAATATTAAAATATAGCATGGCTGAGTTAGTATAATTTATTACTTATCATTTCATTGTCTTTTATCTTGTTACAAATAATGTGATTAATAATAGTGAATTAATATAAAAATATAGCATGGATAATTTAGCATTTTATTAAACTAATATTTAAAATTAATTATTGGGTTTTAAATCTGTTTAGATATTATGAACATTGGCTTATAAGACATATTAAACTGTTATCTTAATTATTAATGAATTATTTTATTTAGATATGAATATTTTTAAATTTTAGTATAATTTGTATTCTTTATAAGCAATATTTGATTAGTTGGGTATATTTGAACTTGGCTGTTTAATGATTTATTGTTGGTTTTGTTGATTATAAGTGAAATCTATTTTAAGCATATATCATTGTTTTGGGACAATGATATTTTATTTTTATTTTAAGTAAACTTTATATTTAGGGTGTCTGAAATGATAATATGCTATTTGAATCTATGATGCTATAATAAAAACATCATCACTGTTTTATTTGTGATTAGGTAAAAGATTATATTAAGTACTGCATAATTATTTATTGACTGGTATTCATTAAGTATATTATATTTAATCTGTTATGAACAATATTATTATTTACAGGCATTATAAAATTAGCATTATTTTTATTTGATTTACATTTTATTTAGTTATAAATGATGTAAATATAGGGGTTTGAACTCAGACTTTCAAGCAACTATCCACACTATCTCATGCTACTGATACCCATGATCACATACATGTAGAAAAGATAAATAATCATCAATATAAGTATTTTGTGCTGGTTCAGCAAGAAATATGTATATTAAATCTGGACCAACTGATGAGTGCTGGTTCAGCATGAAATACGTATATTGATGATGATAATCTGAACCAACTGATGAGTACTGGTTCAGCATGAAATATGTATATTAGTGATTATTTATCTTTTCTACATGTATGCGATCATGTGTATTAGTAGTATGAGATAGTGTGGATAGTTGAAAGTTGCTTGAAAGTCTGAGTTCAAATCCCCTATATTTACAATTAAGTTCCAGGTACAAAAATGCCTGCATTTTAAATCTTATAAATGATGTCTAACTTCAGGGATCATTTTCATTCAATTACATAGGGTGACCAACAACTGAGCTATATTTTATTCAGGTTGTATTAGAGTTATTATTTCATTGAACATTTTCAATCTGTCTCAAATGCTATCTAAATGATTGGGGCTGTAACAGAGGTTAGGATACACATATATTTATTCTATTATAAATGTAGCTGTAATTTGCAGGTCATAATTAAACAGGATCACTCTATTATGGTTTTATCATACCTCATTTTTAACAAATGACCCCCAAATTCATGGCACATTAAAAGAAGATAATAGTCTTATTTTTATCTTATTACAAATGGCGCTCTAACTTTAAGGATAGTAGTAAGGGTTATTTTATCTTCATTTTTTTATGTTCATAATAAAATGTCTAAAAACCCATAGGACATCTTATTCCATTACATTATATATAGTCTCAAAGCTAAATATAGGGGATTTGAACTCGGACTTTAAAGTACTCATCAACTGTCCATACTATCGCATACCACCGATACCCAAGACCACACAGTTGTGTGACGGTGGTATGAGATAGTGTGGATAATTGACAGGTATTTGAAAGTCTAAGTTCAAACCCCCTATATTTACAATTAGACTCCAGGTATGTGAAGAGGGTCTGTATTTCAAATATTTAGTCTAAAAGCTATTAAATTTAACTTAATTTTCAATACAAATATTTTCTTCAGTAAAAATTGGAATATCATCAACTTTTAGGTAATTGTTATAAATTTATAAAATGATTTTTTTTTTAGAATTATAATAACTAAATTTTTTTAATACTTGTTTGAATTCATTTATTTATCTATTTAGCATATGATAACAGCACATTAAAATTCAACACATCAGGAGTCAACTCCTCCAAGCTATGTAAAGTAAAAACTTGAACAGGAGTCTGGTAAATTGGACACTCTCTGTAAATACGCATCATAGTTTGTGGTCTTCTACACTCACAGTTTGGAGAGCTTATAAATACCCACTTATGCACTATATAATGACATCGGCCCTGGTCTGTTCTGACTGTTAATATTTGACTAGAGTTTTATTGGAAGAGAGAAACTGGATACTTGGAGAAGAGAGTCAGTTATTAGAGTATGGTTATTTATATTGGAGCAAAAAAAAATTACTATATTATATATATACACAATTTGACATTTCGACTGTCTTGCAGTATTCTTCACAATCAAGAAATTGAAATAGGAATGACTCTGAGGAAGACTGCAGGGCAATCAAAACATCATATCATGCATGTACATGTACAATAAAAAAATTTGTAGCTAAAAAGTGTTTGAAGTAAGGTGGGCAAATTGTATTAATGAGAGATAATACAACTGCATACAATACATCCCAATTTTTTTTCTACACTACTAAGATTTAAAGACAGGGTTTTCAATATTATATTTTTAAATATTTATTTACCTTTATGAAAATGAATCCAAGTCTGATTTACATTTTTTTTACAAATAATCAAATAGTTTTATTATCCGAGGGTTCATAAGAAGTTTGAGTATTGGACATTCCAGAATTAGAATCCATCTGAGGATCTTACAATCCAGATTCTGATACTCTACACCCACAATAAATAATTGAATGGCTTTATTGCTCAGGAGTTCATAAAAAGTTTAAGCACCAAATACGTTAGAACTGGAATCTATCCGGGGATCTTAGACCCTGCATCAAATATATTAAATGCACTAATGTTATGCAGGAAAAAATTATTGAATGGGTACATTGCTTTGGAGTTCATACAAGGTTCAAGCACCAGATATTTCCGACTGGAATCAATCCAAGGACCTTAGATCCAGAAACTGATACCCCACCACTGTACTAAACTATGCAGAGTAAATGATCAAATAGCTTTTATTCAGGAGTTCATATAATGTTCAAACACCAAATGTTTCAGACTGGAATCAATCCAAGGACCTTACATCCAGACACTGATATTCTACCATAGTACTGAACTATGCAGACCCTAAAAGATCAAATAGCTTTTGTTCAGGAGTTCATACAAAGTTCAAGCACCAGAAGTTTCAGAACAGGAATAAGATCAGAGAACCTTAGATCCAGAACCTACTATATATCATTGCCCTAAACCATACAGGGCATGTCTTTTAAATAAGAGTATATTTAAAACAATTAACAAAGTATTTATACTAATAACTTGTCAATTTTTAATCTATGTTTATTTATATATTTTTTTTCATTTAGCCGAATTTGAAATTTCCCATAATAAATATTCATTTACTTTAGTCCAGGCTTCATTAATGTTCATTTTTTTATCTCCTTTATCCTGAACGTAAACTTGAACATAATATCACAACCATCTTAAAGAAATCTGGGTTTATTGTTCTTAATATTAGTCATAGAATATAATTATGAATATATATATCTTTCAATTGGTTATCAATGAGAATGAACACATAGGCACCAAAAGGTTCCTGGGTCAATTTCCCACTGACAATTACAGTGTTCTGCTGGCCTTGAATATCATGTGACCTCCTGAGAAACTGACCATAGAATTTTACTATATCCAAACTTTTGCTTATTTAAGCAAATGTCACCAAGTAAAAATAATTGTGATTATATCATGTAAAAATATAACTCATATCGGATTGATGATAAAAGATGAACAATCAT
The DNA here is from genome assembly GCA_028023455.1 of Epiperipatus broadwayi. NCBI lineage: Eukaryota > Metazoa > Onychophora > Udeonychophora > Euonychophora > Peripatidae > Epiperipatus > Epiperipatus broadwayi. Next base: position 278,088 of record JAQFVV010012917.1, read on the forward strand.
AGTATGAAATAAGAAGGATGAATTATGTCATTGCAATAATAATTGTCCTTTTGAACAGCTAGAAAAATCATTATGGATATATACATAAGTTAAATATTTTCAACGATGAATTATGATGTAAATAAAGAAATGTGGTGTATTGACATGTAATTAATATGTTAACAGTGGTGTTGTTAGGTAACCTAGTTATTACCGAAAGCTCTTAAACTAAACTATTTGCTCTAATAGTTCACAATAAATGCCTTGTCTTGATTAATTAAAAACAAAAGAAGATCTCTTCTTTCATTTCTAACTCAAGCCTTATGTGGATTTAAACGCAGACAGATATCTTTATAATCAACTATTGTTGGAAATATTCCCATACATTCCTTTATTGCAACATGATTAATCCAAGAAAATATTTATACATAGTTCTGTTGGGGAGATCAAATAATATTCACAGGATATAAAAAAAATTCTTTTAAGTCCATGTACCTATAAAATATCCGTTTCATTTAAATCCAAGTAAGATCTTAGATTAAAAGCAAAAGAAGGACTACCTTTTGTTTCTAAATAAATTCAAGTTTTAAAAAATTATTATGGAATATTAGAGCTAATAGTTTAATGTAAATGATGTCAATAGTGATTGAAAGTTACCCAGAAGCACTATTGTTAACATATTTCTCAATTTACTACAGGAAGATATCCCATATGTTTCTAATGTGACACATATAAACAACAAATGTTTAAAAAAAAACAGCTTAGAAATCTAATATATATCATCTAGGAGAGAAAATGCTGTCAGATTACAATCTGTGAAAAATTATCTTTACTAGTAGTGAATTAAAAATAACTGCCTATAAATATAAATTCTATACTGAGAATTTTCTGATATTGACAAGCAGCTCTATATGATTGTTTTTAATCAAAACAAAACAAAAATAAAAAGAGGGTTAATTCCTTTGAAGTTTGAACTAATAAACTTGTTTGAATTGTCAATATGATTCAAATATTTATAGATCCCTCAGTAATAGTTAACTCAGATATCTGGCTTTTGATTAATATTTTATAAACTGGCAAGACTGGGGTTTATAAATAAATCATATGAGTGTTTTTTTTTAATGCTTAAATAAAACAAAATAATACTTAAACAGAATATTGTTTTATGTAGAAATAAATTTATAATCGAATTGTATCCTAATAAAAAAAATTCGATAACTTCAAACAATTATATATACATGATTAACATTATCCTAGCCAACACTTAATGAAAACAATAGTCACCAATCTGTTGTCAAGGCAACCACCAAGGATTAACATATGTTTTGTATTGTAGCTATTCCTTGTCTACAACACCCTTAATAGATATTAAATATTGTTAATTTATGTATATATTGGATTTACTGAATTATTTTCTTCAATTTCCATTACTTCTACATTCCTTTTCAAAAATTATCTTCATTATATCCACATTTTTTTTCCAAACAATCTTTCCCTTTGTAATGTGTATGTCTCATAATTCCATCTCTATATTAATAAAACTATAAATAAATAACTGAATTGTTTTATTACTTTGAGAAATTTGAGCATCGGAAATGGTAACTGATATAAAATCCGGAGATAACTCTAGAGTTCTTTAATCTGCTATTATGTTAAACCACATTGGACAAGACAATACCTATCACATGATTAATTTGAATACTTCTTCACTTTGTAATTTGCTTCTTTAATCCCATACTTCCAAGTTGCAGTCTTAAATAGTATTGTTATCATAAATGACTTCTGTATGAGTTTTGATCTTGCTTTGACACCATATTAGTTTGTTTTTCACCACATATTTTTTTATTTCTAGAACATTAATAATACAATGGTTAAAAAATTATATTCTTACTAATAAATGGTTACAAAAAAAAAATCTGAGTTAAAAGTCATTGATGGATTTCATTTTTATAATAAAATTATTAACACCAGAATTCTTTAAAGTTTATAATGTAGCCTTAAATATAGAATGAGAGAAAAAGATACTTTTAAATGAGCAGCGGTAAAATAACAACACTGATGACTCCCAAGTGCCATTAATAAAAAAGTCTCTTGCTTTATCTAAAAAGTGAAGCATGTCAATTTATAAATTTATATAATGCCTGCTGTATTGGTATTTTAATCTCACCATGAATTTTAGCTGCTGAGTTTGACCAACTAAACCGAAAGCATGCATGGCTATATCTTGAAAATTACATATAATATAATATTTTCTTTACGAGTTGGTAGAAAAAGTAATCAAGAATATCACTGCCTTAGTCATGGAATTCTCTTGCCCTGATTAATAAACATGTCTTTAAGAAAGAACACATGACATAAACATACAAACAAAATATTAAAGTTTTAAGATATAAAAATGTAATAGATATTCTGCTGAAAAATTGAAATCAATCTATTTTGTATTTCTGCAGTTTAGGATGATAGACTTGAGAACAAAATATTACTGAATTAAGACTTTAATGGAATATGATATTACTATAGATTAATCATTTGTTCGTTTACGTGATTTATTTAACTCAAAAAAATGAAATGAAGATTTTTATAATTATAATGAATACATTTCTGGTTTTAAATAAATATGATCCTTTATTGATATAGAGAGTGTTGTTTGTTTATTGCCTGAGGAAAACTGGTTTACTACTATTGATTATATATATATAACAACAATATAAATGATAAATATAATGGTATTTAAATATAAATGTACACTCTTTCAATCTGCAGAAATACTTTCGATTAATTCCTTAACCCTCTTCAACTGCCATTAAGGAATTAACCAAAAGTACTTCTGTAAATATTTATTTACTTCACCAATTTTTCGTAATTATTATATTGTGCTTCCAACACCCACTAGAGAAGCTATTAATAATAGATCGTATACTAAAAACAAAGGCAGTTTGATATTCCTAGAACACCAAAAACATCTAATCACAGATATGAACCCACCAATGCTGAAATCATGTACTTGGAAAGAAATGATGCCAAACACAAAATAAAAGAAATATATTTCATTGCAAACGACCCAAAGACCATCAACAGACAAGATTCCTGCTTCTCAATTTCCAAGAAATGAACTGGTTAAATAATCTGCATACACTTGCATACACTAATGATAACACAAAATGAAGAGTGACACAGGCTATGAATATGGAGCAAATATGCCCTGAAAGCGCTAAGCCAGAATTAACCCAATTAAAATAATAGCTTCACGGATGTGTGTTGGAAGTGCAGTATAATAATTATAAAAGTACTTCTGTGAATTGAAAGACTGTATATTTATAATTAATTTCCATTATATTTATTATTTACTGTAATGGGATGGTAATTTGGGATGATCATCCCTGGGGTAAAGGAACCTTCCCCCAAAATATAAAACTTAATATTAAGATTTAAGACATAATAAAGTAAGTTAGTAGTAAAGTTCAGAGATATTGAGATATTTCAAATAAGTATGAAGTATTATATCAAAAAGATCTACAAGCAATTTTATATATTAAAAGAGCACGAGAGATCACTCTGAGAGATCAGCCAGTTAAGTCCTTAGAGCACCTATAATTATAAATCCACCAGCATTATCAATATAAAAGTAAAAATCAGTATAAGTAACACTCAAAAGAAATAATCATCCATTGTCATGAATGATCTATCAAAATAAATCAATAGTCAATATTGTGACTGGATTTGAAATTAGTCTACTATAGATCAGACTAACTATTGAGCTTTTGCCAGTTTGGGGCATTTATTTAAACATACCTTGGATGCACCAACAAAATGCTCATCCATCAGAATACATAAGAATCAAAAACAATAATGCTGGGACATTAAGACATGCTGATCATCATCAGTAGTACATTTAATGTGGAGTCCAACTATAAACTTTATTTCTAAGACTAAACTAAAATAAAATGTCATGTGTGGACTTTGACAAATATAATCTTATGCACCAACCAGGATGATGATTTATCATTATTGGATGCCCAAAAGCACTAAAATACATTCCCATTCATATAATCAGACTGTTATGCACAAATCTATCTCAAAAGAACCTAAGCTCTATTACTGTTACAGTGATCAAGATGCTGATGCAATTAAGTTACTGGAATTTTAACAATCAAATACAAATTTATTAATAACAATAACAAAAGAATGAAGTTAAGGTCTATAGAATCTGGCTATATACACATCAATTAAGCCTTCTGATTTTGAATAATATATATAAGACTATCACATTTGTGATTTGCAAAATTACTACAAAATTCAAGTTATTCCATTGATTTATAATACCTTTTTAATGTGTTTACATAAACACACATATATTCACACAGATTTGCATTTTATAATATTGAAACAAACACAGTTGAATTGACATTTAATAATAAAAATGATTAAAACTTAGATGTGTCTACTTGACATTCATTGATATATATATGCACACATAGATGTGTGTTGTTGAAATTTCTAAACATATTTAAATTGTCCTACAATAATACATGATTAAACTTTTTAACTTATATTTTTAATTATACAAATATCTATGCTAGATTTACTTAAACATGTATATAAAATTGCACAGATTATTATCATAACAAATTTAATTTTGTCAAAACAATAAATGACATTAATTTTTATAATGACTAATTCCATTTTGAATATACATAAAATTTACATATATTCATGTATATCAGTAAAAAAAATCAGTTTATCAAACACTACCACAGCTTTTTTTAAAAAAAGTATAATCAATTTTTGCCAGGTTAAAAAAAAAAAAATTTAATCAGATTTCTCTTAATTAATTGGAACACTTTTAGAATCATCTTGAAATTAATCTAAAAACATTTGTTTTGGTTAATAAATTCAATCATATCATTGAGTCAAAATTTTACTTATTTTTTAAAAAATAGATTTTAAAATATTCTTCTACATGTCACATGATCACAGGTAGTTTTTAATTATACGTCTCAAAATGTCATTTTAATTTCTCAACAAATGACTTTAAACAAAATCGTTCTATATTATATATTTCATTTAACACAATAAAATTATTAAAGATTATTTTTGCAATTTTCCGTTTTGATAGATTGCTCTAAAAGGATGAATTAGATAAACGTTCTTATTTTCTTTTTATAAAATTGTCTGAATTAGTTTTTGATTTTAATTCAAGTAAAATTATATATATATATTAATACCATTTTAAAAGAATTATTAAAATAATTTCCTTAAATATATATATCAAATTGTCTCTCTTTTAGATGTTTGACTCTAGCAAATTATTGATTTGTTTTATTCTAAGTTATAGGTTAAATTGTCATTTTAAGGAATATTAAAATAACTTATTTAAAATTGTGTTCACATTATATATAATGCTACTCACCACTGTATATACATTTATCTGTGCTTCTCTGCATACATAAACAGTGGCATACATCTATTAATTCTTCAAGCTTTCTCTTGGTAAGTATGGTTTATGGTCTATCAGGGAAATATAGTCCAGGCTTGTCATCATCAAGAAAGGTACAATTCAGGTAATTTGCTGGCATTGATCAGTACCACAGATTTCAGGCAAGCAAACTGACTTGTCCACATTTATGAATGTGACACTGGAAGTTGACCTATTTTCTTCCAATGAATTCAAACTCCACCATTGTAAATTGGAGCAGCTTCTTTCTGTCTTGACTTCAGCTACCTCTGATCCATGGCAGCTATTTGTATAGCTCTGGAAACCACTAATCAAATCTGCTATCTGCTTCTCAAAAAATTTTAAAACCAAACTTGCAGCTGGGCAATTTGGCCTGCTACTTGCTGCCAGCTATTACAAAAACTAAAACCCAACCTGAATACTCTTCTGGCTAGTTCTTACAAAAACTACAAACCAAACTTAATAATCTTTTAATCAACTCTTTTTATAAGAGTGATTGAGGTGATAAAATGTATTACAGACTGTTTTCAATCTATCTAATCCATTTGAAAACAAGTTTAAAGTTTTATCAAAAGTACGATTGGAAAAAGTTGGTTGCAATTAATTTTAATCTTTTGGGATTTTATAATCTACAAGGATTTTTAAAAATAGATAAAAAAGTATATACAAGCATTATTTCAAAAATAAATCATGTTTATTTTTAAATTCAAAATCAGAATACAATATTAATTTATCAGACCTTTTTAAATGTTTAATTTATAATCAACTTTTATTTAAATTCAGAATTGCTTAATCTTTTTATTATGTTTATTATTCCAGGAAGATAGAAAATATCTATTAAAATTTTTTATCTGTTTATTTCTACTTTTCCTTTATATATATATATGTGTGTGTGTGTGTACACAACTATGTTACTGTGTGTCATGTAATCCAACAGGTTAATTATATTGTTATTACAATATTTTTTAATTAACGGATATTTTATTTGTATTATATATATAAGTTCCAAATAATTTTAATGACAAATATAATAAAATATATAGTTTAATTAATCCATAGAACTTCTGATTATGATATAATCCTTATATTTCTACAGGTTACATATTTAAACAGTGGTAAAAAGTTGTTTACGTCCTGTTGAAATTAGTTATAGTTTAATGTATATGAAATTTAAATGGAAGCAATTATACCTCGGGATATCACATACATATAATACTTATAAATCAATAATTGCAAAAAATAGAATAGACCATAAATAACATATACGTTGATTATACTAATGAAAACTACCATGTTCATAACAAACTTTTAAAGGCAAACATAACAGATTTCTGAGTCTGTTAAGATTTAGAGACCCCAAAGCTGAAGCAAATATTGTTTCGTATTCTTGTGCTTCCTAAGAATATTAAACCCAAGTTCTCCACTGTAGTGCCACTCATAATTAGCTTGATTATTTGGTGATTACCAAGTGGTAGAACACTTAAATCCCAATAATGACTTTGGATTTCTGGCTTTATGTTTTAAATAATTCTAAATGTTTATTTCTCTTTTCATCAAATACGGTCACTCTTAAAACACTCATTATAATCGAGCATTATGAAAAAGTAATCATTAAGGTTTAAAAGTTTTATAATGAACTAAGCATACTTACAGCAGATTACTGCCAGAATCATAGTGATGTTTAAAGTTATCAGTTGAAGCTATCCCTATATATATATATATATATGATCACTAGATGGAGCTTTACCAATAGCCCACTATCAAGCTTTGTTTACATAAACTGAGAGAATTTCAATATCTTTTTCAAATTGTCTCCAACCTTTAAACCATGGTTTCGAGCTAGTTGGCTCACATCAGTAAAGGGTAATAAGACAAGAAATTAGATCTAAACACCAACTCTACTAACAGCATCTATGAAACACATTTCTATCAGTTTGAAAGCATGAATTTTTCAGATACGTAAATATCTTCGAAGTCAAACAAACTAGATAAAGATATGGGTTTGAATTCAGTTCAGTTTCACCATATAGTAAAAGCCTCTGCAATCTATATCATTGCAAAAACCTTCAATGGTACATTTATGATAAACAAAACAAGTTATAAATTTCGTAACTTGCTTATAGCTTGCATTTTATGATCACTAGATGGAGCTTTACCAATAGCCCACTATCAAGCTAATTCTTTCTATTGATAGAATATGCATCTTTGGTGATCACCCAAGCCTCATTATATATTCTTTTCCTGTCATCTCTCTCAACACAGACTGTTCTCACATTGGTGGGAGAGAAAGTGTAGCTTGTAGTGGGCTCATGATCATAAGGGATTGATTTGTATTTGCTGTTCTGTTTGGCTTTGTTGTACAAGTATGAATGTTGGGCAATTCTCATGGATCCGTTTGCTTGAGATTCACTATAATATATAGCACTACTGGACGGGTTGCTATATGTGATTTTATAGATGACTTATGGGATATATATTCAGCTGGGATTTTGACTTTCAAATTGTTTAGTAAGTTATTTAATGATGGAGGCAGTCTAAAGCTTACTCTGTGTAAGCATATATATTCCTTATATTTTTTGCAATCCTAGAGATATATGTGAGCATTGTCAACATTTCAGGCATATTATTTATATTTTTGTTTTTATTTGCATTGGTACAAAATTTTCCTATCGTTTTTATTAGCATGTTATGATTATATCAAAGACTTAAAAGATTGTGATGTAAGCATAATGCTGTTCTTTCTATCTGCCTCATACTTGCTTAAATTTTGATTCTATATAAGAACATTTGGAACCTGCAAGCTTGTGTTCTAAAAGGACTCTGACTTGGGATAAAAGGCTTCTCTTATTTGGGTAGGTTTTTAATTCATTTTAAAGCCGAGTTCATTATTATTTTCCTGGATGTATATGTCTGGAAAATTAATCCCACAATTTTTATCTTCAATTCCCATAGTCCATTGTAGAGGAGATGTTTTTTTCCAAGATCGAGGTGCATAGGGTTGATATGATTTCCAGTGCACATATAAGCATCACCAACAAATTTCATGTAGATGTCATTTGATGCAGGGTTTAAATATTTTAGTAAAATATACATGCATTACTTTCACTTTTGAACCCTAAATCTCATTGATAATAGAAAAATCCAGAAACTGGTTCCTGGATTTAAATTTTACTACCATCTGTTAATCAATGATTACTCAAACATACTATAGATAGTGCTGGAGTAGAGTGTTGCTCTTGTTTATCATATACTACGTAAGCTTGAGAATTAAATAATTTATTATATCAAATTAAATATAATTATCCCAAAACCATAAAAAATACATTTAATTAGAATATTTAAAACTTTTTGAATATTCTAGATCTCAAATTCCACTTTCTGTGAATCATGATCCCTAAAGATACACGAAATATTTTTGGGTGAGGTCAACCTGATAGTTATTTTTAGTTGAAATTAATTTTATAAAAAATATCACCTTAAAGATTTTCAGGATTTATTTTGATAATAACAAATAACTTGATTTTTCAGCTCACACAATATATGATAAAATAAGAGCATCTCTCTACTCAAGCACCACTTGAAGTAAGACAACTAATCAATGACTCCTAGACTTCAGTAATATGAGTAAAATTCAGAAACACAGCTAATAATTTAAATACACTACTATCTAATTATCACTAATTGTTCATGATTGACTATAGTTGGCACTAGAGTAGAGAATTGCTCTTGCTTTGTTATTTCAATATGGTTATCACTAACTGTTCAAGATTGACTATAGATGGCACTAGAGTAGAGTTGCTCATTTTATTATTTCAATGCGGTTATCACTAATTGCTCATGAGTGCCTATAGATGACACTAAAGTAGAGTAGTTCTTGTTTTATTATTTCAATATAATTACATTTCAATATTCTACTAGAGGTTGTAATAATGATTTTTTATAATTAAAAAGAAATGACTTAAAGTTCATGTGAAAGATACTTGAAAATTATTAAAAACTCCATCTTGTTTATATACATTAGATGCTTTATATTATTTCAATTATTTGCTATGGAAACTCTTTACTATATTTTCAAATTTCTGGCACTGTGTAATATGATCCCAAACATTAATGAAGTTTAAATGTACACAATAAAGAAACATTTTATTTCAAAATATAAGTTGAATGATTGATCAGGCAAAACTCTCCATACAGTAGTGCCTCCCTGTGCTAACCAGAGTAATCAATGTCTTCCGGCATCCATTGATTACTCTGGTTAGCACAGGGTGGTACTACTGCGTGGAGAGTTTTGCCTGTTTAATAACAGTTATGTGATAGCATAAGAGATGGTAATCATATGATGTTGAATGATTGATATTAATAGTATAATTTGAAGTATAATATATTGAGCTGAGAAATATTTTTAGATTTTCTTAAATTTTGTACACACATTAGAAATCAATAGCAGTGCAATATGATAGTAAAATGTTTCGGGATGGTACACTGGTTTGTTTACATACAAGAGATTGTGGACCAATTTTCAAATGTGTTGATATTGAGGGCAGTATATTTTTAAAATGCTTTTATTTAAAAAAAGGACTACACCTGAAAGTATTAATGATCAATTAAAATAGAAATAATAACAAATCTTACTTCCAATTGATTGTAAAAGTTGCTTCTTTTAAAATAGATAAAATTGTATTTTCTCTTCATTGTAAAATATTTTTCATAATTAAAATAATATAGGAATCAATTTTCAATGCAACATAGATCTTTTTAAAATGTACAGTTATGACAATGTTTTCATTCTTCATTTTAAATAGAAATGATTAAAATAATAAAAAATATCTGAATACTAAAAAATTAAAAATAATATATATATAATATATGCTATTAATATCATGTAAGTTCTGTATTATTTTTACAATGTTTTTTTACAACCCACCATTGACAGTTTTGATTGCACCAGCAATCTTCTTCAGAACTTCTATTTATATTTTCAAATATAAATAGAAGTTCTGAAGAAGTTTGCTGAGGTAATCGAAACTGTAAATAGTGGGTTGTAAAAAAGCATTGTAAAAAGTAATACAGAACATAGATGATATTAATATTATATAGATTTGGCAATTCAATAAGAAAAATAAAATTTACTTTGGACTAGAAAACCAAAAAATTGTTTCTTCAACCCCAAATTGAAATTTTTATATCTAACTTGAAATAAGGGTGGGTGTCCAGAAATTAATTACTTCAATCACTTACTTGTTGTGAAAATTAGTGCTTGAACTCGGGACACTCCCACTTTTATTTCAAATTAAATACAAAAAACCCAATTGTGATTGAAGAAAATAATTATTTTTTGGCTTTTTTATCTACAGTAAATGAAAATGTTTATTATAAAATATTTTAATAAATTAATAAATGTTTGAACTTTTAAAAACAGAAAAAGGTTTCCATTGGTTTAAATATCTTTATTCTAGCCTAGCGTTTTCAATAAAATATTATATATATAATTTTAAAGTAAACTTATTGACCTCACATATATACATGCAGAAATGGTGAAGTTTGTTTTTGGTTTTTGTGACTGCATCACTTATTTCAACATTGTCACACCCCAATCACCCATCAACAGAGAAACTTGAACCATCTTATTACTATATATAACTTTTAAACCACTAAACATCATATGACCACCATTTCTTATACTTTTTTTATGCACATGCCTTCTGGCATCTATTGATTACTCTGGCTTGCACTGAGTGGCACTACTGTATGGAAAGTTTTGCTTGTTTTATATATAACTTTTGAGATCAATCTTCACTCATCAGATAATACTAGACATATCAAATACCTGAATCTGCATACCTGTATTGACAGCCCAATACTATTCATTTTACCCTGTTCTCATGTAACATAGGGACTGGTTTCATTCACTTTTGACACCTTGTGGAAGGGTAAATAGTTGCACTGCAGAAATATTTTCAACATGAGTATAGACATTCAAATGTCTGATATTATAGCTTGCTTGATAAATAAAGGTTGTTCATAAAATGCATGCATAGAGAGAGTAATCTGAGTTTTATTGTGGCTGGATTCTTGTATTAAGATGGGGTCGAGATGAGAGCTGTGTTGACCAAACACCTAAAACTTCATGTTTAAACCATATCTGCAATAAAATGACTATTCATGCTTCCACAAAATGTTAAAAAATGTATAAGATCCAGTCCCTTCATTGCATGGAAGATGTATGATGGAAAAATTGAATTTATAACATGGGTGTAGAGATGCAGATTTTGATATCTCTACCTTACCTGGAAAATCCAAAATATACATGTGAAGACATGAGTCTCAATTTGTGTGGTTGTCAGTTGCAGCATGGGATGATTGAGATGGCCATTATGAATCCCATGCCTGTGTTGAAAATATATATGCAATGCAATGATGATTCATTCCTCTACACAATGTTAAAAGCACATGGAAAGCAACTTTTATCTTTCATGAGAATGGTATGACAGAAATATGAGTTATCAATATTTGTTTGGAGATTCGGGTGGGGTACAGCTCACAGGATGAGGAAAAGTAGTCCACAAAATACATGCTAATGAAAAAACATGGTCTCAGTCATGGGTGTGATATGTGGATTGATGTGAGAAATACTGATAAGAAAAAACTTGAAAATACAATGAATATATATATATATATTTTAAAAATAGTTACTATTTGAAGTTCAGATTTATATATTTATTCACAGAGGGCGTAGCTCATATATCATAACGTTTTGAAGAGACATTTGTATATATTTTTTAAATGATAAGTTTCCAATATATAAGTTTTGCTCTGCATGGATTTATTTTTAATGCGTTATCTTTTTAAAATGGTTTTTTATCCAAATATAGTGGGGAGGGAAAGAAGTCAAAGGTTACTTTATAAGAGAGTCGTGACTCGAGAAGGGTTGAGAAATACTGGTGTGACAGTCAACTTTAATCAGCATAGTACAAAATGAAATTATATAAGTACTTCAACCTGTTTTTAATTTTATGTACATATTTTACTTATATGAAATAAGCAGTATTACAGCATTTTAATTCTTCTTAGTCTATAGACTTAATAGCAACTAGCAATAATTACTACTTTAAAATCGAATGTATTATATATATATTAGAATAACGATCTTGTACTACAGTGGTTAGTGCATATTCTTTGTGCAACAATTCTGGGTTTAAATCCAAATTTTTTTTAGAAAGCTGAAAATTTAAAGCCAGGTCTAAATTTTTTTTAAATAGTCAGCCCACGAATATCTCAGATAAACACTTGTTAAATAAATATGATCTTAGATATTATTAGCTAAAAACTAAACATGAAAAATGCTAAAATCCCATCAATTGGGAAATAACAAGTTTGGACATTAGTACCTTCCTTATCTTTTCCACTGGCTGAAGATCGTTGTCAAAATTATGTACGAAGATGCTAATATTATAACGAAGTATAATACACTTTATTTTTTTTTAATGGTTATGCGATAATTATTTATTATGAAAGTGGAGAATGTTCACGTATCTGTAAATTTTCAAAGATTCAGAAAGGGGTAAAAGGAAAGATGGTGGAAACAATATACCCTGTAGTTGAACTCATTAAGGTTGTTTATTAACCTACATATTAACTTCATTAAAATAATAATCACGTATGCATCCCTTACACAGGTAGATATTTGCATGTATAAATTTGCACTAAACAGTCAAAATATTTATGACTCTTGGGTTGGTATGGCTGAATGAACATTATACACAGAAATAATTTATCACTGATTTCTGCGGTTTGGAGCAATGGTGATAACGATGGATTTAATAGCTAAGATGTTCAGGAGTTGAATCTTAGTTAAGAAAAATTGGGGAAAAACATCTGACTGATGTGCTCAATCTGTCATTGTGATATTCAAATGTCAACTGACATCCTAAGTAACTAAACATTATTATTATTACAACTACTACTATCATTATTGATATATATTTCAAGTTGTAAATAAATAAATAAAAATAAATTATTACTAGTACACTACTATGCTACTATACCACTATTACTTACTACTACTACTTTTATTAATACAACTACTGACGAATCATCTTTAATATTTTTTATTCATACCTTGGAATGTTAACTGATGTAGATAGTATGTTGTGAAAGGCCGTAGTAACCACAGCAATGACAATGACCTTTACCTACCATGATGACCATTGAAAAATGCTTTGTAAAATAACAGCTAATTGCTGTTTTTAGTCCAAAATAATGAATAATTTTAAGAAAAATTAAGAGTGTCAACAATATAAATAAATTTAAAGGTAAAGTTGAAATCAAAATACCATGACTCCAGCTAATGATTACTCAAACTTTCACTAAGTGGCATAACTGGAATGAGAGAAAGATAATTTACTGCTGAAAGGTAAAATTATTCAACACAATTAGTTATTCATTAGTTTAGAATTTATAGTATTTTTTTTTTCATATGTCATAGCACCGGCCGGGACGCGAACCCACAACCGTTTGCAACCAACTACTTGCTTGCAAGGCAGCTGCGATGACCACTCGGCTAACAACGCTTGAAGAAAACAGTTGATGGAATGAGTCCTGAATGCAGAGTAGATTAATTTTTTTTAATGCAGATGGCTTCTGTAGTTAAAGTGCCTTTTTTCTTCTCATATGTTACAGCATTGATCGGGAAGCGAACCCAGGCCAGCTACTTGGAAGGCAGCTATGCTAACCACTAGAGACCAATGCTTGACATAGTTGGAGCAGACATTTCACATTTATTCCCATATATTTTTTAAGTATATATATTTAAAAAATTAAAAATGAAAGATTACTTAATAAATGTTTTTAATAAAAAAAAAATGTTAATTTACATTAAATGTTGAGAAATTTAGATCTTTAAGTATCATAATCATTTGCATTATTTTTTGTTTAAAATATGCTCACCCTCTCATTTGGGTAATCAATATCATTTGACATTCTAAGTAACTGATCACGATTCATAATCTATACTTCCAATGAGTGAAGAAACATTTATTTTGGTCACAAGTCTGGATCATATATTTGTAGTTATTGTAAAGGTCACTGTTGTATCTCATTATAAGTTTGGGAAATAAAGATGGAGTAGTCGGTATCACTCTTTTGGTTAAGAATTCCAATGCTGGTTATATTACAGACATTAAAATTTAAACAAAATGTGTTGATGATGTTTTTCTTTGTAGATATGAAGATAGTATAAATTATTTTATAAATACGTTAAACAAATTACATGGTTTAAAATGGACAATTGAAAAGAAACAGAATGAAGGTATTAAATATCTTGGCATATATATGGGGTAAGATCTGAGTGTTTATTAAATTATAAATTGTTAATTAAACCATTACAAAAAAGAGAATATATATTATTGTTACTTATATATTAAGATCTGCTGTGAACTATAATATACATATTAGTCTGACAATAACTTTGTAACCTTGCAATCTTGTAAAATAACGGCCGAGAGATCTTCTGACAAACTTCATCGATCAATTTCGTTAGCATAAAATGGCTAGTTATAACATTGTTAAGTAGAAAACAACAACAACAAAAAAAACAATACAAAAATAAAAGCAAAGGATTGTTTGATCCGATCAATGTTGCAGACTGAAGTATTTTATATCGTGCAAAATGCAAATGAAAGCATCCTCTTCATTAAAACATAAAATTAACAGCAAAATCAACATTTTGAATAACAACTTTATGCCGACCAAAACATTATCTAATATTCATGTAAAAAATTAGTTATTTTCCTTTTTATATTATTGTAAATGAATTTAATTCAGTTTTTATTTAGGCATTTGTTAGTGGAGTCGACTTTCAACACAGCAGGTCTAATACATAAATACTATAAACCAAAAGTACTAATTGTGCATAAAATGGCGAGTCTTAGATCTTTTTTATTTCGTAATGATAAATTGTGTCAACTTGAAAATGATAAAACCATAAAGTTATATAAAAAAATTACATAGCAGATTTAAGTTCGAGATAATAAATAAAATTTGTTATATTTAATATCAATTTAAAAAATATAACAATGTAAAGAACAAAGGAATTAATAATAAATAATCGATATTTATTCCATATGTTACAAATAATCAAGTTAAATTTATTAAAAATATATAGAGAGAATTATATAATATTTAATTTTGTGTTTCACCTAATTAGATTGGTGAATGATTAAAAAAATGTGATATCTTTGAAACGAAAAAGTAATGTATGTCAAATTTCATATAAATGCACAGCTTTATATATAAGACTATTGAAGTGTAGTATTGAGAAACCGTTAAAAAGTTATAAAAAATAAGAGTAACAATAATTTAATTACAACATCAGCTTTTTTTCATCATAAAACACTCTGCAATTTTATTTTCAATTTTTGACCTAAAAATGCTAGAACCTTTCGTAAAAAAATAAATCATAATAAAAAGGAATCAGAAGCAATTTTGATAAATAGAAATAAGAAATCTTTAATTAGTAGGCAAAAGTGTGGATGTTAAAATTCATGAATCTTGAAATATCACATAATGTTTACTTAAAAGATTTCCAGATAAAAATGGTTATGCAAGTAACTGAAAGTACTTCTGTATTTTATAATGGTTATTAGTAATATTTATTATTACCATTTTATAATGGTTATTAGTAATGTTTATTATCATCATTAAAGCTTTATTTTATTATTGCAACAATTAATCTATAATGGATATTTCATCTGACACATATATATTAAAGCATAAGACGAGAGCTAATTCTATAATTTTCAATATACCAGTAAATTAAAGCTATAGCCAGCTTACGGCATAACTGCCATCCTTAGCATTTTTTTAAAAATTCCAACTACAAACTCCTAATCAAAATAATAACCTGGCTATATATTTTATTTATTTATTAGTATATTGAAATATCATTTTTGTTTGTCTTTGTCTCTTCAAGTCAAATGGCCATATTTGTTTGAGAATGACCACTGATAATATAGATGCCAATATGCTTCAGCCATATTTAACAAGTTAAATAAATAGCATATTTTGTAATAGTGACATAACTACTGCAATTAAGTTAGTTATATATAGAGTCATTATTTTACCCAATTTATTATATAAAATGGAGTTGGAATGTACATACTGCTAGAAGGGATGACAATAGATGAACAGCTAAAATATTAAACTGAATTCCAAGAGATTGTAAAAATATCTAGAAAGAGACCATATGTGAGATGGATGAATAAAAAATAGAAGTGTAATGTGAAGAAGAGAGACTAGAGATCAGAGAAGATGGGTTGAGCTGGAAAAGAGCCCCATCCTTTAGAGGATTGATAATGGTTGAAAATAATGATGATAATTATATAAAATGAGACAATGATCTTGGATTAATGTAACATAAAGGATATAAAAAATTTTGTTTAATAATACTCTACATGATTCTAAAAATATGATGGTAATTGGCATGCCTTTTAACTCTACTATTATAAAGGAAAATCTTTGTTGGATTTGTTATGCGAGATGAATATCAGTGATAAACTACCTAAAAAGGTCAAGAATAGTGTTTGAGTGAGAGGAAGACTCAGTTTACATTAGAAAGATTATCACATAGCCAATCATCAGAAATACAAACTGTGAAAATATTTCTGAGAATAGAATATGCTGAAGAACTAAGGTCCAAAATACAGAAGTCTTTTAAAAACTGAGCATTTCCATCTCTTAATTACTCAAGATTACACTAGATGGCATAATTGGGGTAAAAGAGAATTTGCTACTGAATAGTATTATGTAAGCTGAAATTATATGATGTTTTATTGGCTTCACAACTGACCCATGGTAAAGATGAATAAATAAGATGTAGATACAGAACTATGTCAGATTGACATAACAAGGCAAGCAAATTGGTCAAATTGTTAACATGTTTTTTTTAAAACAGATTTAAAAGATGGCTTCTGGAAAAAAAAGATGAACTATATTCACAAATCCAAGTGCATTAGACCACCAAAGATCCTCAATGATAAAATCTATAAGCTAATAACTAGTCTAAGGATATTGAGAAACCAGCTATGGATAGGGATCAAGAAAGCATTACCAAATAGCATCTATTGTTTACTTAAGCTTACACTAGATGGCGTAACAGAAATGAAAGATTTTGTTACTGAAGTGAAATGAGAGTACTGCAAGATATGAATAAACCAAATAAAGAAACAATATGAGATATATATGGATATAGGTGCCAATCATGGATTAGTTTGTATAATCATTGCAAACACATTTTGAAGTTAGCAAACTGTCACTCGGGCTCCATATAATTCAGAAACTTGAATTATCTGGACAAGATTATAAAAAGATGGTTTAGTAAATGTCTGTAAATTAATAAACTAAGCATCCAAGAGCTATGCTTTAATTTTTCTTAGTCCATCAAAAAAGGCATATGGTTTTATTATTGCTAATTATAAAAGTTCGAATGCGAGATCTGCCAGTGGCAGAACTGATCTTGGGATTTCTTGATCCCATGTCAGTCATTCTACTTTAATTAAGACAAAAAGATTAAATCTAATAGCTAAATTGCAGGAGAGGAGTAAAAAGGAGGGGAATGAATAGCTTGATTTATATGAAAGAATAATTTTTAATGTAATTCTTTGTTAAAATTTTGATTAATAGTTTATCTTTGAAATGATTAAAAGGAACTATTAAATTAGAATAAATAAAAAAAACAGTAAATGTTCATTGTTTTGACTGCTATATATTTTGAATTTCATATCATGAAAAATACATTTAATATAGCTATTTAAGTTGGATAGCTGGGTTTGAAGACATATAAATGACTGAAAATTTCAGACTGTCTACTTAAAAGTTAAGTACGAAATAAGTGCTGGCTCTAAACTGGGATTTTGAATCGGGTGTCTGAAATATCCCAGCGCCTCACTGAGAAGGCCAAAAGCATAAAACAGGTCCGAGGATAGGGATACTTTCTAGACATTTTTTAAATGCTTTCTCTTGCAGCATTTATCAATAAAGCTTGTTAGAACTATTGTATGCTCTTTAGTTTTTATAATTACAAGCTTATTAAATTAAGTCATTGTTTAAGGCTCCGACGGGATCTTTAGCAACGGGGAATTATACACCTAAATGGAAAAATGTGGGTGATTTATTCTGCAAATTGTGTAAGAAAGGCATAGAAAATATTAGGCAACTGTTAATTGAATGTAAATGCCTGAAAGTAGAAAGGCTAAAAATAATAAAGTTGTGGAAGACTAAATATAAGGAAAGTGATTAAACAGAAAGTGGGTTATTGATTTTTATGCTGAGTTTGGGAAAAGATAAGGGTGATTTAGATATAAAAGTCATGGAGTTGACAAAGATTATGTTGTGGAAATTGAATGGAGCAGAATATGGGAAAACTTAGAGTGGGGAATGGAAAGAGAAGGTAAAGTGGCTAACAGGTTTTTCTGGGCGTAGTTGCTGAAAGATTCTTGACTCAGTATAGGTGAAGTCACAGTGCATCACATCACATCATGAAATAATACAAATCATTTTTATACATTGAAATTTACTTGTACAAAATATTAAAAAATAATAATTAAAGGTTAGAATGTTTTGTTTTTGTTTATTAACAAAAATAAAGCAAACTAATGTTGTACAAAGTAAGCTCTAGAATGCAAAATAGCAGAGCATAAGTAGAAATTTTTTCTTTCTCTCCTTTAGAAATCACAGGGTTTAGTGTTAAATAGTCACATTTCCTCCATACCCCCATTCCACATACCTACTTAGAGTATAGTATTAAATATAGAGAATTTGAACACAGACTATCAAGCTCCCTTCTGCTAACCTCTCTATCTCATGCATCCAATACCCATGGCCATAGATATATATAATCAGTGCTGAGTTTAGATTATAATAATAAATCTTCAAACTTTAATAAAGATGCTTCAATTTATTCCAGTCTCCAAATTTCCAGCTATTCATCCCATTGAAATCTGTTGATGGAATACAAAATCCCTTTTAACGCCAGTATTATTGTCATGCCTATGTTGACTTTTTAAGTCACTCTGACCCCTCATGTATAGGTCCTTGTTCACTTAAATACACAGAAGAGGGATGGCAGGATACAGACTGAGTCTGTAATATTTGAATACAAGTATATATATATTTTTATATACTTGGAGTTTAGATGTAAATACAGTATAGAGAATTTGAACAGAGACTTTCAAGTTTAAATTTGACATATTTGTCGACAAATAAAATAGAAATCATCATAATTTACATCCTTATAATTTATACAATTTCTTAAAAATGTAAATACAAATGAAATAGAAACAACAACTTACTACAAAAAGATGCTCGGATATGATTTATATCACTTAAATTTAAACAACCAAGCAATTTGGAGACACCCCCCCCCCCCCAATAAATCTTCTCACTATTTACATTCTTATTATGAATATTAAAACATCTTAATATAATTAAATGTTGTTTAAGGGGAAGAACAAAAATATATTACTAATTCATTTAGAAATGATTCATATATATTTTTTAAATTTCTAAATTTTTAAAATTTATTTTAATATGTGGTATTTATACTAGTGGTTCCATGGTCCCTCCACGTGTTAATAAATATCCCTAAGTACCTTCTACATGATTAGCAAAAATGATTATAGAAACCAACTTCTTTTTGTAATCTATAAATACAATCCAAACGGCCACTCGTACTCATTAATTTTTTCTAAAACTTCTCTTAATAATAATGAATGTGATATTTTAACTATAATCTTTTTCAAATCTAGCTTACGTAGCTATATCAGTTATTTAGAATACGTTTTTACTTCTTTTTTTATTGTCAACAAAAAAAAAAGATATTTAATTAAAACTAGTTAGTTCTTTAAATTTTTTTATAAATACTTGAACTGTAAGAAATAACATATTAAAATCAAGCTTTCATTTTGCAAACAGAAATATTAAAAAAAAAAAAAAATCCCAAAGAAAATATTAAACGCGTAGGAACAATTTTAAGTGTTTCATCTGGTCAAAGTTATCACCATGGAAACAGTATTTCTACAAATATATATAACGCGAAAAAATTGTAAATGAATGTTATTGGTTGGTTTCACTTTTTTTTTTTTTGCTAGATCAAAATTGCAAACATCAACAAAACAGCAAGCTATATATCTGCCGAGGTAATCAATAACGCTGTTTTACTTTAACAAAAACAGCTGATATAAATTTTAATTTGTATTATACAAATACTGCAGCATTAAGTTTAACAATATGGTCCATTGAGTCTATTTCAATTTCCTCCCTGTTCCCACCGATTACTTTCGGTTTTAATAAATTTCAATTAAATCGTAAAGGTAGCAATCTGAAGTGAAAATGTGAACAGACGCGCCGACTATTTTTCTCCCCTAAAGGTGAAAAGTTTAATTCAAATCTGAAAAGCTTACTATACTAATAAGATTATAAATAAATTAGAAAACAGAACAGTAAATTTACGTCGTCAATTGAAATACCTTACGTCACTATGAAAATAAAATAATCGCAACAAACTGTCACTTTTTCGAAATAAATAATAAGTACAGAAATAAAAGAATACCTACCCAGCGGTTTCTAACATCGTTCACTCTATTAAGAAATCCGTCAAATATTTTATTAAGATAGAAAAAAATCAACATGATAACATGTAATCTGAAACTTTGAGATTTAGTTGACGATTAAAGCTCAAAGAAGAATACTTTTTTTTTGATAATTTTAGAAGATAATCTTTAGATTTCATAGCAGAAATTTAAAAAAAAAAAGACACCGCCCCTTAAAATTGTCATTTCCGGCGGAAGTGGCGTTGTTTTGAAAGATTACTGCAATGCACATGCTTTGTGCTGTGTGTGGATATGATACTTGCAAACCGTGTTCACTGCCGAGTCGTCAAGGAGAGTATGAATCTCGCGCAGGAATGCTGAACCGGCTTCAGCTTGGTTTGGTGAAATTTCATAATAGAAATTTCAGCGTTAACACGAAAGTAGACAGCTGTCACGTAGTAAAGTTTTTGCCGTGTCTTTGGACAATTGCCCGGAGGTCGTATTGAAAATGGCGCTAAGGCCAACGTTAGCTACCAAGGGCAAGTTGATTTTGGAAATTGTGCTAATTTCAGCGTTCTGCCTGCCCGCTATTTTTGCTAAGCAAGACGACGGCCGAAAAGTTACTCCTCACTGTACGTATTTTGAAAACAGACATCCCAGGCCGGAGCCTAATCTCCAGAACTGTAGTTGGTTCCGTAAAAACAGCTGCTGCACCCAAAAGGAGTTAGATGAGATTTTTAACACTATGGAACCACTGCAACATGTTTCTCAAAATTGTCAAAAACAGTTGCTATATTTAATGTGCTACATTTGTTCACCGGTTCAGAATTATTTTTATTTTAGACAGCGATTGCTTGTGTGTGAAGATTTCTGTGACCAACTTTATACCTCTTGTACTGCTGCAGAGATTCGCGGTCGTAAAATTGGTGAATTGTATAATAATGGGGGAGAGTTTTGTCGGAGCAGACGCTTTACCATTGGAAATCGGAGCAATGATGATGAAAATAAGAAATGCTTTGGAATGGATCCGAAATGGGAAATAAATGCAGCTTTTAAAAATAAATCTTCATTATTAATTTTTGTGTTATCATTTCTTGTGTGTATTTCTTCAACTTTTTACCCCACTTTTAATACGGATAAATGCGTAGAGAAAACAGTAAAATTAAGCACTTCGTTTAGGAATAATGACTCAAGAAAACCGCGTGGCAAGTTAAAAAATCAAACAATGATAACCGCGCTTGGAGATCGGCTTTCTTATTATAGAATATTTGCTGTAGTTTTATTTTTATTATCGTTATTTCAAATGGTTCGACCTGTATACGGGAGTGTCCTAGTTAACGAAAAGGATGTCAAAGAATGGGCGGATGCTATAGCCGAAGCTTTAGATATATTTTCAAAAGAAGGATTAAAATACTCCGAATTGCAAAGATTTTATGATACGGCGAAATATTCCACTGAAAAGTTTGATGGATATAAGCAGACGGAGGACGTCAAACGGAAATTAGGTAAGTCATTTTAGAAATTAATTAAAGGTGTATTAGATAAAATTTTAAGATAATTTAATTTAAAATTCACTTAATATTGATAAAATGTTATCAGGTATTTAATTTTTATATGACATACTCTTGTCGGAGATATTTGCAAATGATACCTATTAATAATACTGCGCAATTTTTTATCTTTAAAATATCCAGTGGAGAAACCGATGACAACTAGTTTGCCCCAATGGACTTTATTAATTTCTTGAAAATAATTCATTATATATAAGTCACCGTCTGTCTATCAACAATTATTTTAAAACTATCCGACAAGAATTGATATGAAATTGAATATAGATCAATTTATTTTTTTAAATTTTAAATAAGTGTAGATTTCTTTTAATTATCTGATGTGTGTATTTATAATTCCATTATATATATATACGCGCTCTCAGGATCATTATTATATACATAAATGATTATATAAAAACACTTTTGTAAAGTCACTATGTATATTTGCTAAAATGGATAGTAGTCCCTAATAAATTAGGGCGCTATACAGTAGTTAATACCCGTACCTTTTTGTTTTTAAATTGATGAGAAATCATTTAATTATCAAGGAGAATATTTTCGGATTAATCGTTTTTCATCTTTCTCCTTTTTTAGATTCTGAAAGAACCCCATAAAGATTTTTTTTTTTTTTTTAATAATAAAAAATCGGATGCCATTAAAAATAATTGATTATAATTTATTACGTGTAAATAAATTTATTATATGTGTGACTTGTCAATAAATTTAATGATGCGACTGCGTTTTCGTTTTTTTTATAAATTTAAAACAATATACTTAAAAAAATTGCACAAAATCTCATCTTACTAATATATATGTATCTCGACTAAAGACAGGTCAATGAGATATTTGATTTATAGCTGCGCACGTACATACAGATACACGTTTAATTCAAATGTTTAGCTAATATTTAAAAAATAATTATTTGTATTAGGGAAAACAGGTTTGAAAGTGCGTAAAAGTGAAAATACTAAGATTGACTAATTATGGACATATCTCCACAAAGAAACACTTTTATAAATTATGTTTATCTACTTATATAAATTGCTTGTTTCAAAAATGTCGATTTGTATGTGCGTGTGTGTGGATTACCTGTATAGAAATGATTTTTTTTAAAAAAAAAAGATTTTGATTATTTTCAGCGAACTGATAACAAAATGTTATTCCCTTCATACATGTTACATGTTGTAACAACTTTAATAAATTATTTTTAAAGATATAAACATATGATTTTTATTTTGTGCATGTTGGATTCCTGTAATTATTTTATTATCATGTAATCGTAAAACATATTATTGAATAATTTTTTGCATAAATGTTAAGAAAAAAGTATTGAATTTAAAATTATGCATTTATATGTTTAGTGCTTACATATATATGTAACCTAATTGAGAAGTATAATTAATGAATTACTCTGAAATTAAAATAATTGATTTTATAAGTATTTAATGTTTGTCTGAAAGTTTGCAATCATGGTATTTAACATTTAAAGATGACGGAAATAGTCTAAAACACAATTATGAATTGTGTTGGACTATTTCGACCATCTTTAAATGTTAAACGTTTTCAGAAAAAAATCAAACTTCATAGTTTTTTTACACATATTTATTGCTAATAATAATATACAGGTTAGTATATAACCCAATGCTTCAAGTATTTCTATTTTCCCTTTTTCAGATATTCCAAACCTGATTAGTGATAATATCACTATTATCACTGATCAATTGGAATCAATCACTGATCAATTGGAATCAATTACTGATCAATTGGAATCAATCACTGATCAATTGGAATCAAAGTACTGATTTTTACATTCGTGAATATTATAGATGAAACTTTAATCAACTAAATCTAATCTTTGATGGAATAGCCTAGTTGATCAGAGCATCACTTTAATTTCCGTGTTCCCCAAGTCTAGAGGTCACGGGTTCAAAAAGCAACACTTGAAGAAGAGAAGATAATAATAACACTTGGAGTGCTATGCTATATATATACCTGCATGTTATTACAATTAAATATGTTGGGATTATATAAATGAAGTTTAATTTAATTAGAAAAAAAAAAAAAAACATCTATTAAACTATGATGAAAACAATCTATCATGTAATTGTAAAATTATATGTAATGTGGGGTTAAAATTAATATATTATTAAAGTAATGTGAGACTGTCTGCCATCTATTTATATAATATCTTTAAATAAACATGATATATATACTAGTTCATTAGTCAAAATAATAATCTGCAAATCATAACAAATGTTTCAAGATGGATAGTCTTTGTTTCAGATATGTATGCTAAGTTGTCTTCTAAAGATAGGTTGTGGTAACTAGATAACTTGACTATGTGACTTAAAGTAGTTTGCCATTATTTACCATTCCCTTAACATCATTTATTGTAGTACTCATATTTAGAGCTGTACCGTAAAGCAACGGAGCCCTTTATGCCATTAAATCATAACTTACATTTGTAATTTAACATTTTGAGCCAAATAGCATAATAATTAAGATCTTGAATGGGAAATCTGCTTTTGAAAGGGATATCCTTATTAGTTACTTTAATAGCTTTATTAAAGTCTTTCACTAGTTCTATATATGTGTTGGTATATACATATATATGTAAACACATAGTTTTTGATATTCATCTTAAGCATATATCTTAATTTACTTTGTATGAGTGTTTATTCCAAACTACGCTGAAAGATACATGCTGGTTGTCAGTAACTCATATTACGATATGCAGCAAAATTCCTTTTCTCTGCCCTTTGAAGATATATAGTAGCTTGTTTACTTATAAAGTCCACATGTGTCATACTGTCTAAAAGTTTTTTTTTTAAATTTGATTAACCTGTTAATAATATATATAAATAAACAGAAGAATGCTTCTGGTGTGAATAATGGAAGACTGCTTGCTATAATATTATAATAGAAAATTTTATATAATAAAATGATATATGGATAATAATTTAAGCTATTTGTTTTCATGATGGTAAGAAGTGACTGGCTCAGGAGATAAAGGTTCTTGATTTCCATCTGAAGAATGAAAAATGGAATTGTAATGTTCGATAGATGATGCTCAGTGGTAACTTAATATTTTATAAAAACATCAAAACATCACATGATCACCATTTCATATACTTACATATACTGTTAATAAGAGATTTAGGTGCAGTGCTTTCAAATACAAGGCTCCTCACTGATGAAAGCCACAAGCTAGAAAACAGTCTGGGAATGTTGCATGAGTAGGCACTAGATAGGAATTTTATCCACAAACCTTCCTGCATCCATTGATTATGAAGGCATGCACTTGGTGGCACTACTTCATTGATCATATGATAAAGTGATGTAGGTGATAGCTATTTTAAAATAATCATTTTTGATTACTTTGATCTATATAACATGTAGTGCAAATAATATAATAGAAAAGGTAAAGTTTTACTAATAGAGAATAAAAACAGATGTGCCACATAGAGGAAAACTACTGTACTGGGATGATGTTAAAAATTTTTGTTAGATAAAAATACACTGAAATACACTGAAAACACAACTCAAATTTTAAAATTCAAAACACTCCACATCTATCATGTTGTGTAATGTGTGTGTATAATTTCAATATCACAGCGATTTAATATTTACAGAACCAAAGCAAATATTAAGTACACCTGGGTCTCATTTTATATGGTAGATAGATTCCTCAGAAAACACACACAAAAGAAATTGCATAAAAATAGACTTAACTTACCTTGAAAAGTGGGGGATAGGTTGTGTAATTTTCAGAAATGGCATAAAAGCAAAGCAACAAGAAAAAAATACTTTAAAATTCGCATTAAAAAAATAAGAAAATAAAGTTTGACTAATAAAAAATTTCAAATATTTGAAAAAAATTAATACAAGACAAACTTTTTTTATTAACTACAGTATTTAATTTTACATTTTTTCATATATATTTTAATCATTACCGTTATTTGACAAATATGCATTCGTTTGTGAACTGGTAAGAAATCAGATTCTTGATATGATGTATAACTAGCGCCACTTTCAGTCTTGTGCTGTGTTAATGGTTTTCTGTTTCTATATTAACAAATGAGATCGCAATCAAAATAAAAAGATTATACATTATCATTATAAAGATTATTTTCAGTTTCCAAAATCAATAAAATCTTCATTATTTATGTTAAAAATCTAAAAAATTATTCATTTCTGTTATATCTAACAAAATATGTTTTAAAATTGTAAAATTTTTGAATATTTATTACGATATTTTTGTACACAAGTGTAAATCTATTATTATCATTTACTCATTAGTGTAAGTAGGTTATTTACATAAAAGCTAAGATGCTAAATACAGCTTCAGGCCATATTCACGTTAGCTGCTAATATAACATTATATTTTTGAAAAAAAAAAAGTATTTCAAGTCAAAATAAATTATTAATAATTTCAATTTATTGATATATAATAAACATAGTGAAATATGAAAGATATTAAGAAGAAACATGAATTGCATAACTTCAAAATTGCATTAAAATAATCCGCATAAAACGAGACACAGGTATATAGTGATTAGATATCAGCTTATCTTATTTCAGTCCATAATAATTGTGATTTTACTTTACAAGTAATAAAATATATATAAAAAAGATCTTTAACGTTATCATTAAAGATTTTATTGGTCTAAGAAAAATTTAAAATATTATGTTTGAAAAATTCTTTAGTATTCAAAGTAGGATCTTCCATGATCGTAAACACTTTTTGATTGGCTAGTAGGCCAAGATTAAAACACCATATGCTTCCAACCCAAGTTCATATGCTTATATAGTCATATAGATCTGAACTCAGTTCTGCATCTATATAGTTTGGTGCCATTTCATTTTTCAAAAATCCTAAGGGCAGGATAGGTATAAAACCATCCAAACATCATATGATCACCATTTCATATGCTTACACATGCTGTTAATAAGAGTACCAAACTCTCCATAGAGTAGTGCCACCTACTGTAAGCCTTCATAATCAATGGATGCAAGAAGCAGGGTTCTCAAATCCAAGTCTCCTCACTGATGAAAGCCACAAGCTAGAAACTAGTCTGAGGATGTTGGATAAAGTCACTAGATAGGGATTATATTCACAAACCTTGCATCCATTGATTATGAAAACTTACATTTGGTGGCACTACTATAAGGAAAGTTTGGTACTGTTATTAACAGCATGTGTAAGCATATGAAATGGTGATT
Source organism: Epiperipatus broadwayi (assembly GCA_028023455.1). Classification (NCBI taxonomy): domain Eukaryota; kingdom Metazoa; phylum Onychophora; class Udeonychophora; order Euonychophora; family Peripatidae; genus Epiperipatus; species Epiperipatus broadwayi. The sequence continues at coordinate 305,879 of JAQFVV010012917.1, forward strand.
ATGTGATGTTATGATGGTTTTATACCTATCCTACCCATAGGATAATGGTGACTGTGTTTTTTGAAAAACCAAAGACACCAAAATGCAGATCTATATGATTATACAAGTAAATCAGCTTGGATTGGAAACATTATAATGTTTTCATATTAGTTTCTATCTTCATAGTTAACTAAATAGGTAAAAGGTGGCTTCTGGAGGATTGTGATAGATTCTAAGATCTAGGGACAGTGCTGTCAAATCCAAGGCTCTTCATTGATAAAAGATAAAAGTTAGAAACCCATCTGGTGATGTTGTATGAGTAAGCCCTAGATAGATTTTATGCACAAATCTTCCTGCATCTATTAATTATGAAGGCTTGCACTTGGTGGCACTACTATATGGAAATTTGACATTAAAAAGAAGACATACTTATATGGAATAAAAATATTGAGATAGTAGAAACGAAGCATTTCTTATCTGTGATTGTAAAACTGCAATGGAAAAACATATTCTTCTAAGTGAAAGAAATAACAAAACTTTGTCTTTTCAGGGCAATGGAAGAAAGTGAAGCTTTCAAAGATATGTCTAACTATGGTCAACTCAAATAGTTAGAAATCTTGTTCCAATATGAAATTTCTGAAGCATATGCCAATGTAGCTAAAGAAGATTCTGCTAAAAATACCACTTTTATTTTTTTTTAGGATAATAGAGAAGGAAGTTGGATATCCATATCAATAAATAATTAATGATGAAATTGGATTATAACTTCTTGGAGAGAAAATGTCTTGTATTGTTTTCTTTGCTTAATTTAAGATAAACTTGAATGACTATTATACACATAACACAAAGGTATTAAAAAAATTCTAAAAAGATGATGAAAGATTGTGAGAGCCATCAATATGTTATTCAGATACTGGATGTAATACTATATGGTCTACCATTATAAAATCGCATTGTTGATGAATTGGACTTTTAAAATGAATGAACAATAACATATTTTGTAAAAAAATGTATTTTGTGGATGACCTGAACGTGATTTTCATTGGATATACAGACTCTATTTACACTGTAAAAAACATTTTAGACACTCTAAAGTAATATAATATTGACCCCATTTATAGGAAAGATACAGCTGAGGATAGAATATAATCTAAATAGTTGAAGTCCTTCAGAAAAAAAAATGTTTATTGCCCCCATAAAATTCCAAACAAACAGAATAAGGAATTGGTATACTATATACATGGATATATTTGTGGTTCACAGATATACCAGTATAGATATTGCAAACTCAAATCTAGTGTATTATTATTAGTGTTATTTTGTCTTGCCATATTATTGATTTTTATTGGAGTTGGAATGGTCATGCTCTATTATGAATGGATGTCGCTATTGTTGATTAATAATGTGGTAAAACAAAAGATTATTCACCATTTGGAGAATTGTAATAAATATATCTGAAGCTCTGTATGGAATTTAAATTGCCTTTATCAATATGTCAAGGGTGCTTTAGTATAGTGGCAGAATGTCTGATTTTAGAATGTAAGCTCCTCAATCAAATTTCATATCTGGCATTTTTCGCACTTGGATTTGTTATGAATTCCCAAGCAATGATAGAGTGATAGAGTGTGAGGCTCTAGAGTGTAAGGTCCTCATATTTTGTCACTTCCACACTTAAACTTCTTGTGAACTCTTGAGCAAACAAGCTGTGCAATTATTTATTGATTTCAATAAGTCTCAGGATTCAAAGATGAGTTCTGGTATGCATTTAGCATTTCCCTTAAACTCCATTCCACCAAAAATTCAAATCAGTCTAATGATTTGAATCCACATCAACCTGTTTGGATAAAAAGCAGATCTCGGAAACCTTTAAGATTTAAATGCATCTCGTAATGACTGATTACTCAAGCTACCAGTAGTGGACCCTCAGATAGATCTGTTCTTGTCTTTTTATATAATGTGAGGTGGGGCGTTGATTTGTCATTATTATTAATATTATGGTCAGGAAAATAATGGATCTATAGTTAATGAAGAACTAAGGGTAATAAAATGTGTAGCTACTAAACTGAATTCATATTTTTATAATTGCACGATCAGTTTGACTTGAATTCGAACCTTAGATTGATTCGAATTTCAGTTTTTTTTTGCTTGACAAATAAAATGATATTAAAGCATTAATTATATGCATAAGTACAATCGTTTCAACTTTGAATCTTGAGGCTCATTAATAAAGGCAAAATTCAGAAAACGATTTGAGGATGGGCATTCAAATGCATATGGTAAGCACCGATTACTCATACTTAGAATAGATAAGCACTACAGTAGAGAATTGCTCTTATCTTGTTACGCATTACACAAACAAAAATAATTATTTTAAAATCAATTAGCAGATAATACTTTTTATAATTAATTTCAGTGTGAAAATTTCCGATCTCGATTTCCATCAAATGTATACAATTAACCAATTATCAAATAATGATTCTTTATCTTTTCGACTTATATGTGTTCAAGTGTATCAGTGATATGAAATAGTGTGGTGAGCTATGGACAGTGTGAAAGTCTGTGCTCATATACCTTATATATTATAATGAACAAGATAAAAATAAATTAATCGAATGGCGGCTTTTTTTTTTTCATATGTCAAAGCATCGGGCGGGAAGCGAACCCGCGACAACTGCAAGCAACTGCTTGCTTGCAAGGCAGCTGCACTGATCTCTTGGCTACCAACGCTTGACAGTGAGTACCAGAAGTTTCAGAACTAGAATAAATCCAGAGTTAGCTTGCAGAATCTGATAATATGTTTCTGAAACCATAGAGGACATAAATAGGGCTATAAATTGTGTTTAATGCATATGTAGATTAACAGACATGAGAATTAAAGAGTTTTGGAATTGATTCTTGGTTGAGTAAATTAAAAAAAAAATTTGGGCTAATTGGTAGATATGCACTTGGGTGTTGAATGGTACATGACCTCCAGAGCAACTCATGTGATTATAATTAAAGATTAAAGAGTGGGTTGCCTTTTATAAAATAATTTATTTACTAGTATGTATCTTACTGATGTCAGTACATTCATTAAATGTGACTGCAAATATTGAGATGGTTGAGGATCATTTGTTAAAAAAATAGCCCTCAGTAGCAAACTATCAATGATGATGATTAATATCTCATTTTGAGATTGAAGCCTATAATCTAAAATTCTAAATGAGTATATATATATATTCTAATAAGTAGACCAATTGTATATCGTTAGCTGAAATTCACATGTAGAAAATTAATCACACATAATGTTATGTTATTTCAGCAGGGTTTCCTGTGAAACAAATAGAAAGTAACAGTATAGGTAATGGGTAAAACCTCTTGCCCAGAATATACAAAGATGTGCAAAGCAAGATTAAACAATAATCAGACTGTGTTTGATTCACAAATATTACTGTTGAGGTAGTTTAACAGTATGAGTTCTCGATTTTCCGTATTTGAATTTTAACTATCACTGTTGAGGTAGTTTAACAGTATGAGTTCTCGATTTTCTGTATTTGAATTTTAGCTAAGTTCTTTTTTTTATGTAATTATGTTTGGGAGTTTTCAAAGTTTAAATTTAGATAGTTGGGTTTGAAGATATATAAGTGTTTGAAAATTTTCATATTTTCTGCTTAATAGTTGACTTTTATTAGATAAATGCTGGCTTTGAGTTGGTATTTTTAGATCTAGGGTCTGAAATTACCCTAGCATCTCACTGAGGATTGCCACAGGATGAAACCGGTGGTCTGAGGATTGGGAGATAATTTCTAGATAGAGATTTTTAAATGCTTTCTTTTGCAGCATTTATCAATAAAGTTTGTTAGAGCAATTAGCACCGCTTATTATTTTTATTTATAAGCTTAAAAATTGGGTCATGCGATCTATGACTCCATTTGCTATTTAAATTGATTGCTTAATTTACCACTAATCATCACATGATCACTATTTCTTATACTAGCACATAATGGTTATTAAACAAGGCAAAACTATCCATACAGTAATGTCACCCTGTGCCAACCAGAGTAATCAATGGATGCACAAGCCTTCTGGCATCCATTGATTACTCTGTTTGGCACAGGGTGGCACTACTGTATGGATAGTTTTGCCTTGTTTAATTTTACTTTATATACAGAGCACAAAATATGTTGTTTATTAGCTATTAAGATCTTAGCTGGTTTAGTCTAGAGCTTCTTGTTTACATTAGTCTGAATTTCAATCTACTTAATATATTTACAGTTTATGGGTAAGAGGTTTATCTTTTACTGTTGATGCTTTAGACTCTGTTTTTGTTTCACAGGCAGCACTGAAATAATAACTTAATGGTATGTATTATTAACCTTATATATTCTAGTGAAATGTAAATATTAAAAACTGAATTATGTTTATGCTAGTTAATGACCTGGCATTAAACTTGGTTCATAGTAGATATGCCATTGCTGCTACTGATAGACAATTATTATTATTTGATCACAATACTCAATTGCGTAGCTATATTTATCTGCTTTGAACTTAACAATGGCACAAATTTTATTTAAGCTTAAAATGTCTACTGTTGATTTTAGATAATGTTGATCAGTATTATATATTTTATAAATAAGACACCATTATGGATGATTTAAAGCTTGAGAATTAACTATATAACACGAAATATAATTCATATTATCCCAGCCAACAAACAAATGTTGTCAAGGTAACATGTTTTCATTTATTATTTGAGTATTGTCTCGACAACAGATTGCTGATATTCTATTGGTTTATTTAAGTATTGGTTTGAGTAATGAGATTTATATAAGATAACTAATTAGCTAATGGTCTTATGGTATATTATATTTAAAATGAAACATAATTAGTATTTAAAAATAAGTCACACATCACATGACCTAAAATAGTTTTTTCTTTTAAGTCTTATGTGATATCATATTGCTAAGATTATTAATATATGGTATGGCTGAAAGATTCTCAGCCCCATATAGCTATTTAAGTTGGATAGCTGGGTTTGAAGCCATCTAAGTGACTGAAAATTTTGCATTGTCAACTTAAAAGTTTAACTATCAGATAAGTGCTGGATTTGAGTTGCTACATTGGATCTCTTATCTGGAATATCCCAGTGCCTCACTGAAGAGTGCCAAAAGCATGAAACCGTTCTGAGGATAGAGGTAATTTCTAGATAGAGATTTTTTAAATGCTTTCTCTTAGAGGCATTTATCTATAAAGCTTGTTAGAGCTTGTATGCTCTTTAGTTTTTTTTTTTTTTTGTAATTAGTATTGTTCTTCATGTCATTTTTCATTATTAAATTATTGGTCATATGTTAAACTACTTAATGACATTTTAAATATAAAAAATTGCTTAAGAGATATTTGATTTACTTTATTTTTTTTTATTTATCATAACAATTTTTTTTATTCTGGTTCATTTTTTATATGATTTATATCTTTTTTAACATCTTCTTCCTATGTAATGGAGATGCTAATAAAGGAAAATAGTTATTAATTCTTCAAATATATTAAAAGATATTACCAACCTTGGACTGTAAAAATTTTAAAATTATTTATCATTGTTTTGAAATACATAATGTAATCATAATGAGTATGCCATAGCTCTTGACAAGCTTTTCAAAATATCTCTATCCTCAGACCAGTTTCTAGTTGTGGCTGTCATCAGTGAGGTACTAGGATATTCCAGCATTAGCTTTAAAATTCCAAGTCAAGCCCAGCACATTATCTAATGTTTAACTAATAAATAGTCTTTCTACTTAATAATTAAACATTAGATAAAGTGCTGGACTTGATTTGATATTTTAAATACTGATGACAGCTAGAACTAGAAACTGATCTGAGGGTAGGGATATTCTGACAAGCTTGTTAAGAACTCTTGGCATGCTCATTATATTACATTTATTATACAAGCTTATAAAATCAGGTCATGTGATATATGACTTGATTTTTTGGCAGTCATAGTGGTTATAAATACTATGACTTTATGTTGATTTATTATTCTTTACTTGTCATAGGCTTAATCGATAATGGCTTATGACCATGACATATAAGGCTAGTACTTTGGAAAATCTTCATACACAATTAGTGTGATATTTTGAATAACTCTAGCATAGTATAAGTTGTATTTTATATTTCAAAATGGTTTTGTAAAGTGTGAAGATTGTTCTTGATATATATAAATCTGACATATGCAGATTCCAACTTCTTTTATTTGAGAGTCTTGTGATAACTTTGTTCATATTTGCAGCATTTAATTTTTACAATTAAATCTTTTCCTTTATCATATGTTGATAATTTTTACATTATTTATGCAAATGTAAGCTATCAAAAGATAGACATTCTAAAAGTTAATATTTGAAATTTTCAAAATAGGAAAATAAAGTATTAAATGGAGTTGCTAACTAAAACAATGGTGCTTTTCATTATTGGACTGTAATATTGTCTACTCATAAAATGCGTAGAATGAAATATTTCTTATCTGAATTCCATTTATCATGTAGAAATAAATTTTAGTTGAGTCATCATAAAAGAATGAAAATATGTCTTAAAATTAAAAAATAAATTTATTATCATTAAAATTTTACAAAACATGTTTTCGCATTAATGAAAGCCATTCTTGTTAGCTAGTAAAAACAGCTTCCGATTTGCTGTATTTATATTTTTATGATGTGTCTTCTTAAAAATAAGTATTTTCAAATAAAATCTATTTGTAATCATATAGTTTTTTGGTTTGAAAAAATTACTTTACAAATATATTTTACAAATAAGTTTAAATATTTAAATAAATTACTAAAAATTACAATTTTTCTTTTTGAAATACTAATAATAATGCATACACTCAAAATTACCTTGTAGTCAAATAATTTACTAATAAATGGTCAGCTTGGTTGAAATCCAAATACAGCATTTTGGATTGCTTTCATATGCAATTTTAAAGTTATATTTGCATTGTCTATATAATACTGACATCTTTAGATTTTTTTTAAACTAATAATTTTAGTAATATTTGTATGCAAAACAAAATCTGCATATGGTAAACTAACATTTTAGAATACTACAAAATAGTATCATAGAAAAAAAAATAGTTGAAGAATAGTTAACTATAATAACAGTGACATTGTAACATTTTGAAATGTTTAAAATTAATGAGAAAGACATTGAATTTACTGGAGCATGTTAATTCAAACGGATAATTATTTGGAAGTTTATTACAATGACTTATATTAAATCTAAATAATAAAGAATTCTTACGATATGTGCATATGAAGATTACTACTACAGAAATATTATTACATATTTGCAATGCTACATATAATAGCTGCTGTTCATTTCCAAGTTTATTAAATTAATAGTAAATCTAAACTAGTGGTGCCCTCTAGATTTCACACCCATAGATCATGGCTAGTCTTGTCAATTCCTATGTCTTGAATTTTTTATAAACTTTTGAGTAATAAAATCATTTGATTATTATTTTTTATTTAATTATAATAATCAAGTCCATTACTTATATCATAAATTAATGACAATTCTAGCATCAAATACAACAATGTAATAGTAAACATGCTTTAATCATTCGGCTAGTGATGTGATATACTGTAGTTTCTTCTTAAACGGAGTCAAGAATCTCAACAATTATGCCCAGAGAAACCTGTTATCCACTTTATTTTCCATTCCCCAGTCTAAGTTTTCCCATATTCTGCTCCACCCCATTTCCACAACATAATCTTTGTCAACTCACCTTTATATTTAAATCCCCCTTATCTTTTCCCAAATCCAGCATAAAAACCAATTATTCACTTTCTGTATAATCACTTTTTTTCATATTTATTTTTCCATAACTTCATTATATGTGCCCTTTCTGTTTTCAAGCATTTACATTCAATTAACAGATGCCTAATATTTTCTATTCCTTCCTTACATAATTTACAGACTAAATCACTCATATTTTCCCACTTACATATATATTCTCTTGTTGCTAAAGATCCTATTTGAGCCTTAAACAATAAACTACTTTCCTTACTGTTATCATATATTAACTTGCACCTAATATTCTGTTTATTTCTATATATATTTAAGCTCTTTTTATTCTCCATACTAGTTCTCCATCTCTCTAACTTCCTATTCTTTATTAATAAATCTATTCTTTTATTCCATTCCTTACCACTATAACACTCAATAATCCTCTTAACACAATCATCCCATCTTTTGTATAAATAAACTGATATAAATTTTTTATCCAAATCTTTTGCATACCGCATTACCTTTTTCACCCATCTTGTTACCTGCCCTTTACTCATAACCTAATTAAATACTATTTTAGCTATTCTTTTATTATCCATAAACTGCAATCTACCAAACATTTTCATTTTACCTTTTGCATCTCTCATATGACAACTTGACCATCCCATTTCTCCTTGACTTGCTTACCTTGATGTCCATACATCTGCGTTCAATGCATGTCTTCCTACTTCCCTTTGAACTTTTTTTAAGTAATTTAATACTCCTGTACTAATGCATAATGCAGCATTACCATATGTTAACCCTGCTACTGCAACTCCCTTCCATATAATTCTAGCTATATCATATTTATTATATGAAAACAGTTAATTTCTTTATCAATCCCTTTCTTTTTTTTTCTTCATTTATCAATTTTTTCTCCCATTCATCCAAATAATTTTTCTGATTACTTAAAATATTTCCCAAATAACTACATCTATTCACCACTCTTAACTTAATATCTAGTAAAACATTTTCATTGATCTCTCTACCTGGTGGCATTTTTTTGAATTATTCAACTTTTGATTTTTATAATAAAACCTTATTCTGTATTAAAATTTAATAAATTGGATTTGATTGGTTAGAAATATAAGATTACAAATGAAAAACATTCTAAAAAATTACGTTTGAATTTTGCAAATATAGAAAAAAAAATAAAGCTAATAAATAAGAACAGTGAACTGTTTTCTGATTGGATGATATAAAGGGTAAAAGAAAATCAGCAAAGCTGGTGATAGTAAAATTAATAAATTCTTTGTTGATTGAATTTTATTCTTAAAATGTTAACAAATTAATGTGAAGTCATTATAAATCTATCAAATTCTGTTTTAAAACTTGAAATTGCATTTATAATTTTTAGACTATTACAAACATATATATAAACAAGGTATTATTAATCTTACTGGTCATAGTTTTTAATTTATTGTTACGATTGAATGTGTTAACTTATATTTTTTAAAATAAATTATGTTCAAATAAAATCAAAGTGTTATCATATATACTTGTGATTTTAAATAATTATTATGCAAATATTATGTAAAAATAATCATAAATGTTTAAATAAAATAGGAAAATAAATACATTTTTTTTTGTAATCCCCATATTAGGAAAAAAGTCAAAGTAATCTTGCAAATGATTTCGAAACTAGAGAACAACAAAACTTGCAATCGTCAATATTGTAAGCAGAAATTGATTACATTGAATTGACCAATTGTGGGCGAATACTGAATTTTTTTTTTTAACTAATAAATCAGTATTATTTTAATTTCATTTTCTACCATCAAATGAACACAAACTTGCCAAAATAGTACTACAGGTAGCCACAGGTGAGTGAAGGAAAGCTAAAAGGATTATCAGTGTCTTTTCCAAAGATCTTCAGTCTATGTTCTTTGAATGTATTAATGTGAGAGTTAAAGTTAATATTTTCAGTGTTGTCTCTGAATAAGTGGAGTGTAGTTTATATTATTGTATCATGTTTCAAATAGTATACACCTGGGTCTCGTTTTACGTGATAGATAGGTTCCTCAGAAAACGCGCAAACAAAATCGCGCAAAAATAGACGTAACTTACATTGAAAAAGGGGGGATGTGGTCTGTGATTTTTCAAAATTCGCGTAAAAGCAAAGCACCAATGTAAAATTACTTAAAAATTCGCGCAAAAAAAATATAAGGAAATAAAATATGACTAATAAAAAATTTCAAATTTGAAAAAAATTGATACAAGACAAACTTTTTTTAACTATAATATTTTATTCAAAATAATATATTTTTATGCATAATTTACAGTACAGTAATTTACATTTTTTTATACACGTTTTAATTATTATCGCTATTTGCCGAAACACACGTTCGTTTGCAAACTGGTAAATACAACTAGCGCCAAGTTCACTCTCATGTTGTGTTAATGGTTTTCTGTTGATAATGTAATTATTAATTAACCTTTGAGACGATGATTTTATTAATTGTTTATGAACTTAGACTTATGATAGTAAAACAACATTTATTCACCACTGCTGGGAAAAATTTAATTAAAACTAACAACTAAAAATTAAATTCTTATTTTTGTCTTTAATTTTTTAATTTTCAATTCCGTTTAAAAATCAAATTTTGTTTTACATCACATTAATTTCAAGTTGCTGTAAGTAATTTTTAAATTGTTAATTACAATTAAAAATCAGATTTTAATTTTTAATTGTCAAATTTAATTGTGCCCACTGCTATTACTCACCTTTTAAAAATAAACTTGTGGACACTAAATGATTAATAATTGATTACATTCTTTTTTAAAAAGCAAAAACAGAATGTGATTTAAAATCCAAAATTAACACGCACAATGTTTGAACAAATTTACATTATAATCTTGTAAAATTTAATGTGTGTATACATATAATGTGGAAATCATGATTTTAATTTCATTATTGCATAAAATCTTACTATTGTAAAGCACTGAAAATATTGAAATTACTAAGATGAAAGTCGAATTCCAATAATGTGCTATTACTTTCAATATAACATAAGTGCACAAAATTTATTATTTAAAGTAATAGCGCATTATCGGAGTTCGACTTCCGGTGAAACATGAATCGCGTAACTTCAAAATCGTCTTAAATAAGTCCGCGTAAAAAGAGACCCAGGTGTATACTTTACAATAATATTTTCAGTTCAGTGTTGGTGTTCAAAGATGACATACTTTAATATATCAGTGTTTTATCAAAAAAGGTTTGTAATTTTTTTGATTTTTATTAAGTCATCCTAGAATACATTAATTATATAATTCAGAAAATGCCTATATATTTTTGTTTTGTTTGTTATAGGAGGTTTGATAAATGAAATAGGGCATAGCCAACATGTAGAAAGAGCAATGTGTGTATAAGTTGGGTTAGAGACTATTTACAAAAGTTAGGAATTGCCTATGTTTCTATTAAGAGAATTTAAAGATAATGAATACCCTACAGTTAGCAATTATATAATTAGTAAAATTTACATTTGCTGTTAGTGATTGAGGTATGTTTTTAGCCATTTTGATCTCACCACATTGAATCATTATCCAACTTTGAATACTACAGCGAAGAGATTAAAAAGTATCTTTCTTGAACAACTTAAAACAATTAATGAATTTAATTTACAACATGATTATCTGATTTTTTTTATACAGTACAGGCTTTTTCATATCTGAACTATAGAGGGGGTTTGAACTCAGACTTCTTTTTTCATATTTTTTTATACTTATAAAGAATTTATTATTTAATAAGAAATTGTTTTATAAATTTTGTCATTAGGAATAACTTAGCTGTTGATTGTGAAATGGAGCACGTAGTTTCACCCACAATTAAACATCACATTTGAAAACGATTTTCAGTTTTTATTAGATGGAAATGGTTATTATAAGTAAAGAGCATCAAAACTGTATTGTTTGCATGTTTAAATTTAAAAGTTAGGGGTTGCTACAAGTGCTACAGCACCTGCCATTTCTTTCCATCATTTCATTTTTAGCGACCCTGTTTCTACCTATATAAACTTAAAACCTGAGGATTAGTTTTTATAAGTATTATCAAATAACTGTCATGAAGTCGATTATGAAAAGGCTCTTTCGTGTAATAACCTGCTTTTTAGATTTTCCATCCTCTTTATGTCACTTTCTGCAAGCTTTAATAAGTAACAATAAATATCAGATGGTAGGTCTTATTAATTTCTTTTCCATGTTGTTCTATCCAATATCCCCAGACTAGTTTCAAATTTATAGCTTTCATCAGGGAAGAGCTTTGGATTTTGAACCAGTGCACCCATATCTCTAGGATCTAATATATAGATAGGGGTTTAATAGCACTGGTATCTCCCATTATTACTTATTAACACTTAAAGTTAGTGGAATAGAAATGGTGGAAAATTGTGCTGCTATAACAGTCTCTAATGGAGTCAGGTTACATTTTATTGGTTTAAATCTGGTTTTTAAAAATTACTTATTGTATAGTTGCATATCTAAAGACTTTTGGATCGTTTCTAAGTTGAATAAAATAATAATAAAAAATAGCTTGGATCATTTGAGTGGATTCAACTGGACATTTGAATATTCAAATTTCATATAATCTCCTGAATATATAACCATAAAATTATTTTTTACTATATATGCCACACATACTTTGTATATCTAGGAAAAAAAAAAAAAACCTAAGAAAAAGTAAGAAGTATTCTTTTGTCTCCGAGTTTCTTAAGATATTACTTTAAACATTTATATTTGAATGCTATTAAACGAAGTTTATACTATATAATATGTATATAATTCTTTAATAGTATATTTATTGAATAGAGGGCAGCACATAACTTAGTGAATTGAAACTTATTAATTACAGTATTTAAGTAACAAGTTTATTTAATAGGAAATAGTTGAGGAAGATTCAAGGTCAGGGTTGTTCTAGTCAATAGAGTCAAGTTGAAAATTATAATAGAGATATTGACATTGAGAAGAAAATTGTTGACTTACTTTCTAGCTTCGATTTGTTGATAAAACTGAAAAGTGAGAAGTTCGAATTAACAACAACATGCTAGAGGATGATAGAGTGGTAAGAAGATTATAATATCACTGACAATATTTATACAAACGAAGCAATCACAAAAGCTTTATTTTTAACATACTCATATATATATACGTTAAGCAAAGCGCATTGTATGAATTTCTCTGCTCACTTTTAACATTTGCATTAGGAACATAATTGACTTTGCGAGCATCTGCCAAGTTTGAGCACTCATTGAACACAGAATTTCTGGCTCCTGGTCTTTCTTTATTAAATAGGGGTATTGAATTTGCTGCCCTACATCTAGCAGTCATTTTTTAAAAAGCTATTCAAAATAATAATGGAGTTGTACATTATTACCGGAAGACAGAATCCAGAAACTCGTCTGGAGATTTGAATAGCATTATTAATTTGGTATCCATTAACTAACCAAACGTAGAATAGATGGCTCACCATTTACAAACTCATCAAAAATTTTTATTGAAATACTTTTTTTTTTCATATGTCATAGCGTCGGCCGGGACGCGAACCCAGACCCGTCTGCAACCAACTACTTGCTTGCAAGGCGGGTGCGATGACCTCTCGGCTAACAACGCTTGACTATTTTTTTTCCCACCAATTTTTGCCATCTAGTGAAAGCTTTTGTATCCAATAAATGTCAGATAATAGCGCTTTTTAAATCTTTAACTAATGCTGCCCTATTTAATACCCCTTCCCCCGACCAGTTTGGTAAAATATAGTGGAAAATGGGAGTCATGTGATATTTTATTGGTTAAATACTTGTATGTGTGCATAGTTAGTGCATTCTGAAGAATAATCAGAAAATTACATATATCATTGTATATGTTGCTCTATTTATAGAGTTATCCTCAGAGGGATGGTGTGGTTATTTTGCAATTACTAAATCATTTTTAAACATATTCTAGTTTAATTCATTGTATTTTTTTTTTGGAAGGGTGTATCAAAATATCCTGAACCTATTCTAACTTTAATAATGTTATCTCTCTTACATTTGGGTATTATGTAAAATTATAATTACTATAGACTGATCTGTTCCTCACTTCTGTATAATTAACTAATAAAAGAGTCTTGTGGTTTGTTGCTTAAGAAGTCATATGAGTTCTTAACACGGGAGATAGCAGATTCAACTTCAACCCTGAATCCTTTAACTCGAGTCTTTCATTCCATCATGGAGCCAAATCACAAAGAGATGTTTCAATAATTTTATTCCCAAATATATTATCATGATATCTATTTCTGACAATTTTCAATTTCCCTTTAAAATCAGTGCTTGTTAGACTAGGAATTGTCGCCCATTCTCAAATTGCTGGAAACTTTTTGGGAGAAAATTATGAATGCTATTATTAATCGGTCCTTTTTTAGTCAAGGAACGGGTTATTACAATTTTGCTTCTGCAATTTAGAATGTGAATCCATGCAGCAATCAAAAATATGAATCATATATATATATATTAGACCACATTTTCAATTTGTAAATGAAAATCATCCTTCTTCGAATGGATTAGTTTTAGATAATTTCTTTCATATCTATCACCCTCGACTATAATCTTTTCTATCTTTCAAAATGTTTGTTTATATAATAATGTTCTTAATTTGTGGACTCAGCAATTATAAGTATGTCTTCTTCATCATATTGCACTTTTTTGTCCCATCGACATTCATTGGACTAATCCATATTATTCTAAAATATTTTTGAGAATATCTAGATATCCAATTACTCATACTAGTATTTTATTAGTTTATCTGAATTCACATTGAACCAACTACTTGAAAAATCCTTGACTTCTTTTAGGAAATTATGAACTATATGCTATGGATGTAAAACCAGGTCAATCATGAGTTTGGAAGCTAGTGCACTAATCATGAAAGTCATCTAATACAATTGTAAATAAATGAATGAATGACTTTATTGCTCAAAAGTTTGTAAGAAGTTTGAGCTCTTTTAGTGTTAAAACCGGAATCGATTCGAGGATTATTTATTCCAGAATCAGATACTCTGTAGCTGTATTAAACTGTACAGGGCTAAATAAAATGATAGAAAAAGGAATAGAGAAACATATACATTTATAAAAATTGTCTACGAGAATAGAAAAAAAATCATATACAAAGTCATGTGGTGTTTGAGCACCTAACTCGCAGATCGAGCACAGTAGTTTTATTCCGTTGATCAAACTGAGATTTTGTATGCTTTACTCAGTAAAAAATTGAACCAGGAACCTTTAACTCTTGAGTCAACTATTTTGCCACTGTGCTATAGCATATAGAACTAGAAATGAAACTGATATTGAACCAAAAATGGATGGATAAGCAACAAGTGATTGATGTATTGAAGAGATATGAAGTCTGTGTGACTTATATACCCAAAATAATATCTTTATTAACAAGTAAGTGATAGTAAAGAATGAAGTAAGATCATTTAGTTATGAAAAAATGATCACAAAGACAATAGATGAAATATAGAATCAGAAAGGCTCTTGTTGATACCTATTTAACAAACATCTTTCAATTTGATTAAAGCAGGTCTTGTAATAAAATCATACTTCCAGTTGATTGCAAGAATATTGAATAACTAACTACCCTACAATTAAGAATGATTGTCCAGACCAGATTTTTAAGTAGCCAAAATTGGATATTTTAGAATTTATCTGCGGTAAAAATAAACAATCTTTGGCTAATCTCCAGTGTTTGAATTCAATCCAATTTTTTCCTTTTTAAAAAAAAAATTTCAGATTGTGATCAATAATGGAATTTAACACACACTGACTTATGGAGTTGTAGCAAACACAAACTATGACCCTCACAAAGTTAATCACTGTTGAATCTGTGTATTAAGGATCTCATGGATAATTACCGATATCTTTCAGTCATGTCTATGACAAATATGGACTGGTTGAATCTTGATTTTTTTTTAGATTACAATAGGCTTAGAATTTTTTTTCAAGTAAATGGTCATGGCCAATTCAACTATCCATGTGTTATTGCTTGGTAAATGGGTCTTTAGCGAGGTTAATGTGTTTAATGATATGAGTACTTATGCACTGTATATACAAAATACAAAACAAAACACAATTGTAATGATATACCAATATCTGGTGGGGGTGGGGATATCATGCTCCTACAATCACCGAGCTTATGGTTTCATTTGCTTTTTATAATCTTATGCATAAAATTGCAGAATTAAAGGGTTCAGGTCATTTCATGGTTATAGTCTTCTTATAATGCCTGTGTTTATTTAGCTGCATTAAAAAATACATTAAACAAATAAAAAGATAAAATATGAAATTTGCCCCTTAGGCAACATGTTAAGACAGCAGTATATATGATTTAGATCGATAACATTAAGCAAAAATGGTAATTGTATAAGGTTTTAAGTTTGGGAATATCGAGCAAGCATGATGCAGTGAATGTTCTGGGATTCATTATCATGTAAAACCATGTAGATACAGCATAGCTTATTCAAAAAGGATAAACCATGGATGCAATGTGCAGAAAACTATGACTTCTCATTTTATGAATGCTGCATCACGTTTTACAGTGACCACATTACCTGACCAATTCAGATTAAACTGGGAACTTTATCCATTAGGCAAAATTAGTTATATATTTTTTAACCAGTTTTTAGATGGCTGGCTGAATTGATTTACTGACCATTTATGAAATATTATATTCTTCCTTTCACTTTATTTGCTTTATGCATTGATAAAATTATAAAACAATTAAATAAATCCAACTTTCTTTTTTCACTATAACAATGGTTATTCTATTTCATACTCAGTCCATCTGATAGTTTTGACTGACACTTAAGTGTACATGAATACATATTTTAGCACTGGAGAAGACTGCTGGCCAATTAAAACTGTTATTGTAAGTCTGAAGAAGGCTGCTAGTCAGTCAAAACTATCAGATTTAACAAATGTAAAATAAAATAATTGTTATAGTAAAAAAAGAAAAATGGATTTATTTAATTATTTTATTGTCCAATTACATAAAAAAAAAACTACACTTGCTTAGAGAGATTCTTACTTAATTAAAAAAAAAAACAACAAATTCAAGAGTTACCTGGATTCAAATAAATCATGGATTTGAAAGTTTGGGCAAATAAATCCTATATCCCCAGACTAGTTTCTAGTTTGTGGCATTCATCAGTGAGGAAACCACCATCTAGAAACTTATTGGGGAATATTGGATAAGTAGGCACTAGAAAGGAATTTTATGCACAAACCTTCTAGAATCCATTGATTACTATGGCTTGCACTGAGTGGAGCCACTGTTTGGAGAGTTTGCTACTAAAGAAAGAGACTGATAAAGAAATTAACAATGTTTTCATATAATAAATATGATGTGGCTAGAATTGTATAAAAGGGAGTGGCAGTGGCAGGGTTAACATAAGGTAATGATGCGTTATGTGCAAGTAAAGGGCTGTTAGATTATTTAGAATAAGTACAAACAGAAGGAAGTCATGCATTAGATACAGATGTGTGGACAGTAAAGGAGGCAAATCAAGGAGAAATGGGATGGTCAAGTTTTTATGTGGGAGATGTAAAATGCAAAATGAAACTGTTCGGTAGATTGCAGTTTATGGACAATAAGAGAATAGTCAAAATAGTGTTTAATTGAGTTATGAGTAAAGGGTAGCTAACAAGATGGGTGAGAAAGTTAGTACGGTATGCAGAAGATTTGGATAAAGAATTTATGTCAGTATACTTATACAAAAGACAGGATAACTGTGTCAGGAGAATTATTGAGTGTAATAATGGCAGGGAGATGCATTTAATAAAAAATAGGGAGTTGGAGAGATGGAGAACTAGTATGGAGAATAAAAAAAGTTTAAATTTATATAGTTTACTGTTTAAGACTTGAACAGGATCTTTAGCAACAACGGAATATATACATAAATGGAAAAATATGAATGAGATGGTTTGCAAGTTATGTAAGGAAGGCATAGAAAATATTAGACATCTTTAGCTGAATGTAAATGCCTGCAAACAGAAAGGGTACAAATAATGAAGTTGTGGGAGAATAAATATAAACAAAATCATTATACGGAAAGTGGGTTCTTGGTTTTTATGCTGGGATTGGGGAAAGATAAGGGGGATTTAAATATAAAGGCTATAGAGTTGGGATATAGATATAGAATTGACAAAGATTATGTTGTGGAAATAGGATGGAGCAGTATAGGGAACAATATGGAAAAACTTAGGGTGGGGAATGGAAAGAGAAAGGAAGGTGGCTAACAGGTTTCTCTGGTCATTGTGGCTGAGAGGAGAAGCCACAATGCATCGCATCACATCGCAAACCATTCAAACAGTTTGTGTGAGCACAGGAAATAGTGATCATGTGATATCATGGACTTAACTGGCTAATATAATCACAAATACGTGTCTGCTTAATTCAAAATTGTTATCCTATTTTCTACAAAATATTCTTAAAGTACTGAACTTGCTTTAAAGCGAAAAAGATTTCAAAATTGAATTTTTAACGCAATAATTTACATTTTTAAACGTTTTAAACTAGTCGTTAAGGCCCTCGAATATATTCAGTTTTTACTGGTTTAGATTTAAGTGAATATATTTACATTTGGTCTTAATTAATAAATTCTAATTAAATAAATGTAGAAAAAAGTGGGGACATATCGTAAGCGTAGGTCTTAGACTTTTCTTTGAAAGAAAAAAGAAAAATTAAATCATTTTATTTATTTATGTTGTAAGTAAAGACGTAATTGAAAAATTAAAAATTAACTTTGTAAAACATTTCGTGAAAATGAAAAGTTGACAGAAATAAAAAGGCAAAAAAAGTTAAAAGTCAAAGAAGAAAAAAGTACATTAATATTTATGAAGTGAGGATGATTAAACACGCATTTTTTTAAAAAATAAAAATCGAGTCATTAGAAACTAGAATAAATTGAGGAGAATGAAAAGAGATAATAACTTCATTAGAAATTTATTCTAGAAGGAACAAAATATAGGCTAATGAGAAGTTTAAAATAGGAGAATCCATATCAATAGTTTTAGCAGCTGGGAATAATTGAATTTTAAAATGATTGTGTGTGTGCGCACGTGTATATAAGTTTTTATCTTTCACTACGTAATTTGCGAAGTGTAATTAAATATATCTTAAATATGCAGGAATTCTAAAAGTTTATAGTATAACTCTACAATTGAAATGCTAAGCATATGACGACAAAAAAAAAAAAACACCAGTAAGGATCAAACCCTAGTTCTTAAAGGACCTTTCTTGAGCAGAAAACTTAATTATAAACAAATAGTACTTTAATGACCAAATTATTTAATTTGCTATTTTGCAAAAAAATTAACACATGTATAAATCTCTAAAAAAATTCACTTTCAATTTTCACAGTATTTTTTTTATTAAATTGTCTGACAGTTTCAACTGTCTGGTAGTCTTTTTCAGAGTTGCAAACTACAATCGTATTACACTACTTTTTCTTTATTTACACAAACATACAATCAACTTATTTTAGTATTTTTATTAATACATATATATATATTAATTACTAAACACACTTAGCCTAAAGTATATATGTAAATGAAATGGAAGCAGACAACTTCCAACTGCTCCGAATGATTGCGCTCATGTGTCAACAAACTTTTTTAGAAGAAAAGGATAAACAATCCTTAGCTTTAGCTCTGATGTTATTTAAGCAAATCTTTGTTGATAATTCTGGAAATAAAGCATTTAATTTATGTAATAGCCATAATTTAAATACAATGTATATTACTCTAAAATCATAGTTAAGTATTGCGAAGTGAAAAGATATTCTCATTTTTAAAGTCTTTGTAATATCACCATTAAGCTTACCATGTAAATACCAAATATATTTAACTATATGTGTAAATGATGGAATCAGATAATTTTTGATACTTAAGACTGATTGTGGACATTTTCTATTATTTATACATTATTTAATTAGAAGGGATTTGAACCCAGACCTTCAAGTTCCTTTAGTCATCCACTCCATTCCCTCTAATTACATCTAGCTTAAAATATAAATACTATACATGCATTTAATTATTATACATTATTTAATGCATATAAAAATAGTAAATGTTTGCGTGTATATGTGTGTATATAAATATAAAAATGTTTTTGTCTGTTAAATAAGCAAGAAAAATAATATCTCACAATTGTATTTTATAACTCTGAGGAAAACTATTAGACAGTCAAAACTGTCAGTGAATTTAATTAATAAAAGGCATTATAAAAAAATGGAAAGAAATGATTTTTTTTTTTATAGAGATTTTTGCAATGAAAAAAAGAATGAAAAAGTAGTGAATGTTTTGGAAACATGCAAAATACATACAGCAACAGAAAGTTAGATATTATTTATATGTCAAAATAATAAGGGAAGTAATAAACCAAAATTAAACATGATCATACTATCATTTAAAAATTAGAAAAGGTAGAATTAATAGTTTTAAAAATTATTTATGTTCAGGCATTTTAAATATTGACAGAAATTGTATTTATTATGCTCTAATTATATAAATTGATAAATGTTTTCTAAAAAAATTGTAATTAAATTCTAAGCACTAGGAAAGCTAACTAAGAAAAGCTTTAGTGTATTGTAACTTGAGCTAAGTGCTTTTGATATTTTGGTTATGATATTATATTCATAACTATGAATACGATAACATAAACAAGATATCGAACTTGCTTAGCTCATGTTAAGATACTTCTACACTGAAGCTCTTCTTATTTAGCATTCCTAGCACTTAGAATCTAATTATATTCTGATTACAAAGATATACAACTTGAATTGCCCTATTTCTGGATCACTTATTAGTGGAATAAAACAAAAAAATCTTACTTTGATCAGCTGAATGGTACTCACCCTGCACTAGGCCCTTGAATGTCACATGACCTCCTTAAGAAATAACCATATGGTATTATTGGTTTTTAACAATTCACAAATATAAGTTTGTGTAACTCAGTATCCATACCTATTGACAGAATAACCAAGCCTGAAATCTTTTCTACGATATTTTACAAGGCAGATCACCAAACGATCATTGAAATAAATTTGCAAATAATGCCAATCTTTTTCTATGTCAATGCCAAACTATTTGTCATCTTTTATCTGCCAAATAGATTGGCATAGATATAGGAATGGGTGGATATTGTTTGAAAGTTTATTTATAGTATTAATGAAATATAGAAAGCCTTTGAGGTATGATAAAGCTAAGAAAATGACTGAATTGAAATAATCATGTTGCTTTTTTAAATGACTAGTATTCAAATTTTAAAAGCTTTATTTTAGATGTTATGCAAGGCAAAATGAGCTGACCCTGTAGGATGTCATTAGATGATGATGATGAAGATCTGTGTGTGATTCATTTGTATTCATTTAACCTTTTCACAAGATATAGATAAAAGATAAAAGACCTAGTAAAGGAAGCACATAAATTGGAAACTATGAGGTCATTATTTCTGATGATGATCAGAAAGCTGTTAAATCAAGAACAGGTAATATATATATATTTAAAAAAAATCTTTTCATGAATGGAATAAGATAATAACATCAATTGGAAAGAAAAAAAATAGAAATTGCTAAAATTGCCAAAAACTAATTCCAAAAAATCATTTCAAATTATCATCATTTTAAACCATTATCTATCCTCATAAAGATTGAAGATCATTCCAAATCTAATCCATATCTTCTTTATCCCATCTCATCATTCCAAAAACTCCTTACCACATCCATCTTTCACTCTTGATTTCTTTCTAGATCTTTTATAGTCTTTTGTGATTTAGCATCTTTTCTAAAAAAATATATATAAACCATCTTCATTTCAGCATCCATTCATTAATATCACCAAAAGCTATTTGTTTTTTCACTCTTACACTTAACTTATTATTTTTACATGATACTCTTTTTGTACATTTATCCATATGTATGCTTTTCTATTAAGCATTCTAGCTTCAGATTCATATGTAAATATTGAAAAACATAGTTACGAAAAAATTTCCATTTCATTTACACAGGCTCATATAGCATTGAAATGAACGAAATATGCATATTGCTAGAGACAGTGGGACAAAGTTACATGATAGGATATTCCTGTTGAATTGAAAAATAAGTCAGAAATTTAAAAGTTTAAGTTGAACTTATAAATAAATGTTATTCACACTACACTGATTAGAGTGGTAGTGTTGAAAAATATAAAGCCGTTAGTGAAACTATCTCCTGATTGCGATCTCTACAGATATCTCCATGATATCTTGTTAAGAGTAAGGATGTCTAAATCCATTTTCTAAATAAATAATTTAGCCTAATTGATAAACAAAATGGACAATTTATCTTATCTAAACCTGACTTTTTAAAATCTTTATAAAAGTAGGAATATCATTATTTGACTCCAATGATTACTTACAACCTTTTTTCACTGTGTATTGGTAGAATGTTGAAATCAATATGAATTGAGGAAACCTCTGCAAAAATGACCAAAGCCAAACAAATCTAGTATGATGCTGTTAATACTTTAATACCTTTTCAAAGGATAGTGCCTGGGTACCTATGTATAGTCAGTCACTAATTAGAGGAAACTCGCACACAGTATTCCTTATTTTATTTGAACAAACACAGGATTGTGTTGCATGTCATTTTTATTACATCTTTCCTAGAGCAGTTTCACAAAGAGCCATCTTTATTTGCTTGAGTAATCAGTCAACAGATATAAGACGGTAATACTATAATATACACCAATGTTAAGCTGAGAAAGTCATGTGATGGTTTTGTTCTATTTTTAAAGTTTTGTTAATGGTTATTAACTATAAAAAACTGGTCTTATGATACTGAAAGATGCTCTAAACACCTGCAGATCAGAAGTATATGTGTTACTTCTAGTAATCATAGAATCTGGGTACAAGTGTCTGCATGTGTGGACCAAGTTTCTTTGATGAATAAAATAAATACCAACCTGAAAAAGCACATTCATTGCAAAGTCTCTTAATAAAAATCTATCGTCCCAAAGATTAAAGTGCAGTGACCAAGTCCACAGTAAAGCCACTTACTAGGGATAACTTTGAAAATCTGTACAACTCAAGTTTGTATCAAAGGTCAAATTTTATCTCTTAGTCAAGAAAGAGCAGGGATATCTATTAGATGATATATATATTTAAATGAATATGCTATTTTGCAGTCTGAAATATTTTTTAATATAATGGGAAAAAATGTTATTAACCATTTTAGTTTATCTCTTGAAGTATTTTTAAGTGTATTTAGTTTTCCCAAAATATCTAGACAATGGACAATCAGTTTGTAAGTAGAAATACAGGCGAATTGGAGTCTGTAACAAGATGTTACTTGTCTACAGTTTCAATTGTATTTTTTTAAGGTCAACATATCCACAATTGCCTAACTCAGATTAATGTGAGACCCCTACTCACCAAGTACAATAGCTAGATATCCATTTACTAACCAATACTAAATAGATCACATCAGATGATTTTTTCCACCAGATATGAAGACATACTAAAGTGGTCTGCAAAATGTATTGATGAGCAATACTTAGTTGCTTTTGATGATGGAAATGAAAAGTTGAAGTAAAAGAGAATATTCTCATTTTCAAGGAAAGCTTCAGTTATATTGTTACCAAATTCTATTTCTTATTAGTGAATCAGGCGTTTCTGTATTAACAATTATAAAAAATAACAAAGAAGAGATTAAAATCAGTTTAGGGAGGACAAATGAGAGTATGTCTTTAGTATATTCCTTAAAATTTTAAAAATCTGCAAGACACCCCAGTCTCAAATATCACATTAAATTTGTAATTATTATGATTTTGTTACTGAATGTAATTAATACCATTATGTATGTTGTTAAAATAATACCATTGTAATCATTTTACTGAAATAGTTACATACAATAATTACTATATATTATAACATATGTATAAAATATATAAAGAAATAGGGGAGGGGGGTAATTACCAAGTTGGGAATGTTAATATTAAAAAACAATTGAATAGTACTGATTTGATGATTATCAAGTACATAAGCCCGGTACTGTTATCATGTGCGGTGACTTTAACTGCAGCTATGATGGTTTGCCACTCTCCTTGAAAGCCAAACTTTAACAAGTTGCCCTGCTGCCATTAGCACACCTATATCCAACAAATGCTGTTACATTCATCTATTTTTTAGTTCTCCTATAAACCTAAAAGCCTCAATTCATCTAACTGCAGTATAAGACCAACAAAGTTATTTTTCATAAATCGATTTAAACTAAACATTGATCCTACTTGTATACTATGCAATTTGCTCCCAGAAAATACATCGCATATCTTTGAGACATGTCCATACTTTTCAACCTTATGTCACTTTGTATTCCACAAAGATACAATTAATTTAAAAAATATCCTAATAAATAATATAAAGAAATTAATACCATTCAATGCCCTTGTAACCGTTCACACTCTGAGAATAATATGGCTTGCCCGCTGTGCTGTAATATTTGATAACAAAAAATACAATGTACTTAAAAAAAATAACAAAGAATGGTATAACATTTATCTTTATGCTCAGAAATATATACCTAGTAATGTCACAAAAAAAAAAAATATGGCAAAGCAATGTATTCCTTAGTTGCTCATTAATGCGATGACAGTAATCGTCTTGTTTCAGATCATTACATTCTAAAAACATCCTAAGAAGTTAAAAATTATAATAAAAAAAAATGTAAAAAGCTCTTAATGTAAATATACTAATTCTTGTAAATATTTTGTTACTAATAAAGTTAAAAAAAAAAGTATATTGATGACCCTTAACAAGAAATCCATTTTATGTACTTATTTCGATTTAGATCAAGATATCCAATTCAGAAGTCAAAGAAGTGCTTTGTAATCGTAAAAATGGAAAAGATGTAGATCTTGATGCTGGAGATGTTTTCAAATATGGTAGTAATATGTTAGTTTCAAAAATATTGAAGTTTTGTAAGAATATAAGGACTCAATCAGAATAGACAATATCACAATAATGATCATAGAATACCCAACACAGCAAAAGTACTTTCAAGGATTTTGTTGAATATATTATTTTTAATTAGAGTTGAATAATCACCAGAAACACTGTATTTCTGTAGAGAATCAAAAATTGCAATGTATACGGCTTTTATATACTTAGTTAAAGTGTTTGACTCAATTGATCAAGGTCTTTGGCACTGTTTAAAATTAGTCTATTATCGACCAAAATTTATTCAAATTATACAGCTCCTACATGAAGGAGGAAGTGTTATTATTACAAATGGAATATTTGCAGCATTTGAAATAAAAACTGTTAGAAAATCAGGATATATACTTGCTCTCAACATTGTTTTCAATTTTTATGTCAATTGTTTTTGGAACTCTCTGTAGATGGCTAATGAACCAAGGCTTGGGATATAATATAGGTTTGATAGTAGAATTTTCAATTTTAATAGATCAAAAGAGATGGGGGCTCTGGATTTATACTATGCTGATGACAAGCTTCAATAAACGATCTACAGAATATGTGTAATATTTTGAATACAACTTAAAAAGACATTTGTTTAATAATTAATGTCCTAAAAAAAACTCAAATTCTCTATGATTCAATAATGGAAAGAAAATCTTCCAGGAATGTTTAGCTTAGATAGTTATTAATTTGAGAATGGAAAAACAATTTATATATCTTGATAGTTTTATAAGTAGATAATGGATATGGATATTTAGATACATCATAACTTTCACCATATTGCAGCTGCTACTAATAAGATATCCATCACATACTAACTTAGCAGTATATAGATCTGTTGTTTTACTTAATTGATTGTATGGAAATAAGATTTGGACACTCTGTAGATGCTACAAAATGACATTAGAAAATTTCATTCAAGGATGCTCTGTAAAATTTTAAGATTACAATGGAAGGATCATAAAATTACATCTTTCTGAATGAAGTATATGAGACTTCTAAAGGTTTGTCTTTTAGGAAACATGAATATGACCTTTGTCTAAAAAGTATATCCTTTGATATTATAAGGATTGTCTCAAAGACATTCCAAAAAAAGTGCAGTGTAGATTATTTCTATCGGAAAGGTATGGTAGAGAATAGGATATATTGGATAGTTACAATTAGACATGATGTTGAAATATTTCAAAAAGAAAATTTCTCTGAGAAGAAATCAAAAAGCAGCCTCACAAAATATAAGATAAACATGAAAATGGACCAGTATGTCCTATATGTGGAAATATTTGTGGTTCCCAGATTCTCTAGAATAGTTCGCTTTTGATTGACTGTTGCTGTTGTTGATTTTATACTGAACAGGATTTGGATATTTAAGAATTTTTGGTAGATGCTCAGACCATTAGAATCAATCAAACTTATAAATGGATTAAGGCTTTTAATAATACAATTAATGTATTCATAATGACTGTCTATTCTAATGGAATTTGTGTTACCAGATTAAGTATTATTAAGTAAAAAATGGTAGTATAGTAGTTCCATTTAAGAACATGAGCTATCCAAAATGTAAAAGTTTATGTAGAATTAATTTACAACTAATACTGGATACAATAATTGTTATCTATTGTGCTATATTGTAAACTTAAACATTTTTTAAAATAAGATTTAGAATTTTTCTTTTAGTAATTGGCCTTTAATCAACATTTTTCCATCCAGTATTTGCCAGTGAATGGGTATCAGTGCTTAGGTAAAGGGTAAAACAATCCACAATTGGAAAGTCTAGTAAATTGGGTCTTTTTTCAACCAGGCCATTACCTTGTATTAGAATATATAGAAGGCTTTTTTAGTCTTTCAGAAGTGTGTTGTCCATCTTGTCATGTATAATATAAGTTCTCTGAAGACAAATTGAAGTGGGCAACAGGCTACTATGACTCCTCATAATAATGAGTTTATATTTGTTCAACACTTCATTAGCACACTTTATTCTAACATTCCAATTTTATGGAAATGTATATACATATAAGGCTTTAACCTTACTATGATGTGCCTTGAGTGCTCAATTTTACCACAAGAGGGACCTCTACAAATTTCAACACAAGATTACGACTTTATAAAGATAAGAGCGGCCATCTTATCTTCAACCTACTTTCTAATTATATAGGTAAATCTAAAGCATTTTGATTTGAGAGTGTGAAGCTAGTAAGTTCTTCACTAATAAGTCCACTACCTCATCTAGAAATCAATATTCATGAAATCTTTCGCAGCGAGTTAATATTTAGGTCTTATAATTAGAAATATTTTGAATCAATTTAAAGTTGTAAACATTAATTCTTATTAAGCGCATGGTCAGCAAGCATTTCTATATATGACCGTGGTTCCATATAAATGTTTTTGTTATTTGCCGTAATAAAACTTACACCAGATGGCATCTAAATAGAGAGAATAAAAAATTTCTGATGAATAGCTGGAATCAGTTGATATATAGTTGATTATGTGATGTATTATTGATTTTGTACTAATTATAGTAAAAGAATAAAGACATTTAAGAGTTATAAAAACATCAAGTTTATCATAATTTATAGTACCTAAAGAAGTTTAGATCTACGTAATTATGCAAGCGAATAAGCTTGAATTGAAAAAATGAAAAAAGTTTTTCAGTTCGAACTGGTAGCTTGATAGTATAACCTAAAATAAATAAAAAAAAATGGCTGCTAGAGGAAAAGTGTATTACATGCAAAATATTTAAGTGCACAGTAATATATGGGTTAAATATATTTATAGGTATATGTTTTGAGAAAAGAGCTCTTAAGTGTTTTTCTTTGGTAAATAGTTAAAGTGTTAATTTCTACAGGATATATTTTTAAAAGTCACTTTATAAATTCAATTAAATAAACATATAAAAAGAAAACGATTGATACACATCATAGACTTTATTCAATATAGACTTTACTCAATTTTTTTTATTTTTTTATTTTAAATCATTTTATTTATTTATATTCTAAGTAAAAACTTAATTGAAAAATTAAAAATTAACTCTGTAAGAGATTTTATAGAAAAGAAAAGTTGTCTGAAATAAAAAGAAAAAAGTTAAAAAGTCAAAGAAGAAGAAAAAAAAGGTACATTAATATTTATCAAAAAGTGAGGATGTTAAACACGCTTTCTCCGAAAAATAAAAATCGCTTCATTAGAATTGGAATAAATTAAGGAAAATGAAAAAGATAATGTTATAATATCATTAGACATTTTTTCTACAAGAAACAAAATATAGGCTAATGATACATTGAAAATAGAAAAACGAAATCCACCATTTCACCAGCTGGAGACAAGTTATTTTTGAAGTATTGAATTTTAAAATAATTATGCCCGCGAGTGTGTACGCTTATACGAATATAAGCAAAACTCAAGTTAGATAAGAGTGGAAGTACTCAGTGAAAGAAACAGTCTGCTAGGATTCTGTAAATGTATTGGAAGTATTTGCCCCTCTTCACAAAGGGATCTATATTCGAACTCATTTTTTAGCAGTTTCTGGAAAGTGTGATAAACTGAAATCCAACCTTAAGTTCAAACAAAAACTGTAATATATATATTCTATTAATTTTAACAGCAAATGAAAAGTGGTTTACCATATATATATAGTGCTGATACTATTTAAGCAATAATCTCCCATGCTCTAGGAGAGGAATTTACAAGTTAGTCTTTGTAGAGACATTTTAATTATCTTGAAAATAATATCTTCTCAGTGGTACGTATTTGATAATGGTTAGTCCATTATTTATATACCACAGACTGCATATGTAATATTATAAAGAAGGAACAAACCTCCAGCCATGCACTTTTACAAATTTACATGCTCTCGTCTGTGAGTATCGGCTTGGAAAGCGTAAATGTACGCTTATACTTAGAATTTATCTATACATAAGCCAACCTTTGCTCATTGAGAGCATATAAATTTGTAAAAGTGCCTGACCAGAGGTTTGTTTCTTCTTTATAACATTGATAATGGTTGTTTATTTACAAGGTATTGCTATTTGAAATTATAAGCAACGATCACTGGTAATATAAAGTTTTCCTTTCGAATGTCTGTGATTGATTTGATATTTACAGTATAATGTGAAAGTTAGATAAAAATTGCATTGTAATTCCGAGAAAAAGAATAAAAGAAGAAAAAGAGAAGAGAGAGAAAGGTATTTAGTTATGAGTATTTTTTTCTCATGTGTCATAGCATCAGCCGGGAAGCGAACCCTCTAACCCGGAACAACTGCTTGTAAAGCAGCGTTGCTGACCTCTCGACCACCAATGCTTGACTAGTTATGAGTTTTGTGATGACTTTACAAACCAATCTCCGAACCACAAATATATCTCCATATAGAGCATGTTGATCCAATAGTCTCTTTATTTGATATTTTACAATGCTGTTTTAATTTCTTCAGTAGAAAACTTTTCCTTCTGAAACACTTCAACACCAAATGTAATTATAGTTCTCCAATGTATTTTATTCTCTGCCATAGCTTCTCAATGGATTCAGTTGACATCAGGGTTATTGTCTATTATGAACGTCATGCTCAAGTTTACCATAACACATGCTTTTATTTGTTCATTCATTTTACATATCCGATAGTGGACAATCACCCCCATCAATCTTGTCAATGTATTTTTAAAATCTTAAGATCATCTTTAAATGAAACTTCTTTTAATGTCTTTATATTGCTTGGATAGAGTGGCTTTCTCATTTCCATACAATAAATTATATAAAATAACAGCTCTACAAACACTTAATCCAGTTATAGTAGTTATTTCCCTATGATGAAATACTCTCCTTTAATTAAGTCATTAAAAGTAGAAGCAACATCTCTGTTGATCTCAATATCTAAGTCCATCTTTCTTAAATTAGTTTATATGCTCAAGTTGATAACCAGCTGACTAAAAGTTATTCAAACAGGCAAAACTCACTATACGTATTGCCACACACAGCAAGCTAGAGTAATCAATGGATACCAGAAGGCTTGTTCATAAAATCCTCATCTAGTGCCTACTCATCCAATATTCCCAGACTAGAGATTTTATGCACAAGCTTTCTGGCATCCATTGATTTCTCTAGCTTGCTGTGTGTGGCAATATGTATAGTGAGTTTTGCTTGTTTGTTATAAGCAAGCATAAGAAATGGTGATCATGTGATGTTTATTGACTAAAAATTGCTGGGGATTTTTTCTCTTGTCACCGAATAATAATGAATTTGAGTTTTTGGTACATTAATTAAATCTATTATTATAAAGTGCTGAAAATCTTGCAATTGTTAGATCGGAAGTCGAACTCCAATAATGCGCTATTATTTTAAATATTATAAAATAATTTAATATCTCCGCATACTCACACATCAGTAAGAGTTTAAAAAAACTATAATGCGCTATTATTTTAAATATTATAAATCTCCACACACACTTACACGTCAGTAAGAGTTTAAAAAAACTGAAGTGAATCATAAGTCGTTTTTTTAAACTCTTACTGACGTCTGAGTGTGCAGAGATTTATAATATTTAAAATAATAGCGCATTATTGGAGTTCGACTTCCGATCTAACAATTTGTGCATTAATTAATAAATCAAAGTCTTTATATGCTGCATTCAAAACATTATGAACATTCTGTATATTGTCTCTTGAACTGACAAAAATAGCAGAATTATTAACATATTATATATATTGCTTATGACACTTTTTTCATATGCACTTCAATGCAAACAAAATTTCTGCTGGACAGTCGAAACTGTAAGGAAAATAAAGAAGTTTTTAAGGAAATTTGTTTGCATTGAAGTGTATATGAAAGAAGTGTTATAAGCAATATATATATGATTATATGAAGATATGCAAAAAAAGTGAAAGAGAAGAATAAGAGAACATATTATAAATACAAAATCCAAGAAGTTCTTGTTTTCACCTTTAATTGATCCAAATTCAAAACTCCATCATCAAACCTGTGTCTTGATATCTGTTTGATTAAACTATCTACAAACAATTTCAAAGACCACAAGTGAACACTATATTGACGGAAACACACATCATTGTATAACACCAGTTTTCATTTGAAAGCTCTCAAATTTTCCATCTGTAGTAATATCGCTTCCTATCATCCTGTCATGTGTCAGCTATATAATATGAATAAATTTTAGTGGGCAACCAATTAATTTCAACAATGCCATACACTTGTTCAGTTAACTAAATCAAATAAATGCATTGACCAAATCAATAAAAGTAATATATAAATTACTCTTTTGTTTCTGATACCTTTCTTGTATTTGTTTTGCAATAAATATTATATCTCTGATAGTCATTCGTGTATAACTGGAATCAATCTGTTAAATAAAATTTTTGAAAATTCTCTTGCTGTGGTGGATAATAAGGATATGCCACAACAATTACTAAAATATTCTCTAGTTCCTTTGTTTTTAAGAATCGGAACAACAAAATTGTCTGTAAATTAGGTGGCGGAACTTCACGGACCCACGTTGGCTAAAAAAAAGTTCCAATATTTTTGAAGCTAACATATGACCACCATATTTTAAAATTACTCCAATTATAGGTATCAGAGCTATCAGTCTTTGCATTTTTAAGATTATAAAGAACAGTTTTGATTTCAGTACATCTTTATTCAAATCTAAATGAATGGATAAAATGGATATATCATTAAAAGTCATCATATCGGTTCTTGTATCCTTATTCAGAATGTGATCAGATTCTCTTTCTATCTGTTCAAAATATCATTGTTATTATATAAGAGAGTGTCATTTCTGGATTTAATAAGATTGTGATACTGTTTGTGAGATCCACATGTTGCTTTCAATGCATTGTAAAAAATAAATAAATATAGAATGAACACGATCAGCGAATATCTATATTTTCTTTGAGGTTTAATCCCATCAATCTTCTTGACATTCATTAAACTTTTCCATCAGATCTTTATATTTGATATGAAGTTCCACATCTAGGAAGACATTAGATGCAGATGGGATGGTCAAATTTTTATATGAGAGATGCAAAAAGCAAAATGGAAATGTTTGGTAGATTGCAATTTATGGATAATTAGATAGTAACCAAAATAGTATTTAATTGGGCTATGAGTAAAGAACTGGCAACAAGACAGGTAACATGATGGGTGAGGAAGGTAGTGTGGTATGCAGAAGATTTGGATAAAGACTTTATGTCAGTTTAGTTATACAAAAGGTGGAATGATTGTGTTAGGAGAATTGTTGAGTATTATAATGGCAAGGAATGGGATAGAAGAATAGATGCGTTAATAAAAATAAGGAATTAGAGAGATGGTGAAATAATATGGAGAATAAAAAGAGTTTAAATATATAAAAAAAGTAAACAGAATATTGTGTGCAAGTTAATTTATGATCATAGCAAGGAGAGTAGTTTACTGTTTAAGGCTTGAACATGATTTTTAGCAACAAGAGAATATGCACATAAATGAAAAAATGTAGGTGAGTTAGTCAGCAAATTATGTAAAGAAGGCATGTAAAATATCAGGCATTTGTTAATTGAATGTTAATGCCTACAAGCAGAAAGAGTACAAATAATGAAATTGTGGGAGAATAAATATAAACAAAGTGTTTATACAGAAAGTGGATTCTTGGTTTTTATACTGGGCTTGGGAAAAGATAAGGGGATTTCAGATATAAAGGCCATAGAGTTGACAAAGATTATGTTGTGGAAATGAGATGGAGCAGAATAGGGGGAAACAGAGTGGGGGAGTGGAAAGGAAAGGGAAGGTGGCTAACAAGTTTCTCAGGGCATAGTGGCTGAGAAATTTCTGACTCCAATAAAGGAGAAGCCTTAATGCATCTCATCACTTGGCATCGTACAATATTTCCAACCCTGTTGTAACTTTTCAAGTTAATTACTTTTTGAATTGTTCCTTCTTAAGAAAATGATATCTGTAGAGAAAGTTTGGTAACTGGACAAGTAGAAAAAAAATTATATTTTTATAATAGATGGAAAGTAAACAAATTTTTAACAATCGCGAATCATTAGAAAAAACTTTGAAAGTAATTGAGAAATAAACTTAATTTTTAAAAACAATTCTATTTCCAAACATATATCACTGTATTTAATAATTTTAGCTTGAATTCAATGAACTTGTAAAAAATTTTTTACTATAGTAAAAAGGTTTTACGACTGACATAAATATATACTGAAGCGTGTATTAGAGAGAGTGATTTTTATTGTGTACGTACCCACAAATATACAAAATATAAAAATAAACAGATATGCTAATTATAAGATGAAGCTACCCCCCTCTCTTTTAATAGTTTGTAAAAATTATTGTTTGTGATTCAGAAATAGTTGATAAGTTAACGTAAGAAAAGGGTTAAAGATTATTAAAATATGATGAGTATATAATGAATAGGATATAATTTACATTATAATAAAATTTGTGTTTTTATTTAAATTCGAGTTATTTTTAGATAAATAAAATCAGACTGGGAAAAAATTAAATCAAATTAATAAAAGCAGTGGATGAGAAATAAAATTAAAATAATTATATATTTCAAAAACATTTTTTTTATATATTTCCTTTACACTCTATTTTAAAAAGAAGAGGGTGGGGGTAGGAGTAAAAAATAATATAAATATATTTAAATTATGGAATTTAATGAAGCAAAAGTAATTACAATTAGGTAAATTTGTTAGCGCTACGAATAAACTTTACTTACACATACAACAATAACAAAAGCATTGTTAGCCTTATTTAAAAACTTACAAAATCTCATTTAACATTATTTACGGTTTTTTTATAGCTATATAATTTTAAAAACTTATTAACAATGAATAATATAACAATAACGATAACGAGTTGTAACAATTCGTTATCTTTTTACAAATTAACATATATATTTAATGCGTCTATAAGCAAATAAAACGAGTTACCTATTAATGATATTAATCGAATATTTAATTACTAAAGGGACTGTGTTGTAGCAGAAGTCACAAATTGAGTTTCAATACTATCTGCTAAAACTTAATATGTAGGTACTCTTTTAGTACGCGATCTCCGCCACTTTGAATTTCAATACTATCCACTAAAACTTAATATGTATGCATTACATTCATGATAAGTCAAATAACCACATACTAGATTACTATGTCCAAAATGATAACAGTTGATTATCATCAACTATAGCACTGATTTACCATATCAAATTTAAAAGTGCATCATAAATGGTAATGTTCTGTTAGCATTAATTAAGAATATATAATATTAGGATTATAATCAGAGTTTTTATCTTTTCTTATGCACTTGCAATTTAGCTTACAGCGCTTGGAGACGTGAATTAAGAAAAGCTTGAAAATGAATTAATGGAAAGTGAGGTATATAAACTCCCTCAAGTGGAATTCTCATATATTTAATTTATTTTTCTTAGTATGCTTTCAATATCTTCTAGTGATATCATAGGTATATGAATGCACTTGGGTGGGATTCTCATATATTTAATGTACTCTACTAAGCATGCTTTCAATATCTTCTAATGATGTCACATGATTATGATATCACTACATGATATTGAAAGCATGCATAGTAGAGTACATTGAATGCATGGGTATCCCACTTGAGCGAGTTAATATGCCTCGCTTGCCATTAATTCATTTTCAAGCTTTTTTTAATTCACCCCTCTAAGTGCTCATTTCTAAATATTAGGGTTACTATATTAAGATTATAAAGTAGGATATATAATATAGGATTATATATTAAAGTAAGATTACTATATTAAGATAATAAAGGATATATAGTATTAGCATCACTATATTAAAATTGCAGAGTGTTAAATCAAGGTAAAAAGACTGGGGAGGGCAAATGACAGAAAGATAGTGGGGTTGAGGTGACCAATTATTCTAAAAGAGGAATTAGTACTTATTTACTAATGAAGTTAAGTTCTATTTAGCTGATCACCAGAGAAACAGCTCTGAATACATTACAAAAGACAATTCACAAGTTATATTTGCAAAGAATCATTTAAATAAACTTGAAATAAGCCACCTTTTTGATATATCAATATCAATCTATTTTATCAGATAATCACTTTGATCTGACTTTCATTTTGTTATGTAGTAATTAATACTCAAAAAGGCTGAAACCTTCTATTAGTGATGATTTGTATTTTTATATTAATTAAGCCAGCACGCTAAGAATATAAACATATTTAAGAAACAAATAAGTCTGAATATATTACTTAAAATTCCATGGGTAGATTTATATTTTTAGCATTATATATTTGATGAGCTGTAAAACTATTTATAGGCTCATTAAAACCATAAGGATTACTAGTGAAGTTATATTAAAAGTGTGATATCCATAGTATAAACATGCTAAAAAGATTATGTATATAGTAAATTAAACTAGTTCAGTGTATACATGCAAACAAAGAGAGTAAATCACCTTCGGGCTATGAATTAAAAGCACTCTAAATGTTGAACAAAGAATGAAGAATAGAATGAATTCATCTATTTTTGGAGCTCTGATGTTTATAAGCATACCTTTGTCAACCTTATTAGGAATTCAGAGTGAAATTAATATATCAGCCAGATGGAAGTTATTAAACTAATAATCATTTAGACAAAACTGGAAACAGAATCTCTCTTTTAATATCTAATTAATTAAGATTTAATATGCAAACAAAAGAAGTAAATCATTCTCTCTTAGGCTATGAATTAAAAGTATTCAAAATCTTGAAGAATGAATCCACCTATTCTTGGAGCTTTGATGTTTATAAGCACACTTTTGTCAACATTATTAGTACTTCAGATTGAAATTAATATATCAGCCAGATGGAATATGGCACTTAAATATTTATTAAAAAGCAGAGCTTCAATATTAGGTGGATTCATACTATTCTTGAGTCTGGAAATATAATAATTCAGATAAAGGTGTAACATGATGGGTTGCTTGGGAGGTTAATTGATATTTGAGAACACAAATGGTCGATTAAGCATTTGGCAAAAGCTAGTTATTAAAAAATCATATTCTGCAGATAATCAGTCCTGGTACATTCCATTTTGTATCTACCTGCCGATCATTATGTCAAATTGCGTAAGGCATAATTATATTAATGCATCAGAAGTAATAAAGGTGTATCATTTCTTTGGTTTACACAATCTTCAGATGACTTAAAATCTTATAGAAGCTATTAATTTCATATAGAAAAACATGATATCTGCTAAAAATAAAACAGTAAAAATTTGAATGTAAATGACAAATTATGTGGAGACATTTAAGGGTGATCAAAATGTACAGTGAGCTTTCAATTAGAAAAAAAAAATTTACAATAAAATACAAATCAAAATTACAATTAATCCTTCTCCAAATACTTTCCTTCTCTTCAAACACATTTATCCCAGCATTCTTGCCACTTTATGAAGCCATACTTTAAGTTCTCTTGCATTGTTATGGCTGCCTGAATTGATTCAAAATATCTCCCTTTGATGGTCATTTTGACTTTGAAGAAGGTCCAGCAATCTTATTGTGGAAAACCCAGTGAATAAGGTGAATAAGCACATAGCATGATGTTTTTATTTGCCTTATGAGATATAGTGTGTGGCATAGTATTATCATGATAAAAAACCAAACGTGTCCCAATTTCACAGGTCTTTTTCTGTCTACATAATATTCAAGAGTTCAATGGAATGTTCCTTAATGCAAACTCAGTTTGCAAAATTCCATCAAGATAAAAATAATTAGCATTACTGTAAAATTGGATCTTAATTGATGTACTTTTTTCACGTAGGTTGATCTGGGTGATTTCTATTGATAACTCTGAAGCTTAATTTCATAGTCATAATCATGGACCCCAGCTTCATTTTCTATGATTACATTTTTTTAAGATCCGGTATCTGAAACACCATGACTGAGCAACTCTTACAAAACTGGCAGATGCAACTAGTTTGTTCAGTGGTTGCAATACATGGAACAAATTTCCACTCATCTCATTTTCAAATTTAATTTTAAAATGTTCTTAGAAATTTCCATAATAGTCAGTAGCCTGTTTGATAAAATCACTTTGCTTATCCTTTCAACGTTTTCGTCAGTTTTTGATACTGAAGAGTGTTTCTATCTTTCCTCATTTTCAACTGGTGCACAACCATTATGAAATCATTTAAATCACCTGAAAATCATTTACTGAAGCCTTGAAAATCATTTACTGAAGCTTTCCATAAATTACTTTTAATGGATCATTGTTTCTTTGACATGTTTTGAAAGTTTGAAAAACTTGTTAATTCTTTGTTAGAGATCCATGATTTATAGAAAATTAAAAAAACATCTCTTAACTGACTGACTACACAAAGCAAGTTGAAATCTGTCACATATGATTACCAAAGTTTGATGCTTTATCCCCTTTGATGAAGTTCCCCACCTTTCAGTTAGGTGGTGCTTTATAGCAGCATTGACCAAGACGAAATAATTGGAAATATTTTATCATTAGATATATGTGTATATATGCATGTGTAGCTATTTAGTGGCATTATTTTTGGCCTGTTCTATAGAGATATACTGTTTATTGATAAAGGAAGAATGCTGTCATAAAGTAGCAATCCTGGGTCTCAAAAGTCTATGGATCACAGTCTGAGTTTATCACTTTCAACAACCAAGCTTCTTATGGATTCCCAAGCAACAAAATCATTCGATTATTATCTTATTATATTTGTCAATATGTGAAGTTTACTAGAACATTTAAAACAGTGACAGAAATGTTGGACTTGAGAAGTAGAGAATCTTGGAATTGGTATTTATATGCTATTTTAAATGTTTAAATGTTACAGGATCTGTTGAGTAACGGATTAGTGTTTTAAATGAAAGAAGAGAATGAGGATAAAATTTTGAATTATGCAGAGATAGTCCTTAGTGAGAAAAGTTAGAAGACTATTTATTGATGAGGTATTTTCTTAGTAAGAGAGCCTGAAGATATGTGTTCTAAGAAGAAAACATGGATTCTCATAGTATACTGAAGCATAGGATACATATCAAACTTTGATTTGAAATTAATTGCATAAATTTTTTTCCTGATTTTATGTAAACATTTATCATATTACTTTAATTTTAATAATTTTTAATGTTGGACAACATTAAAGTAAACAGAAAACAACTTTTAATAAAATCATATTTTTAATATTAAAGAACACTAATTTACTCGTTTGCTAACTCACTAGCTCAATTTAATCATTCAATTAATGATAACATTTATAAAACTCATATTCAGTAATATTTAGTTTTATTGGATTTTCATCTAAGCATATACACATAATTACAAGTTTGATAAGTATACAATAAAATAGTAAACCAGTAAATGTAATACGATCACCAATTTCTAGGTGCAATGCTCTCAGGTTCAAGGTTCCTCACTGACAAAAGCCAAAATCTATAAACTAGTCTGCGAATATTGGATGAGTTGACACTGGACAGAGATTTTATGCCCAAACCTTCTTGCATCCATTGATTACTATGACTTGTGTTGGGTGGCACTACTTCATGGAGAGTTTGCCACAGAATAGAAAAAAAAAAATGTAAACTTCGCAATAAGTTTCTCTAATCTTTGCTTTAGCAAAAGGAATTTTTAAAATACTATACTACCAGGATAACCTCTGCAGGATTAAATTCTCATATTCATATTTCATTTTATAAATATCACATTTCACATATCTTTATAATATTATTATTTAGATAAAAGTTTGTAAAAAGTTTTTTTTATTGTTATTTAAAATTCACAGTGATGGCTCATCCGATAGGAAAGGAATTAATAGCAGAAGATGGCCATTTTGAATATGGAACTATGATGTGTAAGTTAATATATTGCTGCTTTATTTATTCAACTCATTATGAAAATATTTTGAATGACTTTGATAAGGTAACTGTTAGTTTAGTAGGAAAAGTCCGCCTTTCTTTAAATAATTTAAAGCTTACAAAATAACATGCCTGAAAACAAATTGGTCTATAAGAAATTAAAATTCTTTAAAGTTTTCATTCAAGAGATAAGTGTACTTTTATTATATAATTATCATCATCATTTTACAGATTTGCCATGAGATTACGTTTGAGAATTATGCAGTTGTTCATTTAACCATTTGGTCATATGAAGTTGATGCATGGATCTTGAGTTAATGATGTTATGAAATCAGAAGCTGTTAAGTACCAGATGTAGAAAAATGGAGAAGATGATAAATAGAAAAAGAAAGTTGAAAGTTAAATGATGATGTTACATGTTAGTAATTACACAATGTTTCGAGTAGTATTATTCTCCACTAACCTGTATGATGTTACATGTCTGATAAAAGAGAAAAGATCATTTACTTCTTAAAACAGGGACAGCAAATATAATTGAATATGCTGGATATTAAAATATCCTAATTTAGAAAGACAGGAAAAAATCCTGCAAGAAGGGAGACTTCATTTCATATTCTTAAATCGATCATGTAGAGTTATCAGCACTTTGAATCATGACAAATGAAAGCAAGTAGCAGAAAATTGTATATTATGCCTGTAATGATGATGACATGTATTCTTATTGAAAGTTTATAATTAAGAACACATCATTTTTATGATTAAAGATGATAACTCTGAAGTATTGGACAAATAATTGGTTTTTGTTTGTTTTTGCTTTCTTTCTGTTTATATGCCATCCTATATGCTTTAGTGCAGTGGTCAAGTTGTCATATTAAGAGTTAAAGATCCATGGATCACAGTTCATGCCTGTCCTTTTAAGTAAAATGTCACATGACCTCCCAATCAATAAACCATCCAATTACTTTTTTATTTTTTTAAATTTATATTTTACATGTGAAAATTTTCACCACACCCGTAACAGAATCATCAAATAACAAGAACAAGTTAGACCAGTTGTAATCTCATATTCCCATGAAAAATTAATTTCAAATATTATATGCAACACTTTCATATAATATTTGAAAGAACTTCCGAGACTGTATACCAATCTATACTATTTTCGAAGATGATAAGGTTAATTTTTTTTAAAAAAGGAAGTTTTTGTAATACTGCATCCTATTTTCAGCTATGTTTTTTAAAATTCAATTTCAATTCACTTTATTCAGACATTAATGCTTCCTTTCTATATTTTCTTTTAAAAAAAGTATATTGCTATGTTTAATTTAATGGAAGGAAATTTAATTTACTTTCATATCCACAGAAAACATAGCATATTTCATTTCCCTTTAAAATATGTTTAAATATACATTATTTCTGGTTTAAATTATTTCTTCACATTATAGAATTAGATTTTAAATATGTAAGTAATTATTTAATATACTTTTCAAATAATAATTGTCATAATGGAAAAATATTTTTATAGTCATGAAATAAATTTCTGACATACCTATTAGTTTTTGCTATATTATATAAATCATACAACACAGACATACCTATTAGTTTTTGCTATATTATATAAATCATACTCTGTGTTGTTTAATTCTGTGTTAGCATGGCAGATTCTAGGGCTTAAAATCCATATATCTCATTCGATTCCATCACTTCTGGTCTTTAAACTATTTTTTTTATTAATTCACCAATTCTCACTTTATGATGTCATATTATATTCAGGGGGCTGCTGTTGTGTTTAGTTCTTTGTCATTCTTGTGGTTATCTATAGCACTATGTTACTGATTATGTGTTTATTTGATATCATAAACAGGAACTAAAGTAATTATTAATTTATTAGTTAATGAAAAAAATTCTGAAGATGTCAGTAAAACAGCCTGGCAATGCTGCTGATTGGTAGATTCTTTGATCTCAGGCTTTGAGAACTACTGTTGTTAGCAATAGACATGAGAAATGAATATTTCCATAGTTTATCAAAATATTTATGATTACTCTTACAAAATATTTGTGTAGTAATTATTAAAATGAAATATTTTTAGGATTATGTTTAAATTTTATTTGAATAGATTTTATTTTAGCTCTATGATAGCTTAACAATAATTTATTTAGATTTTGGACCAGGATTTTGCTAATCAAATTTTTTTTTAATGGCATTTTAATAATTGTCCAATAAGGAAAACGTTACTATTTTCATATTATATTTTCCTTTGGAAAATTTGAATATGATTTTTAAAGTATGTTTTTTATTTGTAAACTTGTACTTCTAATAAATCAATTACAATTTATAATATAGAATAAAGGTTTTAATACTAAAAATGTTGAAACTCAATTCAAGCTGCTTCTCTACTACTGCACTAAGGCATGCTGGGAATTCAGAAAGAATATTGTAATTGATATGTTTATGATATTCATAAAAACTTCAAGCATCAGAAGTGATAACTGGGCTGCAATCCATGGACCTTGAGTTCCAGAGTACTGAACAGAGCATGCTGGGAACAGTTTATAAGTTCAAGCATCAGATGTGAAAAACTGGGCTACAATCCATGGACCTTGACCTCCAGAGTCTGCCAATCTAGCACTGAGCAAAGCATGCTGGGAAATCCGAAAGAACATAGTAATTGAATGGTTTATTAAGTTCAACCATCACACAGTGACTGACCTGGTTTGCCATCCATGGACCTTGAATTCAGAGTCTGCCATTCTACCACTGCAGCAAAGCATGCTGGGAACAGAGTTCATAAGAAGTTCAAACATCAGATGTGAAAAGTTGGGCTGCAATCCACAGACCTTGAACTCCAGAATCGGCCACTGTACCACTGCTGCAAAGCATATTGGGAACAGATGTGAAGAGCTGGACTGCAATCCATGACATTGAGCTCGTCTGCCACTCTACCACTGCAGCAAAGCATGGGAACAGAGTTCATAGGAAAGTTCAAGCATCAGATGTGAAAAACTGGCTGCAATCCATGGACCTTGAGCTGCAGTCTGCCATTCTACCACTGAAGCAGAGCATTGTGGGAAATCAGAAAGAATATAGTAGCTGAATGATTTATTATTCAGGAATTTGTAAGAAATTCAAACATCAAAAGTAACAGAGCTGGGCTGCAATCCATGGACCTTGAGCTCCAGAATCTGCGATTATATCACTGTAGCAAAGCATGCTGGGAACTCGGAAAGAATATGGTAGCTGAATGATTTATTATTCAGGAATTCATAAGAAGTTTAAATATCTGGGTTGCGATCCATGGACCTTGAGCTCCAGTCTGCCACTCCACTACTGCAGCAAAACATGGGAACAGAGTTCATATGATGTTCAAGTGTCAGATGTGAAAAACTGGGCTGCAATCCATGGACCTTGAGCTCCAGAATCTGTCATTCTACCACTTAAGCAGAGCATTATGGGAAATCAGAAAGAATATAGTAATTGAATGGTTTATTACATTCAACCATCAGACAGTGACAAAGATATGACCAAAGATGTATGAAAAAGATTTATCACTTTTCACACTGATCCAACACTCATAGTAAATTACTACAGTTTAATTGACAAACATCAAGTTTGCTGCCCTCACAATGTTGACACAAATCACATAATGAAGGTATATGAATAATTTTTATTATTCATTAGACTAGAGATTAATTTTTTAAAAAGGGAAAAAACAATGAGAATTAAGGATTTTTCATCATTGCTCAATGGAAAATGTGTGATGTAAGAAAAATTAACAAAATATTTTTTTGACTGAAATTTATTTCTAAAATGTGAATGGATAAATTTGAATCTGTAAAATTCTGTATAAAATATTAAAACTGCATTTATAATTTTTAAGAATATTTCAAAAGACTTTATCGCAATGTCAGTAAGCTGTTAACGATTAGTTTCACAGGGAGTGGTTTTGGTATTAGTTGCAATTTTCTTTGTTAACATTGTTACAGTTTGTCCAGCGTTGTTAGCCAAGAGGTCAGTGCAGTCGCCTTGCAAGCAAGTAGTTGGTTGCAGACGGTTGTGGGTTCACCTCCCGCAGATGCTATGACATATGGAAAAAAAAACATTGTTCTTTTTAAAACTAAAACATATATAAATAAAATCAAAGTGCATACAAGAGGCGACTCAAAAATAACCGGAATTTTATAATAAAAGAATGTATATTTATTTTTAGGTGTTGCAATTTGAATCACTTTAAAAAGTATAGTATATTTAATATAATGCACTCATCAAAACCTGTTTGTCACTTTTCAGAGTAGTCCAGAAATACTTGAAAAGTGAGACGTTTTAATGCCTTAGTCATTTGCCCCCACCAGTTCTAAGTTTGCAAAAAAAAAAAAAAAATGGGACATTTTTTCATTCGAGAGATTAAAAAAAAAAAAATCTCACAAAGCAAGATCGTGTGAATATGGCTAATAGGTAATCTGGATCTTGATGAATTTAATTAAAAAGTGTTTCAGATTTAAAGCTTTAAGAGACGACACTTTGTTGTGGAGATTTCTCTCTTTTTCACGACAAAACAGGCTGTTTATTATTTACTGTACAACGTAAAGGATTCGAACTTGCAGATAAAATACTTGACCATTACAAACTAAATTTGAGAAAAAAATGTGATTTGCATAAAACAACAACAACAACAAAACAATAGCATTGTTTTGACTTTGGACTTCACTTGCGATGTTTTTTACTGGATGTGATAAATTTAACATTTCAATTAAATCACTCATAAACTTTT
This sequence comes from Epiperipatus broadwayi, assembly GCA_028023455.1. Classification (NCBI taxonomy): domain Eukaryota; kingdom Metazoa; phylum Onychophora; class Udeonychophora; order Euonychophora; family Peripatidae; genus Epiperipatus; species Epiperipatus broadwayi. The sequence continues at coordinate 349,214 of JAQFVV010012917.1, forward strand.
TTTTTATGAGATCAGCTTGCTTGTAATCTGTTTCATGCCTTAAAATTTTTTTCCTTGCTATTTTCTGTAAATGAAATTGTTTGAACATTTCAGCCATTATAAAAAAATTGACAAATACCCAAAATGCACTTTCAAAAAAATGTGCTATGTGACCCCTCAATTTCACATGGTGATGTCATTTGGCAGATTAATGCAGAACGGAGAACAATTCTAGTTATTTTTGGACCTCCCCCCTCCCTCAATATGTATATATTTTTAGTTTTAAATACTCTTATAATTATTGTGTAAAAATAATTAGAAATATTTGCATACATCTCTATTAGACAAGCTAACAACAAACATTATGAAGTTCCCGAAAGCACTAAGCAATTATAAACTTTGAATAAAGCTTCACAGATATGCATTTCAAGTGTAATATATAAATAATGAACCATAAGTGAAGTAAAACTAATCTGTTTAGTAAACTTTTGTTCCAAAAATTTTCTTAAGTAACCTCGCAAACTGGAGAACAAAGAACCAAAAACATCAAACCTTTAGAGGTAGGGCTGAACACATGTAGGCTGGAATATATATATATATATTGTACCGAGACAAAGTCGGTACAGGTATATACCCACACACACAAGCAAAGTAAATACTCTATTTTTTATTTATTTTCAATTTATGATAAAAATAAATGTAGTTTTCTTTCAATGCTTTATAAAATACACTATAAAATAAAATGTTAATATTTCTGATTAAATAATTTAAGGCTGTCATATAATCTACTATAATAATATTCTCTAAAAAATAAAATATAAAGCACCACTAATATGCCATTTTAAATCTCAATAAGTGATTGCTACTTGTATATGCCGGGGGGGGTAATTAAAAAGGGGTTTATTTTAAAATTATAACTATAGTGAAAGTTAAAAGCTTATAGAAGTGATTTTGAGATTAAATGCTCGACTTTTAAACTAATGTAAGTTAAATTGTTCTCTTAAAACACGCACACATGTATGTATAAAAGGTGAATAAGAATGAATTTTTCTAACTGAGATTGCAATGTGAGATTGCATAAACCTAAGATTGCCTCAAGCATATGGATTGAATGGACATTACGTAGGACACGGACCCCAACGACAACTCAAAGAATATTGAACTCTGGGTGGAGATTCGATCCTCAGATAATAACCAACCCATATAAATATGAGTCTTAGTCTTTGTCTTTGGTCTTTTACACTTTTTTTATGCTTATGCTTATAGTTTTTTTTGATTCCTACGGAAGCTACAACTAGAACTTTTCTCTTTTTTTTGCTATCCGGTTTATCCAATATGATCACTATGAAATTAACATTTAGAGCGTCGATCGTCATGATGGGCTAAGAAACCCTTCAGTGATTGATCGACGCTCCACCACCAGAACATCTCCACAGCTATGAATGATCAACAACAGTGCCGTCCGAACATCGTACTCCAATCAGTCCAAGGACGTTGTTCCGTTTAATATACAAGAATCGTCCAAACATACTACGCTGAACTTATATGAAATGAATAACCATTTATTATGGAAACATTATCCACCAGGTTCGAACCCTCACCAAATTAGAAGCAGCAGAAGACTACGCAAAATCCTAGGTAAACACTTTATTTTTTTTATGCTCCCATTCATTCTTTACGTAGACTTTAAAAGGCAATCTCATAATTAATTAAATTCGACTTTCGTAAATCAAAATATAAAATGATCCGTAATCCCTCATATTTGAATCTTATTATTTTAATCTCAACTTTCGTAAATAAAAAAATATCAGATGCTACATAGTTCCTCATATTTAAATCTTAGGACTTTTCCTGTTATGAACTTTGATCATAATTATTATTTTCTTTCGCAGATAAACTATAACACACACCTAATTTCAAAATGTAAAAGAAGGAAATATATTTTATCATCCATGTTTATTATGCATAATATGTTCTTTTCTGTGCGAGTGCGAGAATGCGTGTATGTGCGTGCAAATAAAGCTATTAATCAATGTTTCATTTTTTTATATTCAATAAATTCTTTTTTTATTTAAACAAGTCGAGCATTCCTCAAATCATTCTCTATAATTAAAATATGTTTTTTTAATTATTATAATCAGCATTTACTCATGCAATTAATTATTTTACTTTTAAATTTGTCTTTCTTGTATTTTTTTTTGTTGTTTTGTTTATTTCTTTAAATTTCATCGTGCCGTAAGTCACGATGTTTATTTATTATGTAGTTAAGATAGGTTTAAGAGTTGGGAGGGCCTATTATTAATAAGTATAAGTAAATGTCAATAAAGCTAGTGTGAATAATTCTATTGGACTGTATGATAAAGGGGGGTGATATTATAAGCTTCTAATTTTTTTTATATAATGATGCATAAACCGAACATTCGTATTAGTTGCAAATAACCAATGACCCGGTCCAATATTTGGACCGATCTGTTAATCAACCAAGCTTCTTCTCCGTTGGTTAGTATTGTGTCTTTTGCCAGAATAATAGTCTTGAAAAAAATTACATCGCGACCCTGAGTGACCCTTATTGGTCCATGCTGGGAGTTTGAGCTTATGGGCGGGGATTAGACTTCGAAATCGTTTTGATATGACGTAAGGTGATGCGAGAAATTAAATTGTAAATTAAATCATCGTATCTGGCGCCCCCTTGTATTGATAATGAACAACTATTGATATAGGAAAATAAATAAATCTTTACGCTATATCATGTTTGTTTCGGAGCTCACAATCCCTTTTAGGAACGGTTGAATAAGGCGACCGGTAACAATATATATATATATTGACCTTTACTGACTATTGGAAGATATTGATCTCTTCAAATTTTTTAAATTTAATTAACAAATCAATATTAATTTGGTTATAGTCTTGCTGTATAAAAAACTCTGGAAATATCTCTATAGATAGTCATAGAAGAGGGATTTAAAGTGGGAGAACTGTCTGAACTATATTCTGAAGTTAGTCATGTTAAATATTAGGCCTTGTAATCATAGAATTAATACTATTTTGATTCTATGTGTATATTCTACTGTTTATTGTTTACTAATATGCAAGTGTTATTTATCCATAGATTATGGGGGAGTTTGTTAATTTGGTTTAGATTTCATAGATAGATAATCAGGTAGGCACGCAGGCAGATAAAGTAAAACAACTTTTAAATTATCCAATGCAGGACAATGTAGCTTCTACAACTTGTATAGTGATACCATAATTAAGTTTGGAAAACGAAGATGGTGTGTAAGCAGTTCTTTAATCCTAAATATATTTATATCAACATTACATCACTTTATTCTTTGTTTGCAAAAATATATTAGAAATGAACAGCTTTCTACACTAGTGCCATCTATTGTAAGCTTATATAATGAATGGTTATCTAAACAGTTTATGATGTTTGGTTTATCAGTGAACACATGGAATTCAAATCTAAATTCAGTGTAGTTGTGCTTCTTAAAACCACCTTTAAATACATTTACAGTATCAAGCTAAAATCTGAATAATATACTGTATGGTAAGGTAAAGAATTGATGAATATATGTTGGTGTTAACATCATTATCCAGAGACGAAAGATGTCTATCATTTGGAAAAAAACTGAATTACTAAAAGATATAGTTATTGATCTGGAATCAGGTCCATATAATGATAAAAGCAGTTTGGCTTGGATTCAAAACCTTAGGGATTTTCTGAATTTAAGGCTTTTAATTTGATTATAGAAATGGCTTGGATTCAAAACCTTAGGGATTTTCTGAATTTAAGGCTCTTAATTTGATAATAGAAATGGAGTGGTTGCCCGATGCATATAATCATCTCAGGTTTGATATCAACTCCTTGTTGATAAAGATAAAAATCATAATCCAGTCTGAAAATGGGGTTAAAATACCCATCCGTCTGGAAATCACTGATTATTCAAGCTTACAATAGGGGGCACTGGAGAGCTTTTGTTTCTGATACATGTGTATATATACACACACTTTAATGATGGATATGCGTTTTATTATTGTATGCAGCATTTAAGACCTTTTAATTACTTCCAAGATATTTTAAAATATGTTATTATTCGTGCAAATACGATGTACTGCATTTATTTCACATTGGGCTTCATAGATGGTGCTCTAGTACACGCTATATAATAAATAACTATCGATGTATTATATTATAAAAATTTTGTTTTATATCTGTATAATCAAGTTGTTTTTAAAAATGAAGTTCATGTTATTATAAATTAAAATTTAAAGATTGATTTTGATGTTCTACTTTCTATTCGTTTTTTAAAAGTCTTCTCCTTTAAGACAAGACAAGAGAATGATAATAGAGACGATGCAACCTCTTCTTTTGACAATACCATTTTCTCTGTATTGTGGATATGTAAGATTCATTTTTCTTTGTGGGGGGAAAAAAAATCAGCCGATGTACTTATTACCTTTAAGAAATATCGCAAATCTTCTTTAAATGTCAAATCTGTGAAAATAAATTGTTTTGTTCAGGTGATAAGAATATCTAGCATTAGTAGAAATAAAGTGATTTGTACTGAACTTGCAGTATGATAGATTTATGATCTTGAAAATGATAAAGAAATGTAACTAAAGAAAACCTATATGTCAGAAATATGACATTTAAAAATAACACATCTGCGCAGCTGAAAACATCTGGTGTCTTGCCTTTTGACTGTTGAGACGCACGGTAAATATATATGTACTGTGGACCCCTAAACCAGCGTCACGTGACTATCTGCTCTGTTTAACATATGACGGTCTACATAAGAACATATAATTATTGGCTTGCTGTAATATAATTATAGTCTTGGGTTTAAAGCTCAAAAATATGTTTGTGGTGGTCGAGAGGTCAGCGACAGCTGTTTTGCAAGCAGTTGTCCCGGGTTAGCGGGTTCGCTTCCCCGCCGATGCTATGACACGTGAGAAAAAAACAACAACTAAAGTCTAAAAAGTAGCTGCAAGATGCGAAAGATATTAGAGCCAAACTATCAGTTATATACTCCCTAGAAGAGTTTTTGGATACGATAGCATTCCCATGTAGTAGCCATTAATGCGTCTATGGAAGACTCCTAGGTAGCTCTGGAGCTATTATTAACATGTATAAATGCTTGTTTGTATAGAAAACTCCTTTGTTAATAAATTCGTGTTTTGTTAGCTGTTTTTTTCCCTTTTTTTTTTGGAAAACAAAAATAATACATTCTACACATTTAAATTTTTAATGGATTTTTTTTTTTCAATTCTAATGTTCATATATAATGAAAAATTTATTTTGTTTGAATATACATTACATATTATTATCTAAAAATAAAGATTCAGGAAAGTTGATATTTTTCATACAACTAAAACATTATACATTAAAAAAAAAAAATTGAGTAAAAAATTTAAACATTTATTTTAAAAAAAATAAAAAGCAGCTACAAATCTAATAGCTAAATTAAAAAAACTGATATTTTGAACGTTTGAAAAATTAAAATTAGTCAGTATTAAAATCTTGAAACCTTGCTCAGCACACTTTCGACATGTGTGCAAATAATGAATCATTTAGATTATCTAAAACGTTTTTTTTTTTTTAGTAAATAATTAATTTGATAGTGTCTTATTAATCCATTATGTTTCATTATGGTCTAAACCTATCTTTGTAAGTATGATCAATAGTCACGAGATGGCGTTGCCAAGAAGTTCCCCAGAAGTAGGAAGACATGCATTACATGCAGATGTTTGGTCGGCAAAGGAGGCAATTCAAAGAGAAATGGGATGGTCAAGTTTTTATATGAGAGATGCCAAAAAGCAAAATGGAAATGTTCTGCAGATTACCCTTTATGGATAATAAAGAGAATAGTCAAAATTGTATTTAATTGGGTTATGAGCAAAGGGCAGACAACAAGATGGGAAAGAAAAATAATACGATATGCAGAAGATGTGGATAAAGAATTTATGTCAGTACACTTATACAAAAGATGGGATGATTGTGTTAGGAGAATTGTTGAGTGTTATAATGGAAAAGAATGGGGTAGAAGAATAGATGCATTAATAAAGAATAGAGAGTTGATGAGATGGAGAACTAGTAGGGAGAATTAAAAAGAGTTTAAACATATATAGAAATAACAGATTATTGGATGTAAATTAATTTATGATAATAGCAATGAAAGTAATTTACTGTTTAAGGCTCAAACAGAAGCTGTAGCAACAAGGGAATATACACATAATTGGAAAAATGTGGGTGATATAGTCTGCAATGTGTGTAAGGAAGGCTTAAAAAACGTAAGACATCTGTTAATTGAATATAAATTTCTGCAAGCAGAAAGGGTACAATTAATGAAGTTGTGGAAGAATAAATATAAACAAAGTGATTATACTGAGGGTGGGTTCTTGATTTTTATAATGTGTTTGGGAAAAGATTTGTAAGGGTGAATTAGATATAAAGGTCATGAAGTTGACAAAGATTATATTATGGAAATGGGATGGAGTAGGATAGTAGAATATGGGCAAATGTTAGGGCAGGGAATGGAAAGGGAAGGTAAAGTGGCTAACAGGTTTCTGTGGGCATTAGGGCTAAGAGATTCCTGACTCCAAATAAGGAGTTCACAGTGCATCACATTGCATCAATTGTTTTTGGCTGTTGGCCTTCAATAACACTCGATTGCCAATCTCTATAGAGAATTTTACTTTCTTTATTCAATGTAATGATATGCGATGATTTAAATATCTGGGGTTTTGAATTGAGCCAACTTATTTGTTCAACTATATGGATCTGAAGATAGATTTAGCAGCTCTATATTTTATCAATCTGAATTATAAGATCTTGGTAGGCATATCAGATTTCTACTTCAAAAGCCATAATTCACTATGAAGCATCCTAACTTCTTCAAAATTCAATCTGAAAATGCAGAAAAACAAAAACTGCAGCTATGAAGTATGTGAATGTGGAAGGATATATATATGCGAAATGAGTCAACACAGTGGTAACTGATTAAAAGAACACACAAGGATATATATCTGCAAAATGAGTCAACACTCTGGTAACTGATTAAAAGAACACACAAGGATATATATCTGTGAAATGAGTCAACACCCTGGTAACTGATTAAAAGAACACACAAGGATATATATCTGAAAAATGAGTCAACACACTGGTAACTGATTAAAAGAACACACAATAATGATTAAAAAGGAGCAGCCAAATGTATCTAAAATCATGCATCAATAAACATGTTAAATTGGAAAAGATGAGTGAACATAGAGGAAAAAAGTAATAAGTAAGAAGATTTAAAGGAGTTTCTCACATAAAAATTTATAATATTTGGAAAACATTCTTCGAACTGGTTCTTAAGCAAAATGGAAGTCAGGATGACCATCATAGGTAAGTTATATCCTATTTCTACTGATCGCTATCTTTGTCAGAATAGCCTAATTGTTAGTGTGTCACCCTAAATTCAGTATTTTTGAAATCTAAAGGCACCAAGTTTGGAGTTCATGCTAGTACTGCCACTGGTCAGGTCACCAGTATCTGAAGAAAAGAAGAAAATAATACCACTGAAGTGTTGTTGTTTACTAACCTATGTGGTACTAATAGTAGATGAAAGTATTTCAAAAGTTTCAATAAAGTTTGAATGTTTCTAAAGACATTTAACAATTCTAGATGATAGAAATAGTCCAACATGTAATCACAAGTTAAACGCCGTCACCACAAACTTTCAGACAAACACTTTCTATATCAAATATTTATTATTTTGGTTGTTGTTATCCTGAACCTTTTAAGATGGAAATCCTTGCAGCAACATCTATCAATTTCAACTGTTTGTCTTCCTATGTTTAAAGGTGGTTATAACTAATATATTCTCATTTATTTCTCTCCTGTATCTTAGATAACATATACATTGCAATCTTAGTTATTTCAATATTAAAAAACCACTTCTTCACCAATAGTGTTGCTTGCTTCACTTCCATATCAAATCATTCCTTTCTTACTGATTATGCTGTGGTGTATGTAAGTCTGTTGGATAATTATAATATCAATTTTTTAATTGGGATCTAATTTTAAGATTTGGAAAAAAAATCCTAATAGACTTTTATGGTCAACCTTGCCGATTTCCAAATGCTTTAACCATATATATAATATTAGACATTACCAAGAAATCCATTTACTTCCCATTCACCCTTAATATTAAAAGAACTCTTAAATAAAACAAGGCAAAACTCTCTATACAGTAGTGCCACCCTGTGCCAAACAGAGTAATCAATGGATGCCAGAAGGCTTGTGTATAAAATCCCTATCTCGTGCCTACTCATCCAATATCCCCAGACTAGTTTCTGGCTTGTGGCCATCATCAGTGAGGATTCTTGGATCTGAGAGCACTGCACCTAGATCTTAGAATCTAATGCAACACTCCAGCAGCCACCTTTTAACTCTACTTTACTACAAAACTATGAGAATGAAATTGAAAACACAATATTTTCAATCTAAGCTCAATAGCTTATATAGTCATATGGGTCTGAACTTAATTCAGCACCCATACATTTTGGTGTCTTTGGTTCTTAAACAACCATAGCCACCAAGTCTTCTGGCATCCATTGATTACTCTGTTTGGCACAGGGTGGCACTACTGTATGGAGAGTTTTGCCTTTGTTTACAACAATTATGTGCTATTATAGAGATGGTGATCATGTGATGTTTAGTGGTTTAACTCTTCAGTAAGTTAATTGCTTCAGATTAATACATTTCCGGTAATAAAGATTCTTTAATTCTGCCTTTGATTTCATTTCTTTCAAAGAAGACAACCTTAGCTTCATCAAAATTAATAGTGTGGCCTGTATCTTTTTCATGGACATACAAAGCAGAACTAAGATATTTATTTCTAATCCTACTTTTATGAACCTTTATTCTTTCATTTAAACTCAAACCACTCTGATCTATGTAAACCTTCTTACAAAAACAAGGGTTAAAATACACTACACCAGGAATAGTCCTCCTATCAAAAATTTCTTTTGTATTATTTAATAAATTATTCATATACCCATTTTCCAAGCAATTCTTTTATTTCCAAACAAATTGCTATTCTAACATACAATTTTATAAGAAGACAATTTAAATGGCAAAGAAATAAAATCATATTTTTCTCTATCCTTTACATCCTTACCAATATTACTATTAAATAAAATACTTTTAACAAATTTATCAGAGTAGCCAAGCACTCAAATACTCTTTATAGAATTGGCCTTTCTGAAACAAAGCTACGCCACTAGAATTATTTAATTTATTATTCCTATAACAATAATTTCTTAAAGCAGCTACTTTATGAGATATAGACTGATAGCTATCAGTTTTAATTATAGACCTTAATTCTTTACTTTTAACAAAATGACTGCATATTAAACAATTAGTCTTTACATTTCTAATCACTAAAAGATCTAAAAATTTGAACTAAACAAAATCAATTCCCCCACCTTCTAACACATATCTTATAGAAGGATCAAAACAATTAAACTCATTTACAAATTTCTTTATTTATCATTCTCAACTACATACAAACAATCATCAACATATCTAACAAATAACTTTAAATATAAACAATTCTTTTTAATAATAATTCACTCCTCCAAATAATTAATATAAACTGAACACACTAAAGGAGAAATAATATAACCTATTATCCACCCTTCCTTAATTTTATAAAAATTACCTTTATAAGTAAAATACATAGAATCTTCCAATAATAAAAGCAAATCTTTAATTACTTTAATTTTATGGTATTTTTGATAAAGAACTTTGCTTAACCAACACAGACATAAGAACATCAATACCGCTTAACCTATCAACAGACTGATCATATATTCAATATATAAATTGCCAAATACCCCGTTACTTTATATTTTAAAATTATTAATCTTATCAAAAGCCTCAAAAGAAGAAGAAACTGTGTAATGAGCAAAATCAACAATTTGTTTTATAAAAATTATTCAAGAATCTAGAAATACCCTCTACAACACTACCTGTAAAATCAAAAATAAATCTTAAAGCAAAACCATCTTAATGAATCTTAATATTCACAAACATCTTAGCTGATATGAAATCATTTTCTGCTTTGTATGTCCATGAAAAAAATACAGACCACACTGAAACGGTAAGATTCGCATTCGAATCTTAAGTTTCACCTTTTTCTATCGTCTCTCACCCACCACCCTCTCCTACCCAAATTTAAACTTTTTGGTATCGAATTGTGTGCATAGCAATATTAAAAATATCAATATATGTAAAATTCACCGTAAAAACACATTTCGATAACAAAATTTAAAGCAATAAATAAAAATAAATGATGTAATTTGTATTTCTCTTTTAGTTATATAAAAATATATAATTTTAACAATTTATTTTAAATTATAAAGTTCGTTATTTATTGCTGTGTTTAAATTTCATATTTAATAATAATTTTAGAAATCTGATTGTAATTTAAGTAAAAGTAAAAATAATTGTATATTCCCTTTTGTATTTAAAATTTTGAAAGTAACTGGTCGGTGAGAGATAATAGATTAATTAAGAAGAAAAATTCCCTAAAATCTTTAATTACAAAATGTAAAGGTAAAAATAAACCTGAACAATAGAAATGCAGCTTTCTATATAAATTAAACTTACAAGAATGCATTGATTCTCCTCGGGGCAAATGAATGTATCCAAAAATAAAATAGAACAAAAGTGAAAAGATAAGATCAAAGAAAGGAGGACATTTTGAAATTTGCTAAGAACTTTTAGTAAGACTTTAGCTGTGCTCTCAATCAGTTGAGAGGCTCCAAAAATCTTAAATTAGTTTACCCACCACAGTATGTTCGAGTATAAAGCACCCAGACTATTCTCCCCCCGGAGATGGTCGATCATATGCCGAACCTTCACATGTGCCCTCCATAAAATCAACCAAGAAGATCTGCCCAAACAATTAGAAAGCTGCTGCTAAAATAAATGAATAACCTAAATGCTGGAAAGAACTGCTACTTCTGAACTTATGAACAATTTGCTACTGACTACTGAATCTGAAAACTTCGTATAAAACAGGTACCTGTACCCAAGCCCTAGAGTACTCTAAATAATAATCACACTATAGCTCACTCGTCGGCGTCATTCATGCAGACATCGTAAACAGTAATTTAAAGTGAGTGGTCTATCCTCACGCTTTCACTTCCAGTACTTAAGATTTGCCCATATATAAGCATTTGGGTTGGATAGAATAAGTGGATTCATTTTATTCTTTCCTAAATACTATATCTTGTGTTGGGAGTCAAAGTATTCATTTATTATTAACACTCGTAAAAAGTGCATGCACAATAGCTTGACAGGCTGTTCTTTAATGTATTAAAATTATAAATTGTAAAACTGTGAATTTAATGATTAATTTATTATATAAATTTCTTTAATAATCTAGCTTGCCTAATTCTATCTTTCTTGGGTACGTATTTCTAAATTTCACATTTTATTATCTAATTATAGCATGCTTATAAGATTTCCGACCGGACCTTGCTAAATTTAAATATAGATTTTAATCAAGATGGTTGCCATCTTGTCCAGCGACCTATAATATATTTCTTTTATATACTCCTGTTGGTTAGTCAGCTTGGAAATCTCCATAATTTTCTAAATGCAAATCCATGATTGCTTGAAACAGTGGATCCTCATTAATATTTACTTCTATAAATTACTTAATATTTTCATATAAATTAACATGCATTCAATGCTTCATTTATTGTAATGCAGGGTCTACTACTTAGCAAATGGCTGATATATTAGTTATTAATACTCAACCAGCTTACCTATTGCTTTTATATTTTATTAAATTTTAAGTAATAATTCTGTAAATCACATTTCTTTGAGATTCAGAAACGTTCTTTACTAAATGTTGATGATGTAGGGCCGAGTTATAAAATATATTAAATCTTAACAGAATAGTCCGTAAATTATACATGTGTTACGTTTTAGAGACACGATGACCTATTATAAGCCTTGGATACTCTGGATTCTATAGGATTTAAATTAATCCCAGTCGTCCTACACAAATGGACAATAAATGTTCTTGTAGGGCTTGACGTCATCATGCAGTCAGGAAGTAATCATGGTATGAACCACTTGCCCCTGATTATGCTTATATGACACCTTACCTCTTTGGGCCTATGGCAAATGCCATCCCATTGTTCTAAACTCACCCACAGCTTCGCAGTTTTAATATACTACCACCCTCATATTACCTTTCTAGACATACCACGTGTTTTTCATTATTAACTTTATTACTCAATATATAACTTTGTCTCTGCATTAGTGACATAACTCACTCTCAAATAAATGCCTGTCCACAGTAATTAATAAATATCTTCTTTAATTAAATAAATGTGTTCGCCACTATGATTATTAATCCTACTTTAGACTCTTGCATTGCAAAGATATAAATCCTGAAGGCATGCTCTTGAAATACTTGCTCGAGAATTTAGGTAGCTAGATTACATCAACCAAATAAATGTATCTCATTGTAAAATATAACGGTATCGGAAATGCCGCTACTGAGATTTTAAATATACCAAAATATTATTGGTTAAATGATTTCCTATAAAATAATTTAAATAAATAAATATATATCTTTGTAAAATATAACAGTATCGGAAATACCGCTACTGAGATTTTAAATATAATAAAATATTATTAATTAGATGATTTAGTATAAACTGTTTTAAATAAATAATTTCAAACTATATGTCTGATGTTACATCTTTATTTATTCGATACCCATTCAGTATAATATTTCCTCGATTCTGTAAAATATAAATGTTTAATATTAGTGTTATTATTGGCTAACTTGAAAATAAAGTCTTGAATCTCTTGTATCTCTATGGCCACCGTGCCTAAAGAAATATTTACTAATGTAGCATCAGATGCGTTGTTTCGTAGATTGTATTGTGGAACCGATAAACTATGTTCGAACTCAGTACTACTGGTGGCTTCACTACCTTTATAGTGCTGCAGTTCTGTGTGGTGGTCAAATTCTGCACTATGTTAATGAATCATACGATTCTGACTTACAACACTATTAATTTTGATGAAGCTAAGGTTGTCTTCTTTGAGAGAAATGAAATCAAAAAAAGAATTAAAGAATCTTTATTATTAAAAATTTATTATTCAGAAGCAAATATATTAATTTATTAAGTGCAGCAGATTGTATAATAATAACATGAAAGGCTGAAACCTTTGACAGATGTGTCTTCAAATGCTTATATGACAGCCAATCAAATGTAATAATGACTGCACAAGGAACTCTCAATTCAAAACACAAGGCAGAGATTTTATGAGAAAAAGATTATTCCATTTTCTGCTCTACTTAAATTTATCTATAAATAAATCAGACTCATGCATTTTGAACTAAGAGCATGAAGCTTTAAACACCTTCACATTTAATTCACTAAATATTATATATAAATAAATAACATGAAATCTTTCAATTTACTATGCAGTAATTTTCAAATCCAATGAATTGATAGAAACCAATGTAAATATATTAATTTATTAAGGGCAAGAAGATTATATAATAATAGTGTGAAAGGCTGAAACCTTTGCAGATGCACCTTAAAAATGCTTATAAGACAGCCAATCATAATGACTGTCAAAGTTTCAGCCTTTCACATTATTATTATATAATTTGCTTGCACTTAATAAATTAATATATTTACATTTGTTTCTATCAAGTCATTGGATTTGAAAATTACTTTGAAATGTAAAGGTGTTTAAAACTTTATGCTCTTAGGTTAAAATACTTGAGGCTGGCTTATTTATATATAAATCTAAGTAGAGAAGAAGGTGGAACCATCTTTTTCTCGTAAAATTTCTGCCTTGTGTTTTGACTTGAGATTTCTCTGTGCAGTCATTATTACATCTGATTGGCTGTCTAATAAGTATTTTTAAGGTGGATCTGTCAAAGGTTTCAGCCTTTCACATTATTATTCTGAAGCAATTAACTTATTTAAGAGTTCTTTTAATATTAAGGGTAGATGGGAAGTAAATGGATTTGTGGGTAATGCTTAATATTATATATATTGTGTAGTTTTTGTAGTTCTTTACACTTGAGAAGTCTGCTTGTAGCAGTGAAATCTTTGGTTGTGATTTAATTATTTTTTCCTTGACTAGTCTGGTTGAATTTTGGATTTGGGGTAATTTTAATTATTTATTGACTAGTTTAGCTTTATGCTTGTAATGTTTATAAAATACTATATACACTTTAATCGAACACTTTACAATGCAATACATAATATAAAATAGAATTTATTCTTTCTTGTTTACTGTTTCAACTGTCAAGCAGTCATCATCAGAACCACATCATTTATTTACATATAACCATATAATTAATGCTTATCTGTGCTTGATTTGAGAATACTGAATGAATTTAAGATGACAAATAGTAGTAATATTTTTTTATAGCAAGTAATGTGAATTATTTGATATTGTTTGCTGGCTTATAATTTGCTTTTTTGGAACCATTTACATTATCAATGAGTAGTTTTTTTTTAAAAAAAAAAAAAGAAAAAAACAATCTAAAATAGCCTATTGCAGGTAATTATTTCTTTAATAATCCTTCACAGAGAAATAGAAGAAATTATGTTTATTAGGCTTGTTAACTGCCAGTTAGTGAAAGTTATGACCCCTCACCTGGTTTCATTTTTTGATAACCAGATAGCCATTTACTGACCAATAATTGCCTGAATGGTTAGATTGGTTATGACATAGTTACTTGATAAAATGTTCCTTCTTTATATGTAAATCCTTAGACATCTGAACATAATTTCAAAATTTCATTTGGTCTGGAACCCTGAATTATATGCAGGGCAGGTAAAGGCTTGGATGCTACATATATAAAGTTTGCAATTCACTTATTTTGATGCAGCTTGATGCAATACCTGGATTCGAACTTTAACAGATTGCATGCTATTCACCGTATCACAAAGGTATGTTGCATACATTTGCAGTTCTCTTATTTTTATTACCTTTTAATAATTTATAAAATATTGTAAGCATTTTGGTAATTGTATTCAAAAATAATCTTTTTTTTTTTGTTAGTTTGTCTTACAAAATGTAACGAAAACACAAATATAGTATGACATTAATTAACTATATTAATTATTACTTTTGTATATGCTAAAATGGCATAGGTAAGAATAATATTTTAGAGGGTAATGTTTTTGTTTTGTAACCTAATCTCATCACTATCCATTTCAGATTCATTTCCATGGGAAACTAATTGTATATATCAGCAAGTTTACGATTTACAAATATGAAGGTTAGCGTTTAAAGAAGTAGAGTTGTTAAAGACGAGAGAAAAAAAGAAAGGGATGTCTGTGTTGGGTTTATAGGTAGTTATGAAATATCCAGATTGAAGATTGATGAATAATCAGTTTTATTAATGAGCATTTTTACGCTGAAGATGATGATTATAATGTTTGAGATAAAGTGAATTTGATTTAATAATGAATAAATCTATATATAAAAACTCGTATGAAATTTTAAATGTATGGAGTCTATATAAAATAAGCAGACTATTTATATATTTTTAATAGCAACCAAAGGTCACGTGACTTTTTCAATTTTCTCTTTAATTGTTCTTGAAAGCATATAATAAAAGTAATTCGAGAAAGTTGCTGATTTTAGTTATTGTAGCTGAAGAGTGATAAGAGCCCACTATAGGTATAAAACGGGTTTCCAAAATGCATCTCTACAATATACAATCCTTTTCCTCCCACCAGTTACATCATCTAGTCTAAGTATTAGTAATCATTAGATGTGGAATGATAGTACTTAATAAATTCTTATCCAGTACTAATGTCCTTTCCAATATTCCCAAACTAGTTTCGAGCTTGTGGCATTTATCAGTAATGAGCTTTAGATCTTGAAACTGTGCAATGGACTTTCTTTCTAGCAGCCATCATTTATCTCTCTGGTTTACTATCAGGCAACCAGACCAATTTGAAAAAAATATTAATGTCTTCAATCCAAGCCAACTTTCTTCTACAATCATATAGATCTGAAAACAAATCAGTATCTATTTATTATGATATTCTCAATTTTTAATAAATATGGGCATCTTTTTACTTTGGCCAGAATTGGTGTAAAACTAACAATATACATCATGTGACTACAGATTACACAATACTTTTCTGCAGCAAATTTCTTACACTGATTAGTGAGAAAAAAATAATTTGCAGTTAAACAGCATTATATAAACTGGAATCAAATTATGTTTATTGTTTTTATACATCAATCCTTACTAAAGAAAAAAAAGTGCCAGTAATTATTTAAAGCTGAGGCTACTATAATATATAGATGCAAACTGATATCAGATCTATATGGTCATACAAGAAAATTGGCTTATATAGAAAACAATATATATATATTGTAACCGGTCGCCTTATTCAACCGTTCATATAGGGATTGAGAGCTCCGAAACAAACATGATATAGCGTAAAGCTTTATTTATTTTCCTATATCGATAGTTGTTCATTATCAACACAAGGGGGCGCCAGATACAATGATTTAATTTACAATTTAATTTCTCGCATCACCTTACGTCATATCAAAAACGATTTCGAAGTCTAATCCCGCCCATAAGCTCCAACTCCCAGCATGGACCAATAAGGGTCACTTAGGGTCGCGATGTAATTGTTTTCAAGACTATTATTCTGGCAAAAGACACAATACTAACCAATGGAGAAGAATCTTGGTTGATTAACAGATCAGTCCAAATATTGGACCGGGTCATTGGTTATTTGCAATTAATACGAATGTTTGGTTTATGCATCATTATATAAAAAAAATTAGAAGCTTATAATATCACCCCTTTATCATACAGTCCAATAGAATTATTCATACTAGCTTTATTGACATTTACTTATGTTTATTAATAATAGGCCCTCCCAACTCTTAAACCTATCTTAACTACATAATAAATAAACATCGTGACTTACGGCACGATGAAATTTAAAGAAATAAACAAAACAAAAAAAATACAAGAAAGACAAATTTAAAAGTAAAATAATTAATTGCATGAATAAATGCTGATTATAATAATTAAAAAATATATGTTTTAATTATAGAGAATGATTTGAGGAATGCTCGACTTGTTTAAATAAAAAAAGAATTTATTGAATATAAAAAAATGAAACATTGATTAATAGCTTTATTTGCACGCACATACACGCATTCTCGCACTCGCACAGAAAAGAACATATTATGCATAATAAACATGGATGATAAAATATATTTCCTTCTTTTACATTTGAAATTAGGTGTGTGTTATAGTTTATCTGCGAAAGAAAATAATAATTATGATCAAAGTTCATAACAGGAAAAGTCCTAAGATTTAAATATGAGGAACTATGTAGCATCTGATATTTTTTTATTTACGAAAGTTGAGATTAAAATATTAAGATTCAAATATGAGGGATTACGGATCATTTTATATTTTGATTTACGAAAGTCGAATTTAATTAATTATGAGATTGCCTTTTAAAGTCTACGTAAAGAATGAATGGGAGCATAAAAGAAATAAAGTGTTTACCTAGGATTTTGCGTAGTCTTCTGCTGCTTCTAATTTGGTGAGGGTTCGAACCTGATGGATAATGTTCCATAATAAATGGTTATTCATTTCATATAAGTTCAGCGTAATATGTTTGGACGATTCTTGTATATTAAACGGAACAACGTCCTTGGGCTGATTGGAGTACGATGTTCGGACGGCACTGTTGTTGATCATTCATAGCTGTGGAGATGTTCTGGCGGCGGAGCGTCGATCAATCACTGAAGGGTTTTCTAGCCCATCATAACGATCGACGCTCTAAATGTTAATTTCACAGTGATCATATTGGATAAACCGTATAGCAAAAAAAAGAGAAAGTTCTAGTTGTAGCTTTCGGAGGAATTTAAAAAAACTATAAGCATAAGCAAAACAAAACAAAGAATGTAAAACGACTCTAAAGACAAAGACCAAGACTCATATTTATATGGGTTGGTTATTATCTGAGGATCCAATCTCCACCCAGAGTTCAATATTCTTTGAGTTGTCGTTGGGGTCCGTGTCATACGTAATGTTCATTCAATCCATATGCTTGAGGCAATCTTAGGTTTATGCAATCTCACATTGTAATCTCAGTTAGAAAAAATTCATACTTATTCACCTTTTATACATACATGCGTGCGTGTTTTAAGAGAACAATTTAACTTACATTAGTTTAAAAGTCGAGCATTTAATCTCAAAATCACTTCTATAAGCTTTTAACTTTCACTATAGTTATAATTTAAAATAAACCCCTTTTTAATTACCCCCGCGGCATATACGAGTAGAAATCACTTATTGAGATTTAAAATGGCATATTAGTGATGCTTTATATTTTATTTTTAGAGAATATTATTATAGTAGATTATATGAAAGCCTTAAATTATTTAATCAGAAATATTAACGTTTTATTTTACAGTGTATTTTATAAAGCATTGAAAGAAAACTATATTTATTTTTATCATAAGTTGAAAGTAAATAAAAAATAGAGTATTTACATTGCTTGTGTGTGTGGGTATATACCTGTACCGACTTTGTCTCGGTACAATATATATATATTCAATTTGGCAGCTTTGCAATAAAACTAATGGATCAAAGATGCATACTGGAAAAAATGTGTAATGGATTCGAAAAATCCAAATACACTGTTCCAAAATCCAAAACTTTTCATTGATGAAAGCCACAAGTTAGAAATTTGTCATGAATATTGAACAGATTTATTAATAAGCATTACTGGCTGACATTTATTGATTTTTAAAGCTTACACTAGATGGCATAACAGTGGTGTGAGAAAAAAGATCTTGCTGCTGAATAACATTGAGTAAGCTAGAATCACATTTTATTTTTGTCTTAGATACATAACTATAAATATTTTTGGAAATTTTATGCTATAATAATGTAAAGGAATTAAAGATCTAGATGCCTAAGTTTGAATCCTGTCTTGTTGCTGAAGGTAAAAACTAGAAACTTATCTGAGGATACACAGACAATACCATTTATATCTAGTATTTTGTTATTACTTAGGCTTGTACTAGATGGCTCTGAAGTAGTATGAAGCGATTTGCTTATATGTTATATGTCTTTTGGACAATACATACACATGAAGAGAGATGCCATTTTTTTTCTGATAAATATTGGTGTGTTTTATAATCAGATGATTAGGAAGATGAGTAGCATTTTCTGCCATGTTTTTTAAATCCATATTTATCAAGGTAAAAGTGAACTGGAACATTATATATCAGCTTAGGAGATGAAGTGACTGTTTGGAATGTAGAATGAATATAGATCTTATCAGTATTCATGTAATCTTAACAACCTTGAAACTATAATCCTTTCTTATTGAACCATGAGAGACCCATGAGACTATGATATTTTCCTCCAATGATAGTGAACCTACAAATGTATTCTCAAGAAGAAATATTCTGGCTGATAGAGCAGTCGTATATAAATCTTTCCGATAGGCTTTAGAATATAAAGGTTGATCAGTTCCTCTACTTTTGATTCTAATTTTTCATTACACAGTTATACTAGAAGCCAAATGATTGATAATAGTATTTTACCCACAAATGTTTTGTTTGTATAACTTATAATGGATTACCACAGTAGTTATATTAGTGTTCAAATTTTTGTTGACTTCTGAAGTCATTTTCTCCAGCATAGTTTTATATTTTGATTGCAGCCCTTTTTACTCCTTCTTGTTTTTCTTTGGCCACAACTGGATTTTGTAGATATCATTTTCTCATCTTTTGTCATTATCGTCAAAACGATTAGTTTAGAAATGTTAAACAAGTCATCAGGTATAAATGTCAAGGCGTAACTCATAAGGTATATCCCATTTAACGCTTAAACTGGCTAACTATTTTTTGTACAAGCTTGTGAAACTGGTGTCAATGTTCTATAACAGGGGTGTCCAACAAGTCGATTGTGACCCACCGGTTGATTGCAAAGCCATTTTTGGTCGATCGAGAGGCCAATCTGGCAAGAGCTGTCGGGTAACGAGTGAAACAAATTAAGTCAAGATTTTCAAGTTTTTTTGTTATTTTTGTTTTTGTTCTAAATTTTTTTTCAATTCTAGGTAGGTGAAGTCCACTAAGCCATATCATTATTGAAAATAATATTTTTAATCTTGATTTAATGTAGCTAATTGGTTCCCTCCACTTAGACTACACCTATGACAACAAGTCAATTTCAACACATTTTTAAATAAAAAGTAGATCTTATGAACACAAAAGTTGGCCACCCCTCTTCTATAAGATACTGTTTATCATCTTGTTAGAATTATATTTGAATAAAGGCTATGTTGCTATATGTTTTAATTTTTGTGCTACAATATTATAAAAATATGTCTTTCTCTTTAAAGTCTTATAGAGCAAACTGATAAAATCATTATCATCATCTTTTCTTTAGTGTAAAGACTAGCTTTTTATAAAAATATCCCATAATTTTTAATTTTCTAAGACTGATTAAGGCACCATGGATTTGAGTTTCAATGCCTTTTTGTGGTTAATCTATGAACTTAAAAAATGTCTTTCTCTTGGTTATTTCCCAGATATCTTTTTCCTTTCTATATTTCTGAGTAAGTTGGATTTTCAGAAGTATATATTAATATCTTATAAGGCATTAAAATCTAACATGAATCGATAAATGGATATCTAGCTGTCCTTAGTAGGGAGTAAGACAAGGATGAAAAAGTAGTCAAACTGTCACTTCCTGTCAATTGGAAAGTCTGGTGGGTATTACCTTCTCCTTCACTACATAACTACTTATCGTTCTTTCTCATCTTTGGCTGTATATTTATTATTACAACCCTCCACAAGATATTAAAAGTGGATAGAAACCAGTACACTACAGAAATATTATTTATTTTGTGGATAATCTCTAGTCTAATGAATAACTAATAAAAATTATTAATAAACTTGCATTAAGTGGTTTGGATCAAAGTTGTGAGATTAGTAAATTTACACATCAATTAAACTGTAGTAATTGGCTATCTCCATATACACCTGGGTCTCGTTTTACACAATAGATAGGTTCCTCAGAAAACACGCGCGAACGAAATTGCGCAAAAATAGACGTAACTTACCTTGAAAAAGGGGGGATACGGACTGTGATTTTTCAAAAGTTGCATAAAAGCAAAGCACCAACGTAAAATTACATTAAAATTCGTGAAAAAAAAAAAAAAAATAAGGAAATAAAATATGACTAATAAAAAATTTCAAATTTGAAAACAATTGATACAAGACAAACTTTTTTTAACTATAATATTTAATTTTATTCAAAATAATATATTTTTATGCATAATTTACAGTACAGTAATTTACATTTTTTTATACACGTTGTAATTATTATCGATATTTGCCGACAAACAGGTTTGTTTGTAAACTGGTAAAAAAATCAGATTCTTCACATGGGAAATACAACTAGCGCCAACTTCACTCTCATGTTGTGTTAATTGTTTTCTGGTGATAACATAATTAGTAATTAATCTTTGAGATGATGATTTTATTAATTGTTTATGAAGCTCGCGATATCCAGACATACAATCATTTAGTTCTCGTTGGAATTTAAGAGCACGTTCGTGATTAGTATCATTAATAAGAAAATAATTAAAAATAAACTTGCGGACACTAAATGATTAATAATTGATTACGTTCTTTTTTAAAAAGCAAAAACAGAATGTGGTTTAAAATGCAAAATTAACACGCACAATGTTTGAACAAATTTACATTATAATCGTGTAAAATTTAATGTGTGTATACATAAAATGTGGAAATCATGATTTTAATTTCATTATTGCATAAAATCTTACTATTATAAAGCACTGAAAATATTGAAATTACTCAGATGAAAGTCAAATTCCAATAATGTACTATTACTTTCAATATAACGTAAGTGCGCGAAATTTATTATTTAAAGTAATAGCGCATTATCGGAGTTCAACTTCCGGTGAAAGTTGAATCGCGTAACTTCAAAATCATGTTAAATAAGTTCGCATAAAAAGAGACCCAGGTATACTGAACAATGATAAAGATATATGTAAGAGATTATGATCTACATTAACTTATGAATGCTGGTCCAGCATAAAATATGGATATTGGGAATCATATATCTTTTTCAGATGTCTTTGGTCATATGTTTTTGATTACTGTTCTCCACAAGATATAAAAATGGATAGACGGCAGTGCCTATCTTGCGAGGAAGTGGTGTAGTTGAAATTACATGACAGACATATTATTTATTAAATGCTTAATCTCTAGTGTAATAAATGACAAATAAAAATTATTAGCATACTTCTTTCAAGTAGTTTGAATAAAAGTTATGAGAGTGGTAAATTTGAAACTTATCGATTAAACTGTAGTATTTGGATATCTATATATACTGAACAATGATAAAGATATGTATAAGAGATTGTGATTTGGACCAACTGATGAGTGTTGGTTCAGTATGAAATGTGCATCATGGAGATCATATATCTTTTTTATGTCTTTGATCATATGTTTATGACTATATTCCTCCACAAGGTATTAAAAGTGAACACAAACCATTCCCTACCTTATGTGAGAATGGTGTAGTGGAAATTATACTACACCAATATTATTCATTACATGGATAATCTTTAGTCTAACGACTGACTAATGTTATATAAAAGTTTAATGGTAATACAAATAGTAAGCACATTTTGAGTTTTAAAATATTACATTGTTATTAATAAAGTATGTTTATGCACTCTATAAAAAATATTTCAAAATATACAAACAATAGATAATTAAATTAGTGTTTATTTAAATTTTAATCAAAATTTGGGTTTATAATAAAGAAGAAAAATATTTATTGTTGGATTCCGAACAATTCACAAAATGAAACAAATCCGGGAATCCCGATTTTGGAATAATGATATACCCATGTATGTATTGAAAACAGTATAATAAAGTTCTCAAATTTCAATATATGGACCATGATCCAATGTCGTGGACACAGAAGGGCTACTGTATTTTAGTCCTTAAATCTCTCATGATTCATCTGATGGCTGATGTCTTTCCCAGATTTTTTTCATGTTTCCATAAGCATATTAGACGCAAGTAATATCTAGATGTAGTATATACTTTTATTTGCTTTCCATCTTTTTAAATTCTAATTTGACATTTTTTATGATTCTTTTTTTAAATAAAAAAACATCTATTATCAGTGTGGTTATGTTAAAACTGACATTTGGCTTCTGAGAGAAATCTTTAGCTTACCCAGAAAGCAACAGCTTGCTCAATTTTTTTTATTTTTATATCTATTTGTTTCATTTATCATGTTTTATAAAGTTAACAAAATTTTACTATAAAGATTTTAATAACGATAGTTTAGTTTTTTAATATCTTCCTTGGAGATGTGAAGCATAACCTATCTATTTGTTCCTTCAGATTAAAATGAAAAAAAGATTTTTCTTTTCACTGCTGGGGAATAGAAAAAAAGAAATATTTATATAATGTTAAAATAAGGAAAGAAATTAAAAGGTCTTTTCATAAAAAGCGTGTGTTCATACATATATTGGACAGCACTGATTAGGGATTTATTACCATCTGCCATGTTATTGATAATAAAATCTTACACTAGATGGCATAAGTGGAGGGAGAGAACGAATTTGATATTGAATAGAATTATGTAAGCTGGTGTCATGTGATATCTTATTGATTTTATACTGATTCTGGCCAAAGTATGGAGATACCTATAGTTATTAAAAAGCGAAAGAGATTATAATTTTTAGATACTGAACTGGTTTAAGATCTATTTGTCTATATTAACAAGTTCGCTTAGATTGAAAACATAATATATTTTTCAATTTGGGCTGATAGAATTGTAGTAATAAAAAAAGTAAAAAAAAATGGCTGTTAGAAGGAAGGAGCATTAGCTTCAAAAGATCCAGGCCCTGCATTCACATCCAAAAATCCTTACTCATGAAATCCATAAATTAGTCTGAGAATAATATTCGATAGGACGGCATAATGATGGTGAGAGAAAAAGAATTTGCTACTGAACATATTTAATTATTTTTAGAAATTCCAATGAACATTCTTATATTTTTAATGTGATTTCTAGACTGGAACAAATGTTTTAATATTAGGAACCATTGTAACATTTTTGTTTGAAATGTAAGAGCATAGGTTAGCTACAGTTCTTAAAAATATAAGATCTTGGCACATAAGTAGAAAAGAGTAAATGATTAAAAGATGGAAATTGTTAGGCACCGCTGTAAAGAGGATTAGAGATGTATACTTGAAATTTATTAAAATTAAAATCTAAATCTACAAGTTTAAAAAATAAATGCAATTTCTAATTTAATAAAGAGTTGTTGATATATTTATGTGAAGAATGTTTGCTGTGATTGGAGCCATTAAATTAAACTTCACAATTATGCTGCAGTATTGTCATGAATAAATGCTTACTATGAATATAGTGATTAAATTAAACTTCAATATTATGCTGTAATAGTCACGAATAAATGCTTTTTATTATGCTGTAATAATTTTATGCATTACCTTTTTGCACTTAAGAGCACATTCTATAATGCAGGCCATGTGGCGGGCACCATTTACTTTTTCAATGTAAATTTATAGTTGTTCTGCATGAAGAAAAAAAAATCTAAAAACCCTTTTAATTAAATCCTAAAATGAATTTTCAGTGCATGCCCTCTTTCTTCAAAAAGTTAATATTAGAATAACAATGTTTTAGACCATTAATGTACTACAGATAATCATTTTCACTTTTAAGAAATACTATGGGATATTTATTCACATATGTATTATAAATAGCGTTTATATATTGAAGTTTTGATGTAACTTTTAAAGGTAGGATATTATCATAAATTGTATTAGGAAAATGAATAATAATGCCTAACTATTGTTGATGATGATCAGTTATCATGTGCTGAGATATACAGATTGCTTTCAAGTTAGAACTTAATATTTATACTTATATATATACAATATCATTATAAGAGATCATTGTGAACATAAGGTATAATTATAATTTCTATGATTATAAAGGTTATATTTATTTTACACTTAAAAAAAAAGTTATTAAAACAGGAAAAACTCTCCATACATTAGTACCACTCAGTGCAAGCCAGAGAAATCAATGGATGCCAGAAGGCTTGTGCATAAAATCCTTATCTAGTACCTACTTATTCAATATACCTAGACTAGTTTCTAGCTTGTGACTTTCATCAGTGAGAAGTCTTGGATCTGAGAGCACTGCACCTAGATCTTAGGATCTAATGCAACCTACCAGCAGCCATCTTTTATCTCTACATAACTACTAAACTATGAGAATAAAATTGAAAACACAAAAATATTTTCAATCTAAACTCATTAGCTTATATAACAGTTATGAGCAAGCATAAGAAATAGTGATCATGTGATGTTTAGTGGTTTTAAAAAAGTTAGTAATAATTGCCTTATGTAAATAAGACTTAAGCCTATTCTAGATTAAGATTTGTTATGTTTAGAGTGCTAAGTCTATTCTAGATTGGGGTTTATGTTGTTTAGAGCATGGAACAGTCAATAAAGAGAGGTTCCTTAAAACCAATTTTGTCAATGAATTATTATTATAGTTTAACTGTTCAGAATCTGACTATTATGTATAACATTTTACATTTTATTTTCATAATGATCTGATAGAACCTGCTAAATATTCTCATTTACAATAACATTATAAGATATAGCTTTGCAATGTAATAATAAAATAATTGATTATATTATATTCATACATATAATAAATCAAATATTGTTTTAGTTTGGTTCAAATATGTGTCTTATATGAAAATTAAATTCAATTTTTTATTTTATAGAATTTTTTCTTTTTAATGAACTGAAGATAGATGATTCTAACAACTTAAAATGAAATATAACAAGTTTTGAGGCATTCATATGCAATTTTGATAAGAAAATAATTTAAGCTATTACAATCTGGTCTGTGATTTATTTTATTCTTTTACAAGAGCAGTTATCTGTTTATATATATATATAAGCCATGACAACAAACAAATTGGGATTATTGGTATCGTTTGGTATTGTTTAGGTGTGGACTGCTTTCATATATATATATTCTTACACCTATAAAAATATATTTCTACATTTAAATCCTTATGAGAATTTGGGTTTAAAGTGAAAGAGGACCTCTTTTACTTCAATAAACCCCCAACAAAAGAGTTATTATAGGTTAATAGAGAAAACTTGTTTAACTTCAGGAGGATTGCCAATTAGTAATTGATGCTTTCCTGGCAACATCAGAAAGAAAAGTTACCTCTGTTTACATGGCTATAAACCCTTAATTTTCCTTTTTTATTAATATAAAATCCATGAAAGTAAATAATTTATCACACACACATATATATAAAAGTCAAAGGTTAAAATAAGGGAAATATACAAAATTATGTTGCAATCCAATTTTGACTTAAAACAGAGAAGTTAAAATAATTTATGGCTTAAGAAATGATATTTATGTCTTTCACTATTTTGTACTCCATTATTCTTACTCTTAATTATTATTTTTGCACATTTTCCTACAGTTTTAACTTTTTTCTTGGCCTTTAGCTTAGTATATAGAGCTCTCCATAGTGATTAGTTTTTGAATACTTGTTATTCTGCATTGGGGCATTTTTTAAACAAACTTATATTAAAAATATCTTTAGAAACAGAAATTGTTCCCAGTAGTGAAGTCCACATCATACAGTATTACAACTAAATTTTTGTTTTTTGGTCATCAACCAATTACTGGTTAGTTTGTGGGTCTGTATTTAGCTGGTGATTAAAGGTCACAGGTTATTCTGGGTCAATGAAGTGAATGCCAACATACTGATTAAAAATAATTATGTATGATTGCAATATGATGTGATTTCCAATAGTGGTGGTGTATGGGTTATACCATGAATGTTAAGGACTTTGTTTCAGTTTTATTTTTAAACAATCATTTATCATCATCATCATCATCATCATCATCATCATCATCATAATAATAATAATAATAATAATAATAATAATAATAATAATAACAACAACAACAACAACAACAACAACTTTATATATTCGAAACTATGGTAGTGTTTATTGGAACTCTGAGAATATAAAGAAAAATAATCAAATGACTTTAAACAAGTTATAGATTATAGTGCACAGATTGAGCTATATTTTTTTTAAAATGTTGCAAAATTCAAATGACATCATAGTTCTTGCGAAGGTACTTTTAGGACAAATTAACATAGTAAATTATATTAGAAAATATTTTTGTAATGTTCCTGATGTGTTTGAAACATAGGAAAATATTTTACACTGAGAAATTTAGAACTTTTCAGAAGATTCTGAAGTTTTTAGGCTTCCTTCCGAGGTTATGCAATGTCTATTACCCATTGGTTGATAATTAATCAATTTAACTACGAATGAAAAAAAACTCCATAATACTGTGTATATAGATATATTTCAATATGATAGCAAATGTGTGTACATGTTTATGTCTTCATATTTGTATATATTGGAATGTTCAGAAATGTATGTAAATAATGAAAAATGAAATCACTCCAAGTATATTTTTCATTTAAAAAATGAATTATATACCACATATGTTTATTAAATAACATATAAACAAAATATTTATTTCTTTTTTTTTTTTAATTAATGCAGTTCCTATAAACTCATTATAATCGAGTATTACAAAAAGAAAGTTGAAATGCAAAATTTTTATAATGCAGTAACCATGCTTTTGGCAGACCACTGCTAGAATCATAGTGCTGTATTAATTAAGCAGTTGAAAATTATGGCTATATATGTAATATCAACAATTCTGCGCTAATACGCTTAGGTTAGAGAAGTATAATATTGTAAAATTATATGTTTATCTGTGCTGAGCACTTTCGAAGTTCTTGGACTTCATATTCGTAGCTGAATGCAGCCAATAGTAACGATGAGACGTATTCTAATTTATGCAAATTAGGTAGCTAATAATTGTGTCCAGGTTTTGGCATTTTATTTTGTTTCGATTAATTAGTCCATCTTTTTGAAATGGTGAAGCAGGTGTCTTTTCTGTTTATTGAATGAGTGTCATTATGTATGAAGTAGGCTTCTTTTATTTTATGCCCATGGTCATTTCTCTCTCCACATACTATTGTGGAATTGATGGGTTCGAATCTGTGTGCAGTAGTCTTTTCATGCTCCAAGAGTGCAGATGTGGTCTCTTTATTGTTTAGTGCCCTTTTATACATGTACATGTTGTGATGGTTGTTTTTAATAAATTATGCCCATCTATAGGCATTTTCTCAACTGCTTAATTAATATAGCACTATGATTATGGCAGTGGTGTGCCGAAAGCATGCTTAGTGCAGTATAAAAATCTTCAATTTCAACATTTACCTTTTCGTAATACTTAATTATAATGAGTTTATAAGAATTACATAAACAAAGTAATAAACTAAAGAAATAAATAGTTTGATTAATATGATGTAGCCCCAAAATTAAATAATCTACTAAAGATTAACGATAATACCCACAAGTATCCGGTACACAGTTGGAAGCCAAAATTAGTAAAAATATACCCAGAAAATTATATGAAGTACAAAATCAAATTTTATGATTATTAATTATATAACGTTTATCTTATGAAAATTTGTTATTGTGTAATCTAATTTTTATAATGGCAGTATTACTCAATTTTGTTAGAACTCTTTAATATAGTTTATTATATTTTATAACTGAAATACAGACTTATTATATACTTGTAGTAATATATAGAGTATATGAGCACAGACTTTCATATGACCCACTGCTCACCACTCTATCTCATATCACTGATACACTTGAACACATATATGTCGAAAAGATAAATAATCACCAATATACGTATTTCATGCTACACCAGCCATCATCAGTTGGTCTAGATAATTATCTCTACACATATATGCATTAAGTGCTCAGATATATATTAAGATAGCCAATCTTCATACTTTAATGGACGGGCATCAATCCACTCCACACTCCAACTCTTCAACCGTCCATCCAATTGAAAATCTGATAATGGAACTCTCAAAGGCCACCCTGAGGCTGAGATTCTTGCCACACCCATGTTGACCTAAAGTTAATCTGGCCCCTCATGTCCAGGGCATAATCCATTTAATACATATACAAGGGATGGGCAGACATCTCTACTATGTAATAACTGAAATACAGGCTTATTATATACCTGTATCAATATATGTAATATATAGAGTATATGAGCACAGACTTTCACATGACCTACCGCTCACCATTCTATCTCATAACACTGACACACTTGAACACATATGTGTTGAAAAGGTAAATAATCACCAATATACATATTTCATGCTAAACCAGCAATCATCAGTTGTACATGAGGGTCAAATTGACTTTAGATCAACGTGGGTGTGACAAGAATCGCGACTTCAGGGTGGCCTTTGAGCATTCCATCATCGGATTTTCAATTGGCTGGACGGTTGAAGAGTTGGAGTGTGGAGTGGATTGAAGCCTGTCCATCAAAGTACGAAGATTGGCTATCTTAATATATATCTGAGCACTTATTGCATATATGTGTAGAGATGATAATCTGGACCAACTGATGATTGCTGGTTTAGCATGAAATACGTATATTGATGACTATTTATCTTTTCGATATATATATGTGTTCAAGTGTATCATTGATATGAGATAGAGTGGTGAGCGGTGGGTCATGTATCATTGATATGAGATAGAGTGGTGAGCGGTGGGTCATATAAAAGTCTGTGCTCATATACCCTATTTATTATATTTTAACGTATTGTCTAACATGAGTGTGCACAAAATCATTTAATTTAGATATGTATATTAAAATGAAACCCTCAGAGAAAGTTTAAAATCCATGACCAAAATATCTTGTCATATTACACACATTAACTTCAAACATAAATTTATTACCAGTAGTAACACCAGTGCTATTATTACATTATTCATTTAAGTTTAGTATGAAGAAGCTAAAATAAGATCTGTGTGTATAATACACCAATGCAAATCATAATATTTTTATATAATCAGGCGAATAAAGATAAGGTACTTAACATCAATATTCCATAATATTTGTCTGCCTTTAAGTGCATGCATAAATATAAACTCCCATGAACATTATTATACCAATACATATTAAGAAGCAACTAACTCTTCGTCATACACAAGGATTTCTATTGTAACATATATATATATAATAACACAAATATTACTAATCCCCATAATGCAAGATTGTACATTTATAAGCAATGCCTATCATAGTAACAATTCAAACAAAGCATGAATTCCACATCGGCATTCTTTATATATTTCATACATATGTAACACAACTTCAAACTTGGAATAAGGTGAAGTCAACATGCTTTTTAATAATAACAACTTCATATAAATATTATATACATGCACACCTTAAACTCAACATTTTCATAAATAAACGTAATATTACTTTTATATTTGACTATTTCTGTCATCTAATATTAAATATTAAATGTCTTTAGAAAAATTTAACTTTATTTAAATTTTCAATTTCATTCAACTGTTAGTAATACCACACAGGTTAGTATATGCACAACATTTCAAGTGGTATTATCCTCTCTTCTTCAGGTGTTGCTGGCCTGAACAATGACAGTACTAGTATGGGAATTGAACTAGGACCCTTAGATTTTTGAATATTAAATTTTAATTGTAATACTCTAACCAACTGCATCCTGCTGGAGTGTTACCTTAAAATTTAATATTCAAAAATCTAAAGGTCCAAGTTTGATTCCCATGTTAGGTACTGTCATCGATTAGGCTAGCACATCTGAAGAAATAAGATGAGAATAATACCACTCGAAACATTGTGCATATACTAATTTATGCACTATTATTAACTGTTGAATGTAATTGGAATATTTAAATAAAGTTAAATTCTTATATAGACATTCAATATTTAATATTAGTTGATGGAAATAGTCCAATATATAAATAATACTAAAATACTATCATCACACACTTTCAGGGAAACAATAGATAAATCTATGAACATAAATTGATTTGGTTATATTATTATTTGTAAGAAGATTGTGATAAATTATTACAAATATTTAACATTTATTTATTTAATAAATATAAAATAAAATTTGAATAATCATCCAAATTTAAAATATTCACATTGTCTAATAATTTCAAATAATTTATTCAATATTGCCCTTAAGTTCATTTATACAAATTCAAATCAATAACATTTATGCAAAATTGTTTGTATATGTTTCTTTAAAACTCGTAATTTATTTGTTTGAATAGTAAAAAAAAAATACTTCTCCCAATAATTAATAATAAAGAAACTCAGATTAAAATTTTATATTATTATCAAAATAAAATTTAAACTTCTGTAAAGTTAATATATTTAAATCACAATAATAACTGTAATATATATGTATCTTTTATAAAGCAGGTAAAAGACATAATAAATACATCAAATACTTTATTTCCATATGCCAGAAGTTATTGAGTTTAAGGTAGTCTATTAAAGTTTATACAGAATAAATTATTGATACTTACAGTAGAAATGTTTTTAGCAAAAAGTTTAATTTTAATTTAAACAACCTTGTAATTATTAGTAGAAATATTCCTGGATTATTTACTTTAAAGTTCTAATATTTTCTAGTTGTTAACTATGAATCTTTTTAAATTCTGATTGAAATATTTGAACTTCATTTAAAACGTTTACTGCGGCCAATTGCTTTGCATTTAATTTCATTAGCTTATTAATTAAGTTACTGCAGAGGGTGAGAATTCCTGGTATTTTATCTTAATTCATCTTGGAGACACTCAAATAAGATTCACTTAAAATCTAGGCAGAAATTTTGATATTTTAACCTACCATCAAACTAAAATTCACTTTAAAGATTTTAGTTATAGCCATTCTTTCCCCCAAAAATGCTAACAATTTTTTTCCAATTTTTAAAATGCACAGACTATACAACTTCCAAGTGTAATTTTCTAAGTTATTTTTTTAAAAATATTAACAGTGATGTATCAAATTAGTAATCTTTTACTCTATCCCTTTATAAAGTTAAAATATTAATTAAGATTATTATTACTTTTCCAATAATTAAATTTAAAATTATTTTCTGCAGTATTAAAATTACTATACCCAATATTTTAAATAATTCTTAAATATATTTTTATTATTAATGTACACATACACATATCTGTGTTTATAATATTTCACATGCTTACTTATTAGCATTATGAATCAATTATTGCCTAAATATATATGTTTTATTGTATTAAGTTTAAATAACTATTTCTTTCTTGCTTTAATTAATTTGTCTCCAAACAGTAAACACCTGTTCTGCACTATATTCACTCTTCCTGTTTACTATTAAACAATGGATGACAATAATCGTGAAATAATTATATCCTTTTGATATGAATATATGTATATATTTACATGTATATTGTTATTATTGTCCTTATTGTTTTATTTTTTTATATCATTGTTAATTTTTTTATGTCATTGTTAATTTTTTATGTCATTGTTAATTTTTTTATGTCATTGTTAATTTTTTATGTCATTGTTAATTTTTTTATGTCATTGTTAATTTTTTATGTCATTGTTAATTTTTTTATGTCATTGTTAATTTTTTTTTATTTCATTGGTAATAACCTGTTCTCCAACTAATCTTTTTGTGTATGTATATAGAAAGCAGTAGTTTGAATAAATTGAATCAGAGTCAGTTAACTGCTATCAAATCAGTATTAATTTGGTGATGAAGTAAGTGGTATTCCTGTAGAAAATCTGTCATCTGATTGCATGTTTAAGCTTCCTCATTGGCACTTCCATTACTGTGATGGTGAAATATGTTCATCACAATGTTAGTGCTTTTTATGAAATTTCTAATTTCTCATAACATCATACCATTTTGTAACAAAATAAATTGATGTGTAATGAGTACAATAAGATTATTTCACACCTGAGCTTCTGTTTTAGCAAATGCATACTCAATGTATATATGGAAAATCCTAGTTCATGCCAAAATAAAGAAGTATATGTTTACTATTGTTCAATTATAGAAAGTTACAGAAGTACCACCAGAGTTCAACTACCTTATTAGCGATTGGAAATTGTAAAAAGTTACACAAGGAGCTAATCACAATTACCAGAAATTGGTTACAGTGAAAGAAAAAAAAGAATTGGAATATGAATAAAATCTGAAGCCTCAATAGAAGACTTTGTGTAATGAAATAATGAAAGAGGAATATAAACTTGTTTTATTTTAAAAAGGATAATTCTAATTGGTCATTTTTTATTTCAACCGAATGCCTGAGCATTTTCGGAACATTCATTTATTCTTATTTTTTGTTGTTGTTTATACAAATCTCAAACATGGTTAAAATTTATAATATTCAATAATAAACATTTATAAGTCATTTATTTCATTGCTGTTATGAAACAAATGTTACCACATTATACAATTTTTATGGTCAATTTTCTTCATTAACTTTACTGATATTACTTAGTTTATAGCATTGAAAAAATTAAGACTGAAGTGAAGTTGGGCTGGACATATTGCTAGAAGAGATGAGATAATTGAAATTTTAAACTGGATTCCAAGAGATTGTAAAAGACCCAGAAAGAGACCACATGTGAGATGGATGGTGAAATAAGAAAGTGTGCAGGGGTGATGTAGAAAAGTGAAGCTAAAGATAGGAAAAGATGGAATGAACTTAGAGAGACCTTCATCCTGCAGTTGATTGATAATGGTTGATGATGATGAGAGCATGCTGCAAAATGAGTATTTTACAAAGCACAATTTATTAATTCATTAATGACTTCTTAACATTATACAATAAATGTGATTTAATATTCTATGTATATATGTTTCATGATTAGTTAACTTATTGAAGTTGTAGGTTCGTATGCCAAAAGAGTTATTTGCTTACACTGATCATGTCTATAGCTGGATGTAATATGTCTGTAGGTTTATGGAAAGATAACCATGTCTAGAGGGCGGAAGTTATATCACATTTACATATTTCTTCTTTCTAAAAATGTGTGTATAGTCACACATACTTTTAATTCTACTGCGCATGTACATAAGCATATAACTAATGCCATTGAATGTTTTGGTATAGGTACGGGATTGTCCACTGCGAGTCAGTATTACTATTGGCAATTATCACCATCAGTTTAATATTCTTTATTTAGTTTTCATTTTTATTAAACCTAACCGTGAATATATTTACACTTGTAGGAGACTATTTCTCTCCAGCTTATATTATTTTATATTATGGTGTGTTAATTGACTCTAATGTAATGGATTTGAAAAATATCATCAAGAGAGGATTAATATACCTTATTCTTAGATGCTGTTTATTAGATTTTTTTGTGTGATAATTTTTGGTTTCAGTTATGTGCTCATTATATTATTATTAATTTATTGCCCATATGCATTGATTTTTTTTTCAAATATGGTTAAGCAAAGTTCGTTTTTATTAAAAAAAAGAGCGTTATATTTAATTAAAAATATTCTCAAATAAGAATTCTTATTAAAACGAGCTATTTCATAATATTTGTTGCAAGGTTACCTTATTTTTAACCACCTGGCTAATATTAGCATTTTCTTCGACATTCGCCTTTCATTTGCGCTTACAACTTTTTTTTTTTTTTTTAATATAATAAGGCTTTTACATTTTATATTAAATACATTTTTTCTTTTCTTTTGCCCAGAAAATTTGATGAATTAACTTTTTATGCATTGCGAGTGAAAAAAGAGAGATTTATGAATTGATTTGATTTTAATTGGTCAATTTTTGAACCGTGTTTGCAGAGTTTTAGATTTTATATATAGTTGCATTAAATATGTAAGTAAAATAAATCAATACATCTGAAAAAATAAAGAAAAGATATTTATATTGAATAATAAAGTTTCAAATTAAACATATTTTTTATTTTTCTTTATTATATGTAATTTAAAAAAAAATAAAACTCTAACCTGTTTTTTTTTGTGAAAAAAATAAAATAAAAAGATTAATCTTAAAATCCCATGCAGTTTTGTTTTTAAGAATAATCAATATGAATATTTAAATTATTTTTTTAATATATTCAAATGTCTAAAAAAAAAAAATCATTTTTTAAAAACAATGGAAATTTTTTTTTCTGTAAATATTATATTAAGTTTTGTAATATTTAAAAATTTAATTTTCGTTCTTTTTTTTTTAAAAAAAAAAACCTTCAAGTTTAGAGATTTATAATAAAAGGCAGATTTGTGAAAAATTCTAATCCGTCTTTGTAGATTACGGATAAAATGATTCTCTTTTTTATTATGTAATGTATATATATATTAAACATATTTACAGGGGGGAGGCGGTATACGAATAAAGACATGTTTTTTTTTCTGATGACGTCCGTATACTGACGGTTTTATACCCTGAAAGTTTCTGGAAGCAGCGACATTAGAAAATGAAAGAGTTGAAAATTATATTTCAATTTATAAATATTTTCATAATGGAAACATAAAAGATTCTAATTTGATTCTTAATTTAGAGAAAAAACAACTCAATCGAGATAAATGATTGGCCAGAAGGTCGGACCGGCCGGCTTCCGACTTTAATACTCAAACGTCTCGCAAATTTCTGAGAAGCTGATCATATGATTTTTTTACGAATAATATTTTCATCTCTTTATCCGGAATAAATCTGGGTTCTTTAGTTTAATTAGACGTAAATAGTTGTTTATTTTAATGGATACATACGCAAATATTACATATTAGTTTTAGATGTAATTGGAAGGGATTTGAACGCAAACTTTTGAGTTCCCTTCAGTCATCCACTGCATCTTATATAACTGATACACATGACCACATACACAGGAAACAGATAAATGATCTTCAATATACATATTTCGTGCTGAACCAGCACTCGTCAGTTGGTCAGGATTATCATCTCCCATACATATATATAATCAATCCTTGGTTTATATTAAGATAGCAAATTTTCAAACTTTAATGGGCAGACTTTAGTTCTATCCACTCTCCAACTCTTCACTCACCTATATAATTGAAAATCTAATGATGGAATGCTCAAAGCCCTTGCTAATGCCGAATTATTGCCATACCCATATTGACTTTAAGTCAATCTGAGCCCTTATATATAGGACCTTAATATACCCATTTAAATATCAGTAGAGGGATGGGCAGGTTACAAGCTGAATATGCAATATTTGAATATGAATTTAATGTATATACTCAAGCTTTAGATGTACTTAGAGAGGATTTGAACACAGACTTTAGCTTTATCCATGGTTTTGCTCTTATTAGATTAAAAGAATGCAATACAGTTGATAATTAAAATATATTTAAATATTTATATGAAATAATAATACATAAGTTATCAATAGCAGTAATAATAATTATTGTAATGCATTTTTATAAACAATGTTGTAGATTACCTTTAACTGCTGTTAGTAACTCGTGTATTCTTCTAAGGCAGTATGTGATTTTACTTATACTGAATGTTTCTTATATATGCAAATAGAGGGATTTGAACTCAGGATTTTTCAATCTTTAAATCCTCCACTTTATCTCAAGCAACTGATACACATGATTACACACATGCAAAAAAGAGCACTACCCCCAATATTCATATTCTGTGCAGAACCAGCACTCATCTGTTGGGTCAGATAATAATCTCCCTCACACATATATAATAAATGCTCACTTTATATTAAGATAGAAATTCCTCAAACTTTAATGGACAGGCTTCAATCTTATAACTTTTCCCAACTATTCAACCATCCATTTCATTGAAAAACCAATGACAGAATGATCAAAGCCTTTGTTGGATTCGATATTATAGTCATATCCACATGGACATTACACCAGTCTAACCCCTCATATCATTAGACATTACATATCCATATATATTAATAGGAGAGGGATGGGATGAAGTTATACTAAGATATGGTCCTTCATTTATTATTATTTCAAAAAACCAATGACATCAAAATGTATAGATTCTAAACCTGGTTCAGGGCTATATGATTATAAAAGCAAAAGAGCTTGGAATGGAAATATTGCATTTTCGTCTTGGCATCATAGCTTTATAATTAACTAAACAGATGATTGGTGGCTGGATGGTTGCATTAGATTCTAACATCTAGATACTCTGTTCTCAGATCCAATGCTTCTCATTGGTGAAAGCCACAGGCTAGAAATTAATCTGTAAGATATTGGATGAGTAGACCCTAGATAGGGATTTTATGCACAAACCAGCATTCGTCACATTATCATCTCTACACATATATACAATAAATATGAAAGTCTGAGCTCAAAATAGTCTCATGTGATAAATTTTAAAATGGCTATATAATTTTAATATCATCATAACACCCTATATGAAAATGCCAAATTAAAAACATGGTGTAAACAAGTTGAAATAATTTAAAATATATTTATTCAATAAAATTTTATCTCTATTATCAAAACTAATATCTCTTCATTTCTCTAGTATATATTTCAGAACACAGGCCATATGATGCGGGGATATATTTTAAAGGGAAATGCAATATTTGAATGCAAGTATAGTGTATATACTTAAGCAAAATATGATTAAAGGGAATTTGAACCCAGACTTTCAAGCTCCCTTCAGTCATCCATGCTATCCTATATAATTGATAAACATGACCACATACATGTGAAAAAGATTAATGATCTCCAATATACATATTTCATGCTGAAACAGCACTCATCAGTTGGTTCAGGTCATCATCTCCCACACATTTATAATTAATGCTTGGTTTATACTAAGATAGAAAATCTACAAACTTTAATTAACAGGCTTCAATCTTCTCCACTCTTCAACCATCCATATCATTGAAAATCTGATAATGAAATGATCAAGGTCCTTGCTGATATCAATATTATTGCCCCACCCATGTTGACATTAAATCACTTTGATCCCCTCATATGGAGGACCTTAACATATCCACTTAAATATCAAAAAGTGGGATAGTCAGAACACAGGCTGATTATATAATATTTGAATACAAGCATTGTGTATACTGGCATCAGCAAGGGCTTTGAGTATTCCATCATTCAATTTTCAATAATATGGATGGCTGGAGAGTGAAGAAGATTGAAGCCTGTTCATTATAGTTTGTAGATTTACTATCTTAATATAAACCAAGCATTGGTTATATATTTGTATGGGAAATGATAATCTGGACCAACTGATGAGTACGTTCAGCACAAAATACATATATTGGAGATCATTAATCTTTTTCACATGTATGTGATTGTGTGTATTAGTTATATAGGATGGAATGGATTACTAAAGAGAGCTTGAAAGTCTGTGTCAAATCACTTTTAATTAAAGGGGAATGGTAAAAGTTTATCAAATTCAATATTTCTCTTGCTGTATCCACAGCTTCTTGAATGTTAAATTATTTAAATTGT
The DNA here is from genome assembly GCA_028023455.1 of Epiperipatus broadwayi. Classification (NCBI taxonomy): domain Eukaryota; kingdom Metazoa; phylum Onychophora; class Udeonychophora; order Euonychophora; family Peripatidae; genus Epiperipatus; species Epiperipatus broadwayi. Next base: position 387,761 of record JAQFVV010012917.1, read on the forward strand.
CATCCTAAAAGTTTATCAAATTCAGTAGTTTTTCTTGCTGTACCAACACCATTTTAAATTTTGCTTTAACACATGTTAAATTAAATATTTATTTAAATTGAAATTCTAAGTTTATCAAATTCATTATTATAACTGATGTAAATTGTCATTATTCAAATGAGAAATTAAATGGATAATTACAAATGCAATTAAATTAATTTAAAACATTTTTACAAAATCAAAAATTTCCTCCCTCTCTCTACCATATAATTTTCCAATTCAGTAATCTTTTAATCAGTGCTGCCCTCTTTTTGGTTTTTTTAGTGATATCATTGAAAAACAATTACAATATAAATTTTCTACAGCCATTTTATATTGCAAATTATAATTTTTTTTAAAACAAAGCCGAAATTTGTATGCTAGTAAAATTTTCTACAAAAAAAAAGAGAAAATCTTACAAGATTATTCAAAATTGGTAAAATGTTTGTTGATTAATAAAGTCTCCCTGTCTCAATACTCAGTACTTCATTTACATAGTATCAAAATATAATATATGCATTAGATTTATATACGTACAATGGAGGTACTGAGTCTCATGCTGACACATAGGAAAAAATGGACAAAAAGTGTTGGCATTGACTTGTTTGTATGGCCATCTATTGAGATTTAGCTTTTTTTAAAACAAAGTGCAGTTTATTTTATTCCAATATTTTAATTAAAAGAAATTTAAAGATGTTGCATAATGAGAAATATGGTGACAAATGTTATTTAGCCATACATTGATATTTCCTTCATTGGTATTGAATTTCCATGTGCTTTGGAATGCAAGGTTTTGGGAAAAATTTTAAAATGACTAAAAACTTGATTTTTTTTTTTGAAAAGTTTATTTTTGCACAATAATTGCATAATACTTATTGAAACTCAAAAGTATATAGGATTACACATTTATTTTATATATATATACATTTTACCTTTAAAAATAGAAGATAATAAGTACTAGCATAACGTTAAAATAATTTCAGAGTTCCGATAAACACAACTTCTCAAATTAAAAACCAGCATGTCATTACTGACTGTCTGTTAGAATAAATTGCATTACTGTAAAAATTATAATAATATTTTGATATTTTAAAGCATAATTTGAAATCTTAGATAGTTATCCTTTCACATTTGAAACACAAATGTCAATAAAAGGGAATTGTTGATTCTATGAAATCACCCTGCTCCTCCTGACTATTGAATGATGGAACTGTTTTTTGTTTTGTTACCATCTTATTTTTTCAATGTTTACAAAGTTCAGGTATGATTTTTTGGAATTTATTTAGTTTGTAAATGCAATTTTCTACCTATCAAATACAATTTCTTATATTCTGATGTAGAATAATGGTTTAATACTAATATCAAATGTTGAAAGTTTACAAAATTTTCACCATGGAGAACAGTTAAATCTGTTACTGCATACAAGAATTAATTATACACTGTCAAAAATAATATGAATATATGATTTACATCTTATAGAAAAATCATTACATTTATTATCTTAACGTTCACCATTTTAATTAGTAATTAACAAAAAGAAGTAATACATGTGTTTTCTTAGGCATGTGTTCAATGGAGGAACTGAATTTATTACCTTAACAACCATTACTTCAGTTATATATTATTAAATTAGAATGTGTTTAGTTTATATATATAACAATAAAAATAATATATATAATGGTAATTAATTTATATACAGTCTCTTAATCCGCAGAAGTACTTTCGGTTAATTCCATAACCTTCTTCAACTGCCATTAAATTGAAAAAAAAATTTAATGGCAGTTGAGGAGGGTTAAGGAATTAGCCAGAAGTACTCCTGTAGATTGAAAGACTATATATATAATAGTTAATTAACATTATATTTATTATTTTTATTGTTATTACAACAATTTATAATTAACAGACATTTTATTTGTATTATATATACACACACATTGCGAAGTCATTACATGTGCTATCTTAACATCCAGTACTTCACTTCCTTGTTGTTAAAAATGTATGATGTATATTAGGTTTATGTAAATGGAGGGATTGGATTCACTGAAACATTTTCTCTATCGATTATTATTATAAAAGTGATAAGCAAAAAAGTGTGTTAGAAAAAATTAAATTTTATACCTATGTATATATTACTTTTTGATAGGCTGCAGCAATTTTATTGTCATAAAGTAAATCTCATAATCTCACATGCATTCCATTCTGTTATGACAATTTAAATCAGATAAATTGTTTTTTTTTTTAAATTTAAAATTGCAAAGGAAATGGTATTAAACCATAAGACTAACAATTGTAGCAATTCTGCCAATTTTAAAAGAATTTGTGAAGTTTTATTTCATTAAACATTACATGAAAATTATTAATTTAATAATAGAAAAGAAACTGAATCATATTTTGAAGTCTGTCATTTGTATGAACCCTTAAAAAATTTGAAAAAATTTGACATTTTCTATTATTACACCTGGTGGAAGTTTTTGAAAATGCTCAACATTTCACCTCTATATAAAATCTTTATTTTATACTAAAAATCAATAAATTGTACTTGATTTCTTTTTAACTTAATTTTACAAATGAAATATATTTTAACAAATCAAGTTTGAATTTTACAAATATTAAAAAATGATTTTAATTATAGACAAAGGATGTAAGTACATCAACCATGATCATACATTGATGTAAAGTAAACTCTCCCAGAAAATAAACAAATTCATTTTTATTTTAACTCAATTACTTTTATTTCTTTTTTTATTCATTTATAATTCAATAAATAGGGAAGGTCCACTATACAGGAAAGATTAAAAATTATAATTGTTTTTACTGCATAGCACTACTTTCAACCAGGATGATCATATTCACAGCACAGACAGGGATGTAGGATAATGAACATTATTACTCTTTCACATACCTGTCTTGTGCTATGAATATGACTGGCTTGGTTGAAAGCAGTAAAACAATTATAATTTTTAATTTTTTTTGTATAGCGGACTGTCTCTATTTTTGTTTTAAGTTTTTTCTTTAAATGTGAGCAAACAAATGTGAATTTATGATAAATCTATAAAATTACTTTTTTAAAATTTGATATATACTTTATAATTATTATAATATTTGAAAAGATTTTAACAGCATGTCAATTCTGACAAATAATGACATGACAGAAACTATGAATTTCTTTGTTTATATTACCATAAAATTTATTTATTTCTAAAAATAAGATTAATGAATAAATCAAAGGTATACACGTGTATTTCTTTTTATCTTAAAATTATTATCAACCAATTCATATGTAAAAATAATCAGAAATATTTAATAAAGAAGCAAAAATTCTTATTTATTTTGTTAAAAAAACTTTGGGTGAAAATGAGACCAGAAGGAAGGACCACCTATAAATCTGTCATTCCTTTGAGAACAATAGAATAATGATTTTTGATTTTTGCCAATTGTTCATAAGATACTGACCTCTTCAGATTTTTAAAAAATTAATGCCACTAAAGGTAGTACCATAGAAACTGCACTATGAAGGAAAATCTTATGTTAAAATCAGTTATGATAATGGTAAAACAGCAATCTAAAGTAGTGGATCCAACCATGCTTTTTTAAGGGAAACACCCAATGATTCTTAATGAATATGAGTTATCAAGTTAATAAGAAGAAAGAATTTCCCATTTGTGAAAGAAGGGAAAGTGAAAAACAAATCTGATAGAATTACAAAATGTGAAAAAGGGCTTTATCAAAGCTTATTATTTTAAGAGATTGTGAACACACACTAGTCCTTACATATGTAAATATATTATATTCTACTGTCTTTTTCATAATACCCAAATTTTTCACATGCTTGCTCATATATTCTACCAGCACTCTAATCTAGGTCTGTCTCTTGTAGACTTAAATGATCAATGGAGATCAGATAGTATACTGATATAACACCCTCATTTTTAAACAGATTTATGGCTTTTATCATCATCATTAAGTACTAAATTCAAACTAATTGAATTACATATATAGCAGCCACATTTTTTCTTTATATTATTTTAATAACCTGAAATTTAATCAAGCTTACCCATTTGCATAATGATATAGATCTGATGTTGGTTGGAATGAAACCAAGTTCTCCAAACTATATGGAAACTGATCTCGTATCATATCTATGTGAACAAATTCATTTGGATGTAGAATCTTAGTTTTAATGAATTTTAAGCCATTTGATTGAATAGTATAATTAAAGATTGAAAGCCAAATCCATAAATGCATTAGTTCTAGTTTTTAATTCTAGTTCTCATTGATGAAGGCAAAAAACCAATAATTAGGAAATGAGGACATAATAATATATCATATGGTGTTCATTAACCCGAAAGTTTGCCATAGATGTTTTTATAATAGGGTGGAAAATCTGCTCTGATACATATATATATATTATAACGATCTGGAGAAAGTGAAGATCGAATCTTACCATAATCTACGATATCTGCACTACCAGGACGCCATCTAGGCATTTGAACCTAGAAAAATTTATATAGTAGGCAGATACGTAAGTCAAAAAAAATTATATTGATTGATTCCGGTCATTAGCCCATTGTCACTAGCTCAGTGGAATAGCAGAGATTTATAAATAACTTGTTTAATTGCATCTTAAATATATATATAAAAAAAATAAAAGCCACTGCCAGTAATTAACAAACAACATTTATTAACGCACATACAAATAAATTTTGAGGAATACATTTAACATTTTATATTTTTATATTAACTTTTAATTTTACATTTAAATAGATTGCAATGAGTTTAATAGTTTATTTAGAGGGTCGAGTATGAATATACTACATAGATCTGCATTTGAAAAGAAAATATTCTATCCCTTATTTAACCTTAGGCCAAAAGTTCGCAGCCAAACCAACGTCAATTCATCAGATATATCGATGTATTCAATGCAGTATGAATACAACAACACAAAATACTACACTGTCAGGAATGTACACATGAACAGTAAGTAGAGTTAGAGAAGACATTGTCTCTCAACCAACCGGAATGCTACATCTGTTGGCAAGTAGAACAATAAACAAAAAACTCCATAGGAATGGACTGCGGTCCTTTTTTCCGACTTACAATCCCATCCATAGGCAAACAGAAGGTGTGTGGCGTATATATGCAATCCTTCCTGTAGCGGACCTCCTGTTACATTTACTAATTACATCAATACATCTAATCCATTGACCCAATTTAACTACAAAACAAATAACCTAAGATTACCCTCCCTTAAACTATATATATAACTTTACAAATCTATATAGCCATTCACGCCCGACTTAAATTTAACATTTAGATACATTCGCACAGATGAATTTTATACAGTTTGTTTTATAATGTTGAGTATAGATCGGCTGCACAGATTCCACGGTTAAAAACATTTCTAAATAAACACAACCAATCAAAATACAAATCATCGATAATGTCAATTGCATAGGGAATACAAAAAACCCAATAGCATTCATCATAAAATGCCGCAGTGACATCGATGACTTATATATTCTAATCGAATGTGAAAACCACAACATAATCACCCTCTACTGAATCTATGCAACATCTATACCCAACCTTAAATTTCATGCATTTGAATAATTTATACAATAAGTATTAATACAAATAAAATAATAAATGGAAATGATTTTTATCAAACGTAAAACATATAAAATTAAACATTATTAATTGATTTGACACATAAGTCAGAGAAAAGTTCTTTTTTTTAAAATTTAAATTAACTTATCAAATCTTTAAAGTTCTTAATTAATTTTATGATTTTAACAATTGTTCAGTTCAATTGCTTATGGTAGAAGAGTCCAGGTTCCTGTTGGCAATTCTCATGAAGACTTTCCTGGAAGACCGGTCTGATATTTTGGAGGTAGCATTAGCTGGTTCTATTCTGGTATCACAGTCTTTTAATTTTTAAAATTAGTGAGAGCGACAAGTGCATCTTATCATTCGTCTCACCAAATCAAGCTGGAATCTGTCAGGAAACTGAATATTTCTCTTTTTATAATCCTCCTATGGATTCTGCGAACAAAAATGTCACTGTTCCATTTTTTCATTATGGTCCGGGTTTTTATTTGCTGCTTCTATATTGGACAAGCTAATTCTTTATTCCTTATCTAATTTTCATCTAAACTTTTTAATTACACAAGAGCCCCAAGGCTAGCTTGCTTTTCAATTAATAAACAATCATTTCCATTTACAGATTACAGGAATTTATTAATACCTGTTTTTGCTTTTACTTACGTTATTTCTTTATTAAAATATTTTTATATTTAAATCTTGTATTTTTTTTATAAAAAAGTACGTTCAAATACTTTTTTTTTTTTATTTATAAAAAAAAATATTTTTAAAGTTTTGCATCTGTGCGAATACGTTTAACAAACATTTTAATTTTAGCGTTTAGTTTTTTTTTAATACATTTATTTTTATTTGCGAACTTAAAAGTTTTTATTTCAATTTAATGTAACGGCATATTTATATATCGTTACAATATATATATTAAAAGCATCTGTGTTGTATATGTGTGTGTGTGATGAAAAGTGCTATACATAATCAGGATAGTACAGTAAACTATATGGATGGTAAAAAAAAAAAAAAATGAAACAAAGTACTCTCATTGTTCAGGCCAGAAATACCTGAAAAAGAGGGAATAATATTATGGGATAGTACAGTAAACAATATGGATGATAAATCCATTGTAAACAAAGTCATTTGGTTAGAGGCTTACCTTAAATTTAATATTCTAGAATTTAAAAGTCCAGTTTCAATTCCCATGCTAAAGAAGAAGGAACAATACCACAGGGTAGAATAGTAAAAATATGGATTACAAAAAACATTGTAAACAAAGCTCATTTGGTTAGAGGATTATCTTAAGTTCAATATTTAAGAGTCTAAAATTCTAGGTTCGATTCCCATGTTAGTACTGCCACTGGTCAAGCCAGAAATACCGGAAGAAGAAAAAATAATACCACAGGAGAGTATAGTAAACAATCTGGATGGTAAAAAAACGTTTATAAACCAACTCATTTGGTTAGAAGATTACTTTAAATTATATATTCATGAATATAAGTCGAGGTTCGATTCCCATGCTAGAAGTGTCACTGGTCAGGCCAGCAATACCTGAAAGAGAGAGGAAAATAATACTATTTGAATTATGTTGCATACTATTCCGTGTGCTATATATTACTTATAGTTAAATGTATTTGTAAAGTTTAAATAAAGTTTTTGTACGGACATTCAATATCTAATATTAGATAATGGAAATGGTCACAACAGATAATTAATACTAAAGTGCCCTCATCAAAAACCTTCAGACAAACCGCATTTTAAATATCTCCGACATTTATCAAACTTTCAAATTATTCCTATAAACTTCTGAGATTCAATATTAAATATTTCTTATTCAAAACATATTAATTGCCCCGTTTTATTTCATCTTTTTAATGTTTTTTGTTTTACAAATGATTTACTGAAATAAAAAAAAAATTATTGATTACATATAAACTAATCGATATACTGGCGGATAGTTAACGAAACAACTTCCGATTAGAAGATAAATTCTGTCTTCTTCATATTATTTTTTTTTATATATATATAAATGTCTATTTAATGATTGGAAATAAAATACAATGTAATGAATGAAAAATGTGACCTGGCATTGAATTCATGTTTTGGGATTCAAATCTTATTTTTCTTCTACTATAGCATTCATTCTTCATAAGCAATTTCAAATTAAGTATTTTTCTGCTGAATTTAAAAAAAAAAAAAAAAAATCAAGAGACGAAGAAGATCGTATTATATCTTCGTTTCAAAAACAAGAAATTTTATGATCAGTCTAGACTCTAAAAGTTTTCTTGTTTGCCAAATATTTTACTAATTACAACGGCATATATATATATATTCTAGGCATACAATAAATAACAGTAAGGCTCCGTATGTACATAATTTAATTTCAAATATTCATATAGATACTAAAATTATATGTAATAGACAGGGTATGAGCACAGACTTTCACATGACCCACCACTCTCCACACCATCTCATAACACTGATACACTTTGGAGCACACTTTTAAAATAAATAATCCCAATACTTTTCTAACCCATCTCTGGTCTCTCTATTTTTTTTATATTTAAAATCCTCTTTTTTTGGGCCCCCCCCCCCCCTTGGGGGGGGGGGGGGGGGGGATGGGGGGGGTTTGGAGATGAAGGAAAAAAAAAGAATGTTGTATCATAATAAATTGAGAGAGAGAGAGAGAGAGGGGGGGGAGAGAGAGAGAGAGGGAGAGGGAGAGGGGGAGAGAGAGAGAGGGGGGGAGAGAGAGAGAGGGAGGGAGGGAGGGAGGGAGAGAGGGAGGGAGGGAGGGAGAGGGGAGAGAGACAGAGAGAGAGGGGAGAGAGAGGGGAGAGAGAGGGGGAGAGAGGGAGGGAGAGAGAGAGAGAGAGTATACATTCATGCCATTGTAGGATATTGGCTTAAATCTAGATGAATCGGTACAACGTGTGATCATGTCAGCCGATAATTCTTTTTTTTAAAAAAATATTTTTTTCCTTATTTGAACAAAACTAATGATGAATGCCCATATAATGAGTTGAAGTGAGCAGATTGATGTGCATATTGAATTGTGTGTTGACTATTGACTTTTTGATAATGTATCAGAAGACTTCTCTGTTAACAAATGAGCACCATTTCCTATGCTTATGTAATTTTATGATGTGATGTATTTTGGCTTCTCCTTAAACGAAGTCAAGAATATCTCAGCAATTATGCCTAGATAAACCTGTTAGCCACTTTATTTTCCACTCCCCACTCTAAGTCTTCCCATATTTTGCCCCATCCCATTTCCACAACATAATCTTTGTCAACTCTATGGCCTTTATATCTAAATCCCCCTTATCTTTTCGCAACCCCAGCATAAAAATCAATACCTCACTTTCTGGATAATCACTTTGTTCCTATCTATTCTCCCATAATTTCATTATCTGTACCCTTTCTGCTTTCAAGCATTTACTTTCAATCAACAGATGCCTAATATTTTCTATACCTTCCTTACAGAATTTGCACACTAAATCATCCATAGTTTTCCATTTACATGTATATTCTCTTGTTGCTAAAGACCCTGTTCGAATCTTAAACAATAAACTACTTTCCTTACTATTATCATAAATTAACTCGCATCCAATGTTTCGTTTACTTCTATATATATTTAAACTCTTCTTACCTCCATACTAGTTCTCCATCCCTCAAATTCCCTATTTTTTATTAATGCTTCTATTCTTTTATCCCATTCCTTACCACTATAACACTCAACAATCCTCCTAACACAATCATCCCACCTTTTATACAAGTATACTGATATAAATTCTTTATCCAAATCTTTTGCATAATGCATTACCTTTTTCACCCATCTTGTTACCTGCCCTTTACTCATAACCCAATTAAACACTATTTTGGCTAATCTTTTACTATCCACAAACTGCAACCTATCAAACATTTTCATTTTACTTTTTGCATCTCTCATATAAAATCTTGACCATCCCATTTCTCCTTGAATTGCCTCCTTTGCTGTCCACATCTCTGCATCTAATGCATGTCTTTCTACTTCCCTTTGTATTTTCTCTAAATCTAAAACCCTTTTACTAACACATAATGCATCATTACCATATGTTAACCCTGCTACTGCAACTCCCTTTCATACAATTCTAGCTACATCATATTTATTATATGAAAATACTGTTAATTTTTTTTTTACCAAACCCTTTCTTTTCTTTGCTTCATTCATCAATTTTTTCCTCCCGTTCATCCAAGCAATTTTCCAGATTACATAAGGTGATTCCCAAATACCTATATCTAATGCAAGCTGTTAATACAGTAGTGCCACCTAGTGCAAGCCATAGTAATCAATGGATATTAGGTTTGTGCATAAAATCCCTATCTAGTGCTTATGATATAATGAATAGGTACTGTATAGGGATTTTATGAGTTGTTACTGGATAGGAATTTTATGCACAAATTTTCTAGCATCCATTGATTACCATGATTTGCACTGGGAGGCACTACTGTGTGGAGAGAAGTGTTTGCTACTGAGAATTATGTGCTTTGGGTATGTAGGTGAAGTTAGATTCTGGGATTTTATTTAAAGTAATGGAATTATTATTTTATATATATATATTTCTTACGCTAACACTTTGTAATAAAATACTATGGTAGGAAGTTGCTTTTTTTCATGATTTTGTGCAAAAATATTCTCACAGATTTGTGCTTCTTATATATGATATTAATGCTGTGTTCCATCTAAGTGTTATCATATTCCTTTTTCACATCATTTAAGAACTGTGTAATCTGAAATACTCCACATTTATTTTTAAATATTACTTGCTCTTTTTCTCTACTGATTTAATAAAGGTTCATAACATTGGTGTTGTCCTGAAGTTTGTGATTATGGTATTTTAGCTTTGTTTATATATTGGACTAATTTCCATTATCTACTATTGAATGTTGAATGTTTTAGAAAATTTCACTTTATTTAATTTTTCAAAGTACATTCAACTGTTAGAAATAGCATACAGGTTAGTATATGCACAATGTTTTGAGAGATATTATTCTCCCTTCTTCTTCAGGGGTTGCTGGCCTGACCAGTGACAGTACTAGCATGGGATTCGAACCTGGACCCTTAGATTCTTGAATATTGAATTTTAAGGTAACACTTTAACCAACTGAGCTGGTTAGAGCATTACTTTAGAATTCTATATTCAAGAATATAAGGGTCTAGGGTCGATTCCCATGCTAGTACTGTCACTGGTCAGGCCAGCAATACCCGAAGAAGAGAGGAGAATAATACATCTCAAAACATTGTACATTTACTAACCTGTGTGCTATTTCTAACAGTTGAATGTATTTTGAAAATTTAAAAGAGTTAGATTTTTCTAAAGACATTCAATACTAAATACTTGATGTTGGAAATAGTCCAATATATAAATACAGCTCATAACATTAATTTGTTAAAATTCCTTTATAGGTTTCTATATATTACATAAGATTTTTATGAGCTATGTCAGCCATTTGTCTCTATTTCTTGTCATGCCCAACTGATTTTGTAAAATCATCCCTCAAACATCACTTGATCAACATTTCATATGCTTACAAACTATTAATAACAATAGCAAGCTCTTTACAGTAGCACCACCTAGTGCAAATCTTAGCTTTTATTGATTACCAAAGATTGCACTAGGTGGCTTTACTGTATGGAGAATTTGATAGTGTTGTTTTTAAAATCATCTCAATCAGTCTCAAGAAAGTCTCTAATATCATTCATGATTTGAATATGCATTAGCTGGTTTTAGTTTTATTTAACCATTACTGCATCTTCTAAAAAGTATTGTTTTTATTGTCAGTGATTCCCAAAATCCTATGAATTCAGCATTAGGGTTGTAAAACATTTATATCAAAATGAAATTTCATTTGCAAATCACCTCTACTCCATTTCTTACACTCTGGTCCAAATTAATTTTACAAATGTAGCTTGTATCTTATCTCTAATTACGACAAATATGAAATGAAGTGATAGTGAAAAATAACCAATAAATAAAGATATATGAAGAAACAAGAGTTTGAATATCCTGCATTAAAATTATCTTACTTTTGTTAGAGTAGCCTCTGAGAGCAGGCACTTCTTTAAGTGCTACTGGTTTAATAAAAGGGTATCTTAATTTTAAAATCACGTGTAGTGAAATACATACACAATTGAAAGAAAGATAAATGAAACTTATCTTTGTTAATTATTATTTTCTCTCTCGCCATCTTTATTTTCATTTTCATTAATCATAATTTTTCCCTCTCTCCATTTTTATTCCCACCCACTTAAACTAGTATTGGTCTGAATGTGATGAGCCTCTCACACCATTGGTCATTTGCCCCTGTTAAATGTGGTAATGGGTTTGTGCATTTATATAACCACATTTCCATTGTTGAATTATGCACAAAGCAAATCATTTTTATTATTTATTTTTTAATTTTTTATTCTGTTTTTTTTTTTCTCTCTTTATTTATTTATTTTCTGCTTTTGATATATATATATCATTAAAAACCAGTCAGCAGACAATCCCAATATCAATAACAATCAACAATTTCTATTGTTATCAAGGCAACCTTACTTTATATATATAATTGTATGTTTAAAATGTCTGGTAGGTCATGAAATGTTTCCTCTTTTTAGGAAAATTGAGCATTTGAGCATTTAATAGTTTATTTTGGTTGGTGTAAATCAACCTTTTCGTTATTCATATTACTCAGCTGATAATCCATCCTAGAACCTTTATTCCTGAATCCATCATTCCAGTGCATTTCTAGAGTTACAAAAACCATATTCATTTATGAGAAATTGCTGCTGATGATGCTGATGATAAATGTGTACTTATGTGGCTTATTATAGTGGAAGAGTGCCAGATTCAAGAAGTAATGATCCATGAAATTGCAGTTCAGCAGGTTTTAAATATGGCAAACATTTTGATTACTTATATGTGTACACACATACACACACATATATATATATATATAAAGCTTTCCACTTGAAGGTAGATAAATATAACTGGGCAGTAAGATACTACGATCAGGAAAATAGTTAATTCTCATCGGTGGGACTTTATTATTAAGTGATGTGATATATACAATGAAGTTATGATATTACATTGTAATAATATATACTACTTCAATTATTCACTATTCAAAAACAAAAAATAAAAACATTAAAATTTGAAAATTTAATAAATTTTACAATACAGTAGCAAATGTTTGTACCCTTTGGAGCACATATTTATTTACAATGTTTCTTCAGGTTCACTTTGATGTGGTACAGTATTGACATAATAAACTATTTTCTAAGCATAAAACTAAATATATAATGAAATTTAATAGTTTGTAAAATATCTTTCTTAAATGATAAAATGAAAGTTATTGATTTTAGTAATGGAAAAAGTAAGAACTGTAAAATATTCTTGTATTGAAACATATAGCTTATTGAAGAGTTTAATTGAGAATCTGAAATGGATAATAGCAAGTGGGATTGACTAAGGGAACATGAAATGCTTAAAGGAAAATAAGAGTGACTACAAAACTTCAAAATTGATGCATACTTAAAAACATTAAAACAACTAGGCAGGCCATTATCTGTTTATAGTAAGACTGCTATTATTTTTCCATACAGAAAAATAATAGTTAAAGGAAAAGGATATTGACCAGAATTATTTAATTGTGGTAAAAGTCTAATACTTTGCTATTCATTTTATTTTTAAAAATAGAGTTACTGTATAGTTATAAACAATGAGGATTGCCAATTCCTTAACAAGCTTTGTGATAAATGGTTAGCCAGAGAAAGTATTTATCACAAAGATTGTTAAGTAATTGGCAATCCTCATTGTTTATTACTTACGAGCTTAAGAGAATAGAATCATGTGATCTATGACTCTTGTTTTGATTACTGTGTAGTTAGTTCAGTAGTTTTATTTTTTGAATGAATATGAATGAGTGAACACACACATGCAAATATATATATATACATGATGAATAAATTAAAGAATGTATAAAGCTAGGTGAAACATATTAATAGAATACAACCAACTGGTTGATTCAGATTGGTTTCTAAACGTAGGTGGCACTGTTGAAACAGTAGCTGTGTATGAAAATGTGCTTTCTCAATTTATTATTAATAAGTACATTATTAATATTATTTTGTTTTTGTTAATGCATATATGTATTTTATTAAATAGGGACATTTGAATCTAGGGTTTTCAGTCTATTTTAGCCCCCTCCCCCACTCCATCTCAAATAACTGATATACATACAAAAAAGATAAATGATCCCCTATATGCATATTTCATGCCAAACCAGTTCTCATCAGTTGGGATCTTAATCTGCCATATGTATAAAACATATTGCCTTGGATATTGGTTACACCATAGCATAAATCCAGCCCATCACTCTCCTATTAATATAAATGGATACATAATGATTCAATAATATGGGGTTAGATTGATGTCATGTCTACATGGATATGACTACAATATCATATCCTTCAAGGGCTTTGATCATTCCATCATTAATTTTTTATAGAAATGGATGGTTGAATTGTTAGAGGGGTCAAAAGTTTGAAAGCTGTCAATTAAAGTTTAAGGAATTGCTATTTTAATATAAACCAGCACAAAATACATATATTGGGATCATTTACTTTTTTCACATGTGTGTGGACATGTGTATTGGTTGTTTGAGATGGAATGGAGGATCCTAAGTTCAGATGCCTCTATTTACTATAATAAACATTCAGCACATTGGTTGGTGTATGTTTGGTAGAAATAACTTAATATTAAAAAGAAATATGCCTATTTGTTTGAAAAGGAAGGTTTTTAATAAATGTGTTTTACCAGTTCGTACTTATGGATCTGAGACTTGAACATTTAATAGAATAGCAATATAGAGATTTCAGATCACCCAAAGAAGTATGGAAAGATGAATATTAGGAGTAACAAGAAGAGATTGAAAATACTATGCATGGGTAAGAGAACAAACAGCTATTACTGTCATCATTAAAAGAATTAAAAGATGGGTTGAATATATTGCTAGAAGAAATTATATTAGAAGGACAACTGAAATCTTAAACTGAATTTCAAGAGATTGTAAAAGACATACAAAGAGATCACATGTGAGATGAATAATTGAAATAATAAAGTATGCAGAGGTCTAGAGGTCAGAGAAGATGAATTTGAATTCGGAGATATCTTCATCTCACAATGGATTGATAATGGTTGATGATGATGACACTGAATGAATAGGTTAATTTACGCAAATTATAAAAAAAACAAAACACATTTGTTATAAATATATATATATGTTTGTTGAAAATTATTATATATTAACAGTCCAATTAACATTATATAATCTATTTGTATTTTTATATTGGATTATTTCCATTATCTAGGATGTGTATTGAATGTCTTTAGAAAGATTTAACTTTATTTAAATATTCCAAATACATTCAACTGTTAATAATAGCACATAAAACAGGTTAGTATATGCACAGCGTTTCCTTCAGGTGTTGCTGACCTGACCAATGATAGTACTAGCATGGGATTCGAACCTGGACCCCTATTTTCTTGAATTTTGAATTTTAATGTAATGCTCTAACCAATTGAGCCTGTAGTAATTTTATATACTTAGCTATGAGATTCCTCCTGATTTCTCCACTTTTTCCTAAGAGCAAATTGATTAGTGGTTTCCATACATTATGTATAGTCATACTAGGTTGGCTTATGGGATTTTTTGCCATTGTCATGTGAGCAGCTTCTTTAAATTTTTTTCTTTAGCAGTTTGCAATATTTAAATAAAGTTACATTTTTGTAAAGACATTCAATACACTTATTAGACAATGGAAATAGTCCAATATGAAAATACAACTAGAACACCATCATCACAAACCTTCAGGAAAACACTACATATTTTATTATTAATCAAAATTTATGAACAAAACGTTGGCTCTTATACGCGATGTATGTTTATGTGAGAGGGGGTTGGAACAAAATATAATGGATATCGTTGCTACGCTATATGTGAACACAAACCGATATTTATATCAAAAAAGTTAACTGTGTTATACTTAATGTAAGAAATGCGTACTGATTTTTATTTTACCGTCAAAGAATCAATAACTATTGATAATAAATGCAATTAATAAAAAATGTTAGTTTAGTATATAAATATTTCTGTACTGTATATATTCCAACATCAGTTAGCTTTTATATTTTATCTGAATGTACATAAACGTTCCATTAAAAAAAAAAAGAAATATATTATAGAAAAAAGATAATAAACTTTCAAAGTGCTAAATCACATCTTTTAAAAAAATTCCCAGGAGAAAAAACAAAATCCATTTGTGCCACGTGTATGAATAAATATATATCTATACATTTTTATTTTTGTATATAATATTTATATACATGTATGTAGATATTATATTTTATATTCACTTCTTAAAAAAAAATCCTTGTATTTTTTTTATAAAAATTATTATCTATTTTATAGATGGATATTATTTAAAAATATATCGTGCGTGGTAGAGAGTGTCTTACGTTAGAGTGTGAAGTACCCGGATTGATTAAAGTTCTGCACTTCCGGCAATTGAACTCCCTATGAACTCCGAGGAATAAAGCCATCTCATGTATTTATTTAAAAATATTAACCTATATATTTCTGTAGGGGATTAATTAAAAACGAAAATATATATATACAGTGTTATGTTTTCTTTTTTAAAAAAATACTTATATCTACTTTCCTTTTTTAAGATCATTTATCAAGTTCTTTTTTCTCTTATCTTTTTCTTTTATTTTCCTCAGTTCAATTTATCTTTCATAATTTCCTTGTTTCAAAATGCACACCCAGTGTAAGCTCTTTTTTTGGTCTACAATTTTATCAATAAAATAATATTTATTTTACCTATTCTTTTGAACATATTTATATTACCAATCTTTTTCTTCCAGTTATTTTTTCATACTCCTCGAAATCCTCATCTCTAAAATCTATTTTTTCTTTTTTTAATTATCCACATTTCTGCTCTATACAAAGCATTATCCTAAACAAAATAGATACCTCTTTAAAAAATCATTGTACCACAGAATAAATTTTAATACTCAAGCTGAATCTTTTAAACCTCTTCCTTAGATAGATTTTATTTTATTTTGCCCAAAGTACAGTTTGTATTCTGGTATCCATTTTAATTTCCATCCATTTCAATATGCATTATCATAAACTTATTGTAATTTTGTTCTTATTTATCATTATAGTAATTCATTTTCTTTACGAAGACTAAGCAAGAATGATATCATTTTTGTTTATTAAAAACATTTTGTATATGATAATATGAGGCTTATTATGCTATTGAATTACATTACGGAAGTGTGAGTTCACATTATCATTATATATAAAATCCATGCACATCTTAAGGCTGTCACATATCAAATTCCTAACCAATTAAAAAAAAAAACTATTACATTTGTATCACTGTCAAATTCACAATTGCAAAATTGGGGGATGGGGAAGCTTTAAATTTGTTTTTATAAATAAATAACTATACCTAACTAACCTGTAATTTATATTATGAACATTTTATGCAAAGGAAATAATTCCAATCGTTATATTTAACAGTCCATGATTTTTATTACAAAGCATATTTTATGCGATAGAAATAATTCCACTATTAACAAACCATAATTTTTTCACAATAGCCGATGGCCATAATACTGTCGAATTCACATATCAAATATAACAAGTATATTTAAAAATTTTAATTTTGATTTAGCATTATTCAAGACAGCATTTCAGGCTGGGTACATTTCTCACATTTATTTATATAATATTATAATCTTACCCAAACCACACTTTTTTTTATTTTGCTGTAATATCCTATAAATACAATTCATTCAAACCACTTTGAACACTTACATTTCGACTGTCCTGCAGTCTTATTCAGAGCTATGATATAATAAACAATAAAATACATAACTATATAATAGTACCATAAAAAATGTAAACAATAAAAAACTAAAAACATCAAATATATATATAAACTAATAAAACTGAAATAAATAATCAAACCCAAATAAAACAGTTAATATAAAATAAAATGTACAAAATAAATAGAAAATAAATATAAATTATACATGTGTATTCCTAACTGTATACATATATATATTCAAGGACAACTATTAATCTAAATATAATCCATTTTTATTATTATTAACAATCTACTAATTATTTCCATTCTTCATAAATTTAAACTTTATGGTTATTAATTAATATTCTTTGAATCATAAATCATATAATATCTATTATTTCCTTACTCAAATATTAGTTAATAACCATAAAGTTTAAGTTTATGAAGAATGGAAATAATAGTAGATTGTTAATAAAAAAAAAAAGATAATATATTTAGATTAATAGTTGTCCTTGAATATATATATATTATGTATACAGTTATGAATACACATGTATAATTTATATTTATTTTTTATTTATGTTGTACATTTTATTTTATATTAACAGTTTTATTTGGGTTTGATTATTTATTTCAGTTTTATTAGTTTATATATATATATTTGATGTTGTTTTTAGTTTTTTATTGTTTACATTTTTTATGGTATTATTATATAGTTATATATTTTATTTTGTTTGCTCTGAAGAAGACTGCAGGACAGTCGAAATGTAAGGTGGATGTATATATTATAATCTAAAGCAACTAATTTAAAAAAAAATGATGGCCTTTCCATAGGCTGGGCACATCTGGTATAATATTAATCATAATAAGTTTATAATATTGCATATTTAGGGTGAGAAGAATAGTTTTTTAAGGTAATTAAAATTAATAGCACATGAGTGAAAACTAAAATTGAGTCAATTTAAGGTCAAACTTTAAAATGTTAGTTTGAAGAAAATTTTATTCTTGTAATTATCATTGTAGTAATTACCACTTTATTGTAATCAAGAGCACTACGACTTTTATTTACTAAAACATTTTACACCTCATAATACCAAATCTGGATCCCATGTGTCTTGTGTAATAATTATTCCTAAGATATGATACACAATTTTCAAACCTGTCTATACTTCTCATCCTTTATGGCACTTCATGTTTTACAAGGAAATAATTAATCTTACACAATTTCTTGAGAAAAATATTAAAATTTTTAATCATTATAATGCCATAATAATTATTTATACTGAGTACCAAATCCCAAACAGTAGTGCCACCAAGTGCAAGCTTTTGTAATCAATGGATGTAGGGAGGTTTGTGCATAAAATCCCTATCTAGTGCCTACTAATCCAACATACCCAGACAGTTTGGATTCATTGATTACAAAAGCTTACACTTGGTGGCATTACTATATGTAATTGGTACTCTTATTAACAGCATCTGTAAGCATACGAAATGGTGATCATGTGATATTTTAATTGTTTATGCTCTTAGCACTATGGGGCTTGCTCACTGCTCTATAATTTTTGGCAATAAAAAATGTAATATTTTTAAAAGAGTGGGAAATATATTTATATGCTATTAAATACTTATCTGAAAGTACTGTATGCAAAATTTGGCAGAACAATATTTTTATCAATGGAACATTACTTTATAATGATATAAGGCATATAAATTATACATTCATCTACATAAAGGAATCATTTTTATCAGCCCTCAAACACTACTCATCATAATTATATATTTTTTTCCTCATGTGTCATAGCATCAGCCAGGAAGTGAACCCTTTAACCCGAGACAACTGCTTGTAAAGCTGCTGGCGCTGACCTCTCGGCCACCAATGCTTGACAATAATTATATTTTTATAAGCTATGTATCATATCATGTAAATTCTTTTTGGTCCACCTGTATATCTATATTAACCCTTGTATATATTTTGTTATTAATAAAGTTTATATATGTATATAAAAAAATTAGAAAATTATTATATCAATCTTGGTATTTTTATTAATAATCGATTTATCCACTCCAATTCTCATTCTAGATTTTTTTACATTTTTATAATTACTTTCACATTAATTATTGAAAATATATAATATAAATAATCTAGAACTTTTTTATTAGTGCAGTATCAAGCTGCAATTCGGATGTGAAGATAATCATTCTTAACACAAGCACTCTTCATTTAATATTCAGTTAGTGATGTTGAATACTAATAAAACTCAATCCAAGTCACAAGATAAAGACTTTGAAAAGATAAGAATGATGCTTGGATGAAGGATGATTACCTTCATATTAGAATTTCAGTTTGATACTACACTAATCAAAAAAGTTGTGGATTATTGACATTAAAGTGTAACATCTAATATCAACACGTAGTAAATTTCAATATTTCACAAATGTTAATATATAATAAGATAGAAATGTAAGTAAAGTGAATAACATAATATATTCACCCTCTCAGTCCAAGATACTTAAGATTGGCCTATATAATTGCATGTAGGTACTAAAGATAAGATGGCAGATTTTAGCTTTTCAAAATCTTTGCCTTGTGACTTGGATCAAGAATTTATTTAACATGGCTAATTGAATATTGAAATATGGCATTTGTATGAAGGATGATTACCTTCATATCAGAATGAAAATATATAAGTATCTAACTGCATTAATCGATTTTGTAGTTTTGCGTCCAACATGTATCCTTAAGATATTTTCATCTCATTTCTTATATTTATTATTTTAGTTTTATTTACATTTATTATCATTCTGAACCTTTTTAAAGTTTTACCATGATTCTATGTAACATTTTTTATGCTTCTCATTTCCCACAATTCCTGCCATGACATCATCAAATCTGTGTCAATGAATTCTTTCAATTTAACTCTACCATTACTTTACATGAGGTAATGCAATGATAGAGTCAGAAGCCTGGAGTCTAAAGTTTATGGATCATTGTTCCAGCCTTGGCATACTTTTAGGAATCCCATTCCATAATTTATGAGTTGAGCGAGTATGAAAATAATTATCTTGCTTTTCAAATATGTAATGCTAAGGTGTAAACGTATTTGCAGAACTAACAATACAAATATTACTGAAAAAATTTACAAGTGAGATTCCTAAAAAATCATTTAAATGAACTTGTAATAACGTGAAAGCTAAACACTTTCAAACAGATACGCTTTAAACATGCTTACATGAAAGCCAATCAGATGGAATTTGTAAAAAATATCCACCTCTTGGTATATCAATGCCAAAGTATTTTAACAGATAAATATGACCATATTTTTTATCTTATTGGTATTGATTTGACAAAAAATCGGTATTATTTGCAAGTTCATTTAAAGGATTTTTTAGGAATCTGGCTTGTGAATTCTCTTATTAACATATTTGTATTTGTTGCTTCTGGGAATAGCTTTCTTTCTTATTGTCACACATATGGGATAAACTTGCTCATTAAAATCATAAGAATTTCATCTAAATTAATATTTCATCACATGATCACCATTCTTTATATTTGCACAAGCTGTTTTTCACAGAGGCAAAACTCTCCATACAGTAGTGCCACTCAGTGCAAGCCAGAGTAATCAATGGATGCAGGAAGGTTTGTGCATAAAATCTCTATCTAGTGCCTACTCATCCAATATCTCCAGACTAGTTTCTAGCTTGTAGCTTTCATCAGTGAGGATCCTATGATTTAGGTGCAGTGCTCTCAGGATCCAAGGCTTCTCACTGATGAAGACCACAAGCTAGAAACTAGTCTAGAAATATTGGATGATAGACATTAGATAGGGATTTTATGCACAAACCTTCCTGCATCCATTGATTACCCTGGCTTCACTGAGTGGCATTACTGTATGGAGAGTTTTGCCTCTATAAATTAATATTCAAAACTATAAGCTGGCTTAATATAAAAGCAAATATTACCGCTTGTAAAAAGTTCCAGCCTTTTCAATATTAATACTTGCGTTACTACTATATAACAAACCTTAGATCATCTGACAAAATAGATTGGCATTGATGTGGCAAAAGGTGGATATTATTCACAAGTTCATTTAAATGATTCATTAGGGATCTAGTTTTTGAATTATCATAGTAATGTAATCAGATTTGCTTGTTTGTTATATAAGTCCGTCATAATCATAATAACACATTTATAATATTTAAACAGCATTAAACTGTTGCACATGCGCTTTGGATTTTAAGACCATCAGATATTATTTTTGGTCACAAATAATTAATATTAAAGAAAATAAAAAGTATGATGTAATCTTAGTTTGTTTGGAATAGATGAAGAATTAATTGTAATCCATTAGCTTAGAAAACAGAGTAACTTCGTATTCTAATTTCTTAAAACGGGAATGTTAATTTGAAAGTGTAAATGTCCAATGTGGAAATGCTCATTACCAATTATCATAAATATTATAAACACACACACAGCGTTATATATATATATATAAAGACAAAGTAGGCTTAATGGGATAATAATTGTATATTTACCTGCCATGTGCATTAACTAGTTCTGAGTGTAAACCAAGTAAAATTTTAGTGGGATTGACATTTTTTTTAAATAGTCACGTCGTAGCAAACCCAGTGGTTGGTAAACGGGTGTGCAGCCATTCTTAGCTAGTGGCAAAGCAAGAATGGATAACAATTGAAACCTACTTTAAACAAAAAAAACCCAAGTTAGTGTTAATTTTTTTTTTACTTAATTCAAGATTGAAGCCAGGTTGTAAGCGTGAGAAATATATATATATCTAATTGGTATTCTGTGCATCATATATTACATACGCATGTTGTTTTAGTGCAGTTGTTTATGTATGTATATATAACGTATACGCAATTGTTTATGTATGTGTATATATAGCGTATATACATATGTATATTTCCAGATTATATCTAATAAATAAATGCATGAAGCCATTTTCTCCGAAACTCTGTAATGAGAATTTTTAAGGTTTGCAATTTCGCCAAAGATTTAATATTTAATTTTAAAAATATGTTTTGAATTTCAGATTTTTTTTATGGAGTATTTATGCTTGTTTTGATTAGAATAAAAGCTAAGTGATTTTGCTACTTTCTAAAGGTTAGAATAAAAACGCTTTCTAATAATTTTGATATTGATTCGTTTTTATTTAATTACTTACAAAATTTATATGCTTTTTAGGAAAAATTAAATATTTTTCAAATTAAAACTGATTTTTTAAAAAGATAAATTCAATGGTTATGAAATGAAAAATAGGTAAAACGTATCCTCATCTCATATTTGATGACATATTAGTGTATTAATTTAAATTTAAAATGAGTGTATTTAATTGTTTATTAACATTAAAATTTTTGAATTTATATTTTTAAATAAAAGTATAAGTGTGTAGATATACATGTTTATTCTTTCTCATTCACCTATAGGCTTTAATGAATAGCGAAGCTTGATGGGGGCGGGACTTCTATAAATATATATATAATCTCTTATCACCATCAATAGTACTTTGTTCTATGGACCTTCACAGAGAGCAGTCACACAGCCAACTGTTCTAATTCTTCATTCTGTTCTGTTTATGGTCCAGAACTTCAATCCCACATATCATCTCGCATTTCTTATATCCTCCAGTAAAGGTCAACCTTCTCCATCCTTTTGTCCTGTTTGCATCAACTTTCTTCTTACTCTATTTCCAATCCAGTTTCACTTTCTACCTCTAATATTTTCAATCAATCTGTTTTTTATAAATTCCTTTCGAAATCTCCTTTTTTTGTCATTTCATTCAACCAACAACAAACTTTCTCCATTCTTCACATCCCTATCTCACAGGCTTCCAATCTGTTCCTAATTCTTTTAGTATTTGTTCACATTCCATATAATAAAATACTCGCATGTAGAAAGTAAATAATCAAAATTCCATTTTTAGCTATTTTTTTTTTTTCATTCTTATCTAAAAAAATAGAAATTAACTTTTGAATAATTTTCAGATGTTTTATTCGTTGCCTTTTTTTAAAGACTCATACAATTATTTTAAATCAAATTAATTTTGATGTAAATAAAATGTCTACAAGTTTCAAATACTTACTATCAAAGAATGTTGGATATTATGTGTCGGATTTAGTTTTTATAAGCGTGTTTGCCAAATTAAAAATTTCAAAAATAATTATAAAATACTTTCTGCCATACCAACAAAATATTATAAATAGCTTTATAATGATTCTTTACTGTTATAAAAATGGGAATTTCTATGAATATTTCTAACTTATGGCCTTCATCAGTGGTGAGATGTTTAGATTTTTTGAACCTTTTTCAGTTTGGACTGTTAGTTTGTTAATGTAACAAAAATTAAAAAAAAAAAAAGTCTGCTACGGATAAGGTGGATTAGATCTAAAAAGTTCCAAAATATACTGTTTACAAAAATACAAAAAGCTCCTCACGGATGAAAGCTATAAGCTAGAAACAAGTGTGGCAATAATTGGATAGGATAGCAGTGGGTAAGGATTTAATAAGCACTACCATCTAGCATCTATTGTTTGCCAAAGCTTACACTAGATGGCGCAAAAGTAGTGAGAATAAGAATTTTCTATTTCCCATATTTATATATCATGGAGATATAATCAGGAAGAATTTAGTAAACAAATTTCTATTTTACAAAAAAAAAAAAAAAAGGAAAAAAGAAATATAATGCTAATGAAGATCCTTGATGTTATAAATATACTCATAAAAGACTTACAGAAATAATAATAGTTCTGCAGTAGTATTAATTACATAAAATATAATACTGATGTAAATAACACTTATGCATGGAATGAAAACTTCTGGTAAAAATGACAAATTTATATATCCATGATGATATAATTACATATACAAAACATATAGAAATAAAAATAGTTATGTAATATTAGCAACTTCTTAATTGGTTATGATATATTATCAGACAAAATAATATATATTAAACCACAATACTAGAATTAACTTTATATACATAAATAAAAGCTATAGGTAGCTTATAGTAGGATTGCTATCTTGAGTAGCACTTTTTGTAAATGCCATTGAAGATGGCAGTCATGCTGTAAGCTAACTATAACTGTTATTTCTGTATATAGCATTATGTTAAAAATGATAGCCAGCCTATTGTTCTGTGAATTGGTATCTAGTCAAAAGCAATCTAATGTTAATGTAACATCATTACTTCAAAAACTTCCACTATCCAAACATAATTGTAAAGTATTGTTTTGATTTATAGTTTCAATTACTGCAATATGAAAATTTTATACTGAAATAAATATATTATGCATATTCTGTATTTTAGATTATTATATTATTAGAAAGCTTTAACCTTTTTTACATGCACTTTAAATGTTTGTATAATAGCCAAACAATGTAGTTATTGCCTATAGAGGGAGCTCTCAAACCTCAACACAAGATAGGGACTTTATAAAGATAAGAGCAGCCATCTTTAATCTAAATTCTTATTTATATAGGCCAATAAGAATTTAGGTTAAACCACTAAACATCACCTGATCACCATTCTTTATGCTTACACAAGCTTTCTACAAAGCCTAAATTCATATAATAGGGTCACTCAGTGCAAGCGAGAATAATCAGTGGATGTAAGAAGATTTGTGCATAAAATCTCTATCTAGTGCTTATTCATCCAATATCCCCAGACTAGTTTCTAGCTTGTGACTTTCATCAGAGAAAGCCTTGGAGTAAAAGATGGCTACTGGAGGTTTGCATTAGATCCTAAGATCTAGGTGCAGTGTTCTGAGATCCAAGGCTCCTCACTGATGAAAGCTACAAGCTAGAAACTAGTCTGGGGATATTGGATGAGTAGGCACTAGATAGAGATTTTATGTACAAACCTTCTTGCATCCATTGATTATTCTAGTTTGCACTGAGTGGTGCTACTGTATGGAGAGGTTAAAGATAAGGAAGCTCATCTTTCTAAAGTTACTGTCTTGTGGTGAGATTTGAGTTTCCTCTATAGTCAAAAACTATATTGTTTGGCTATTATATAAACATTTAAGGTGCATGTGAAAAAAGTTAAAGGCTTTCTCTTTCTGATTCCAGACTTCCTGTGCACTTGATAAATAATCAGAACATTATATTGTTATTAATAAAATAAATGCATAGTTTACAAAATGTATTTCGATGTTGAATATGCATTATGGATATAATAATTTATAATATAATGATTTATATGTCTGTACTGCACTATTAAAATTGACACATTCTCCCATCATCACATGTTTAAAAGCATAGAAGATTAGATTTTATTCTTTAAATAAACCAACATTTGTTGGCCATGTCTTTTTTAGCACTTGAACTTATGAGCCTGATTTTTAAATCAGTATATAAACAAATTAATAAGATTCATTCTCACAGGCAGCTGAAAATGAGACACTTTCTCTGCTTTATGATATATAAACTGAACTTGTGCAAGTAATTTGCCAGTTTTAAAATCAGGCTCATAATACATTCAAGCTCTAAAATAGACAAGATCAACAATTGTGGGTTTATTTGAAGACTAGGATCTAAGTATCAGTGGACCACCTACGCTTTGAAAACATTTGTTCATGGGAGTGTGGGTGTGAATTTTAATAGTGCATGCATGAAGAGTAGTTTTCTTACACAATATTACAAACTATGCATAATAAAATTAATGTTTTTTTTAAATTCTCAGCAGATAAAAGCTCACCCATATAAAACAGCTTTTTTTTTTCATTGATGATCAAGAGGTCAGCGTGACTGCCTTACAAGCAGTTGCCCAGGTTGCGGGTTCGTGTCCCGGCCGATGCTGTGACACTTTAAAAAAATAAATAAATAAAACAGCTTTGGAACCTGGATTTTGGGTTAATGTTTATATATATATTAGGTAAAGATAACAACAAAAACAAATGTAAAAAATCTTTTATATGGTCAAGAGGTCAGCGACAGCCACTTTACATTAGCGGGTTCACTTCTCGGCTGATGCTAGGACACATGAGAAAAAAAATCTTTTATCACCTGTTAATTAACTAGTAGAGTAATTTTTTTTGTTTAATTATTTATTTACTTACGGATCTGAAGCATTCTTTGCACTGAAATATAGTATTAGTTTTTATCTAATTATAGAATTAATGCATAAACATGTATAAATTTCTCAGATTTATATTCCAAGTTATAATACATAATCACATACTCAATAAAGAAATAAATACAAAAAGAGACATTATGTGATATCCAGAAATGTTTTTAAAAGTTAGCCACAGTTTATTTTTAAAATTTCTTTTGGGTGAAAATACTACTACTCGTGCCCTATCAGGTTATGTCATAGGTATATGGTTAATTAAGGTAAAAATCGGATTTAATCCTGAATTGAAATAATATCTATTATGAATAGTTTAAGATATTTATTTCATGTTTCCTTATTTATGGATGTCATTTAGTAATAACCAACAATGCCTAGATTTATTTTAAGCAGAGGAGAATGTCCCAAAGTCGTAAGTTATCTAATAGTTATCCAATATGTTATAAAAAGAGTTTCCCAATAGGAATAATCTTTCCTACTCGCAAATATGTACATAGAGACTCTAATTTAATTTCCTTTAAAAGCAACATTAATACCTTTATAAACTTATTGTTTTCATTTAGCTATTTTGTACACATATGGAATGATATAATTATACACATATGTAACAATATAAGAAGTTCAATCAAGATTGATTTTAAACCTTATTGTATTTTATTCTAAGTAATTCATATTCTCATATTTTCCAATAACTTCTTTAGAAATGAAGAATTTTTTGTAACAATTAAATATTTAAATCAGTTTAATCAATGGTAGACTGACAGACTTAGATCTACAGTTTCCGGAATTGATTTTTAGCAACTAAATAAAAATAAAAAGACTAAATTCAGATTTAATGAATGGAATTGTTTAATGCTTAATTCACCATTAAGGTGCTTATAATGTCACATGATGTATCGAACAATTAATAATATAGAAAATCTAATTTAGAATAAAATTTTAATGGTTTTAAAGGGATTAACTCCAACCTCAAAGATTGTTAGCTTGGGCTATAATGTATGAACTGTTTATGGTGAAAGATTTGTTTGATGTTATGTGGTATACTGCATTGAATTAATTCTGAAAAAAGAATATTTTTGGTTGTTGTACTGTAGGTTTTTTGAAATTAATATGACCAAAAAAAGTGAATTGCCTCCTCAGTTTTCATTTGAATAATAAATGTCATTTATTGGTACTTTGGGATTAGCGCTGTTCTAAATAATCATTCCGCTATATTGATTCTAACTTTGCAAATATATGTGGAAGTATTGGTTTAGGGTTAGAAAACTTTATAGTTTATACATGGGGGTTTGAGTTCAAATTATTTTTTAAAAAAGTATTCTGAATACAATACAGAAGATTTAGAATCAAATAAAACCGAACATTGAAAATTGCTTTTGGTTCCTAATTTTTTTTATCCAAAAACATCTTTGATTTCTATCATATTGGTAATAATTTATTTAAAATTAAATTGAATTCAAAAACTCATTATTTAAATATAAATTTCATCTTCATAATAATTTTTTTAGGCTGACTTGAATTCAAAAACTAATTTTTTTTTATATAAAATTTTTTAATCTTAAAAAAAAAACCCCAAACAAACGTAAAAGTGTTACAATCAATATGGCAGAACGAAAACATTAAAGCAGTGCTAATACCAAAGTACCCATTTATGTGGCAAATTTCTTTCACCACCAGTATACCATGCAGTGTAAGCTTTGGTAATCAATGAAGCTAGATGGTAGAACTTATAAAATGCCTATTTTGCATTGTCCTGTTCAATATCATCAAAAATTCTAGCTTATGGATTTCATCAATAAGATTTGGATCTGGGAATAGTACATCTGGACCTTTTGGATATAACTCTTCTCTAAGAGCGATATTTTACATTTTTGTACTATCAAGCTACCAGTCCTTATTGACAAATAGGTTATATCTAAACCAATTTTCTTGTAATGTTATGTACATCTGAAAGTTCAGTACCTACATACTATAGTGACCCTAATTTTTTAAACATCTATAGACATCTCTATCTATTGGCTAGAGTTGATAGGAAAACAGATGTTATACCTGTGATGAGAGAAACTAGCTTCTGAATGGCATTGTGTAAGCAGGATTTATATGTCTTATTGATTATATTGCGCTTTAACACAAATTGGTGAAGTTATTAAACTAATAAATAATAATATTTGGCTTAGCACTTTTGAGATATGTTAACTGTGATATTTCATCATGAACGATCCGAATGCCATCAATAGACAAGATACATGTTTCACGATTTCAAAAAAATGGTAGAGTTAAATGATTTGCATAGATTTGCATATAAAACAACTGCTTTGTATCACATGACAAAGACTATGAATATGGGCGTTAACATACCCCAAAAGTGCTAAGCCAAATATTATTTATTAGTTTAATAACTTCACCAATTTGCGTTAAAGTGCAATATAATCATCAAGAACAATTGGCGAAGTAAAGTTTATTACAGAATTATAATGTCTTATTGGAAAATGTTACTTATGGCAAAAATTAGAATACAATCTTATGGTTCAATTTATTGGATTGCCCACTAACTGCTTTAAGAAAAAATAATAACACTAATTACTGTTGCTATTTTCAGAAAGATGACTCAAGCATTGAATATAAAAGTTATTGGGAGAATTATCAGATCATGATGTCATCTCTCCACTCCAGAAGTCCAAATGTAAGAATTTAATGGTATTTGAACACTAGAGGGCAGTGACAATACTAGCAAAGAAAAGAAAGGGACTGATAAAGAAATTAACATTGTTTTCATTTAATAAATATGATGTAGTTAGAATTGTATGGAAGAGAGTGGAAGTAACAGGGTTAAACATATAGTCTTGACGCATTATGTGTTAGTAAAGGGATGTTAGATTACTTAGAAAAAGTAATGAGTAGCATTTAATCCCATCTTATGGAATTAAACTATTTACCATATTGAATGAGGGTTTTTAATATATTAATATGATTGAAGGATATATTCTGATTAATAGTACTCGTCAGTTTAGATATTCTTATAAGAACTGAAAAAAGCAAATGTTAAAGTTTATATATTTGCTTCTGGAAAAAAGCACATACAAATTAATTCATTTTATGCTTGCATATCAAAATCAAATGATAGATGGCAGCACATTGGTATAAATAATGTGGTATGGAAGAGAGTTGCAGTAGCAGGGTTAACATATGGCAATGATGTGTTATGAGTTAGTAAAGGGGTGTTAGATTACTTAGAAAAAGTACAAGGGAAGTAGGAAGTCATGCATTAGATGCAGATGCATGGACAGCAAAAGAGGCAATACAAGGAGAAATGGGATGGTCAAGTTTTTATGTGAGAGATGCAAAAAGCAAAATGAAAATGTTCAATAGATTGCAGTTATGGATAATAAGAGAATAGTCAAAATAGTATTTAAGTGACTTATGAGTAAAGGGCAAGCAGCAAGATGGGCAAGAAAGGTAGTATGGTATGTAGAAGATTTGGTTAAAGAATTTATGTCATTATGCTTATATAAAAGCTGGGATGATTGTGTTAGGAGAATTGTTGAGAGTTGTAGTGACAAGAAATCGGATAGAAGAATAGATGCATTAATAAAGAATAGGGAGTTGGAGAAATGGAGAAGTAGTGTGGAGAGTAAAAAGAGTTAAACAGAATATTGGGTGTGAGTTAATTTATGATAATAGCAAAGAAAAGGGGTTTATTGTTTAAAGCTCAAACAGGATCTTTAGCAACAAAGGAATATACACATAAATGGAAAAATGTGGGTGATATAGTCTGCGAGTTGTGTAAGGAAGGCATAGAAAATATTAGACATCTGTTAATTCAATGTAAACAGAAAGGGTACAAAAAATGAAGTTGTGAGAAAATAAATATAAACAAAGTGATTATACAGAAAGTAGTTTCTTAGGTTTTATACTGGGTTTAGGAAAAGATAAGGGGGATTTAGATATCAGTGCCCAAAGATTATGTTGTGGAAATGGGATGGAGCATGGTAGAGAAGAATATGGGAAAACTTGGGGGTGGGGACTGGAAAGGAAAGTCAAAGTGGCTAACAGATTTCTCTGAGCATAGTGGCTGAGAGATTCCTGACTCCGAAAATAGAAAAGTCACAGTGCATCGCATCGTATTCTGGTAAAAGGAATATATTTGCGGAATATCATTCCAGAGGACACTCTCTGTTTTTAAGATTTAAACTCAGCTCATCTGTTTACATAAAGTCTACAATGTATTACTCACAGTATATTTTTTTAAAGATTTCAAAAATATCGTCATCTTCGACCATTCTGCGAAGGAATAGTGAATGCTGTCACAACGTGCATAATTACACGCATGTGCAAAGTATTTCTACGCATTTGTGTATATATATATTACAAATTTCACTTTGATATTACTTTTTATATCAATTGAAAAATCAAAAATTCCAAAAAAAGTTATTTACAGATAGTAATTTAGTTTTATGAAAAATCGGAAGTTAGATATATATTTTAAAAAAATATATCATTCGTCTCTTAGTTCTAAAAAAATCTAAATGAAAAACTTTTCAATAGATCTTTTTTAACTGATGTTTTTTCTCATCCTATTTTTTCCGTCTAATATATTAGTTTCAAGCCTGATAACTATGTGATATAAGCATTCCATTTTTTTATCCCCAGTGGAGAAAAGAAAGATTTGAAAATGTAATTTCTCTCTCTCTCTATATATAAAACGGATAGCCATTTTCCTCCTTGCAATCAGACATCATCCTTGATTAATTGATGATGAATCGGATGTTTTTTTCATCATTTGAAAATTAAAACCTTTATATAAATACAGGTAAAGGAAGATTGATTGTATTAATAATGATTTCAAATATGTTTTAAAATAACATGTATATTTATTTATATATATATATACACACAAGTTATCATGATAAAAAATGTGTATATAGTTATATACATACACACAAGTTATCGTGATAAATAAGTGTCATCAAATTGATATGGCTCTAGGCGGTCTCATGAAAGATAACCTGTCTATAAATTTTTTTTCCATAGTATGCAGGACTGCATGTTAATTATGAATGAATCACGAAAGTTTATAGATAACTTTAAAATTGTGATACTGGAATGAAATGTGTTATGAGAATGTCATTTCTAGCCTTTGGCGCAGAAATGACAAGATGAAACCTGAAGATATAGTTTTTAAATATATGATGCTGGGCTAAATGTAATAAATCCCAGTGAAACATATACTCTTACTTGCATATATAACCTAATCTTAAAACAACTTAAAACTGGATTAAGCCAAAGATTTTTAACGACCCCCCCCCAAGCTGAAAAGTGGAGGTATGTTTTTTAACAAAAAGCATACGGTATTGTGAACGGGATACATAAAAAATTGGGTTTGTCACAAACTAAAGAAACTGCAAACAAGGTATAATGATGTAAGGTTGTTCCGAAATTGTGGATGGAAGTCAAAAACTAAGCTAATCAAGGTGGTTTGGCAGTTATTACAATAGGAAAATTACAATTTTTTTAAACAATATGCATTTTGTCACAAACAATTTAGTTATGGTTGATAAAAGTTCAGCAATAAGTATTGATTTTCAAGTTTTAGGAAGAGATGGTGGAAATTTAAATCATCCCAGAAAATAGAAATTTTGTGATCAGGGATCAAACATTTCACTAAATCAAAAGCATTAAAATATATAAAAAATACTATGAGCCTGATTTTTTGAAGATCCAAACAAGATTTTGTCCATAGAACCAGTGTTAAGATTTACATATCCAGAAGCGGCAAATTATAACCAATGATGATCAAGTATAAATAAAATTGCTTAGTCATAGTGCTCTGCTTGTTCAATGGAGTTAATATTTGTCGGTATGGAACTTGGGAGTACATTTTGGTTGCTTTCTCTTGAACATTTTAAATTATATTTTGCTCTTGACATGACTATAGATTGACTATCATTAATCTCTGCTTATGAAATGTTTGAAAGAATAGTTTTCCAAAAGTCTTTAAAATTCTTAAATACAGAAAAACTATTAATTTAGTTGACTAAATGGTCTCCATTAGAAAAAATCAAAAATGGTTAAACAATAGTTGTTACTATATAAAATTTTATAGGACAGTCTAATACAAGGTTCAGTTCATTTACTTATGGTATTTAATTAGTTCATCAGTGATCATCCAGATACAAAAGGCAGGAAATTCACCTATGCTAATGTCCATGCTTTGATTTCACGAAAGAGATCGTTTGCTGAAATAGAGAAGTGTCAATAATAGTTAGAAAAGATTGGAAGTCTTTTTCAAAGACTCGGGTCTTAATCTAATCCAATAAAGACAATATGCTCAATTTTTAATCTAAACAATATGGAATCATCCATAATCTCAATATAATATTTTGCAATAATAGACAGAAACATGATTCTACTTTGTGCTATTTAGGCGTAACCTTGGATCAAAACCTCTTATTAGATTCATTTCATTAATTTTTTTATATATATAGTAACAAAATTATGAATATTAAGTTAAAAATAGTTTGCTTTAAATATTAGCTAAGTAAAGGTTTATTCCATGTATTAATTTTTTAAATTGTAGCTGAGCGCTGTTTTGGCTGGTGAAATCAGATTCATAGTGAGCCTGGCTTCACTGGCCAAAAGCATGCTCAGCTATAGTTAACAAAATTAATGTACAGAATAAACCTTTACTTAGCTAACACTCAAAATGTTTATGCAAGTAAATTACAAATAGGATATGGAAAAGGAGAATAACCTTATTAAACTGTAATTCTTTCTTGATAAGAAGCCCATAATTGATAGAAAATATACATAAGATAAACATGAGCGCCCCTCACTTTTATTTGTGAAAGCTGAAGAAAATTTTACTTTTTAGTGCAACTATGAGAATAAGAACAGCATTTCTGTTTTAAAAAAATGTTGTTTTTAATTTTATACATCTTTATTCATCATTAAAAACCAGTCAACACTTAGACAATCCCAATATCATAAACAATCAACAATTTCAAACTGTTGTTAAGGCAACTGTTTAACATATATTGAGATATAAAGTTAAATAAAATTTTTACAATATATATAACATATTATGCATAGGTGGAAAAAATAGAAAATTGGGAGAGGTATAGTTAAATTAATAATATCATATGGTTATATTTAATAAGAATAGATATATTGATTTTTAATTAAATTTAAAGTTTATATGTGGATTAAAAATGATATAAAATATCTAATCAATCAACAATAATAATCATTATTATAGTTATCTAAAAATAAGCCAAATGTGCTCACACTGAGCTGTTAATAATATATAAATTATACACACATGTATATTTATGTGTCATACAGAGAGGAAAAATTCGATAATAGTAATATTTAGATGAGCCTGTTTTCAATACTGTGGACCAGATTCATAGCAATTTAGCTAACCCATTACGAGTCTGATACTCACTATACTGAAAGTGGGCTCTACTAAATATTACTATTATTATAAAAGTTTTCTTCTCTGTATGAAACATAGTTATGTATGTGTGTAATTTCTATATTATCAACAGGTAAGTGTGAGCACATTTGGTTGCGTGTACAATTTACATTAAAGATAGAGTTTATTAGGTTATCTGTTTGACATCTTATGATAATATACAAGCAAACAACTTCTTAAGGAAGACTAAATGATATCCAATCAATTCACATGCAACAAACTTTTACAACTTTTGATCCGAAACTATAATAACTAGTCAATCAGCTCTCCATGGACAATCATTTCATGACTTAAAACACCATTTATTAACTGGCTGCAGAGCCATCTTGTGGCATCTTTATAAAATGTACATAACCCTTTTATTCATAAATGCCAAACTTAGCCTCAATTAGATTTGCAGTATGAAATAATCATAGCCTAAACTTTTTAAATATTAAGTATTTAAATGCTATAATAAATTAATACGAGACAGAGTTGAAACTAACAACAAACTGCCACCCTAAATATTAATTGATTCATAATCAATTAAATAATAAACTGATTATGCTAATACTAAATGTCAGTAAATTGCCTTTTAACAAAATCCAAATCACAATCACTAAGTCTACATCTGACAAGTTGCTATCAATTTTGACACCATACTAAAATGGCTTACCCTACATCTATTCCAAGTTGATTATTTCATGGTTACAACATTAACCAACTGATTGCAAACACTGTTATAGCACCCTAACATAATGCCTAAAACAGTTTCTTTAGTCATTTTAGCATGATATCAATGTTGATAAGATTTTGTTACATGTAAATTGATTGGCTGGAGGATTTAAACATTGTTAAGTAATTTGCATGCTGTTAAATGAGATTGTGCAAAAAATTTAAAGCATGTCAATCGACTTATAGTAATGTGCTTCTTGCTAAGAAGATGTAGCACTAGTGTGTTAAGAGCGGGCATTCTGAGACTAAAACCCCGTGGGAATAGTATCAGGCTAGAAAAATAATTGTACAATCTGTAGAATGTGATTGATTGATTAATTTAAAACAACAACAAAAACTTTATTTCATAAAAACAATATGTAGTGTACAGCTTTTTATTTTTGATCTGTTCTTTTTTTTTATGTTGATGATAATATATATAATCAGCATTGATTTCAAAGAACATAAAATTGCTTTTAAAATATAATTTAAATAGTTTTTTTTTTCATTATAAACTTCAAATAAAGAGATAAAATTGTAAATGTTTTAAAAACCTTTCTAAACAATTTCAAAATAAATATTGAAAACGACAAATGAGTTTATTAACTGAAGGGAATTATTATATATATATACTTTAGTTATTATTGAGAATAACATGGTCTTTTACCTTAGTTCTTAAATTATTGCCACATGAATACATTTTTTTTATGGACATGGGCAGCAGTTTTAGGAATATAGTTTACAACCTAACATGGATAT
This sequence comes from Epiperipatus broadwayi, assembly GCA_028023455.1. NCBI lineage: Eukaryota > Metazoa > Onychophora > Udeonychophora > Euonychophora > Peripatidae > Epiperipatus > Epiperipatus broadwayi. Next base: position 423,288 of record JAQFVV010012917.1, read on the forward strand.
TAGTTTTTATTTTAGTAACTTATGTTTAGAATTACATGAATTTTGGCAGTATGCAGTATCTTGTTTACTAAGAGTGGTCACTAAGTTTAGACCAGTAATTCCCAACCTAAATGATCCCGATATCCCCATAACTTCCAGTAAATTATCCAGTACTCCCTATTCATTATAATAAGAAGTAAGCAGTTGGAGAGGGCACCATGCAGTAAACATCATAAGCATGCACAAGAGTCCAGATTCCACTGAAGTGCATCCCAGTGGGGAGAGGGGGCAAAGATCTGGCAGTTTCACTATCTATCTTGAATCTTAACTGGATATTTTAAGTTATTAGATCCCGAAGTAAGGGAAAAAAGTATATGCAATCTCATTATGTCCATGTCTGAAAAGAGACCTGAAATATTGCTGGTGTGGCTGACAAACGGAACCAATATAGAGTAGCCTGCAACTGTTGATCACATAACCATTTTTGGAATATATTCATAAGATACTTATTTTGTCTGCTAATCATCACACCCCTGGACAAGCTGCCTATACCCCCTAGAAGTTTGGGTACCCCAGATTGGAAACTTTTGGTTTAGATAATATAGTATTATAACCAAGCGAATGATAATTGATTGTAAGTTATCTCTTTATTAATATGGTTTATTATTTCACATTCAGAAATAGTTTAGATTTGATATTTAGAGTTGAAATATGCCAAGCAGTTATTCAGTATATAATAATTGGTTTACTAGTGTCTTTCTATGAGCAACTGATTTAGTGACAATACAACCAATGGATAATAATTGTAATTTATCCTCTTATTAACATTGTCTATTATTTCATATTTAGAAATACTGTACTTTAGATTTAATTTTTACAATTAAACTATATTAAGCACTTGACTCTGTATAAAATAATTAGTTTAGTGATAAGAATATCGTTCTGATGAACAATTTATTCAATGGTACTTATGAGCTAACAAAGGATAGCTGAATCTAATATATCACATTATTATTAAGATTTATACTTTAACTTTTGTTTAAAGATGTAGTCCTACACAGTTGAGTAAATGAAAAATATTTGGTTCAGTGGTAAGAGTTTTTCTTGTGAGCAGTTGGGTCAACAGTAGAGTATGTGAACTGTTGGATCAGGATTATAAATAGGTAGGCAGTAGTCTTTTGACTCAGCAATAGACTACATAAATAAATGGATGAATAAATGGGTGATAATCCTTTTTATTGTCAAATAATATCAATTTAATTAGAAAGGACTTAACAACATCTCCAGACTAAGAGTCAAAGTAAACTGACAGATTAATGCATTCAAAAGGAGTACCACCTCTTTTAAATGTCTCTCTAGATCTAATGTAGGGGTCAAAGCACTGGTGTAAAGGGATCAAAGCACTGGTGTAAGAAATCAAAGTATAACAAACTTTTTCAATTTTCTTACTATATAATAAACTCCTCCATTTAAAAGAAGGATCCTTCTTCAAAGTTGGGATCATATGCATCAGTCTGTCAGTTTACATTGACTCTTGGGGCTGTTGTTCTGTGTTAAGTGCTTTCTAATTAAGTTGATTTAAATGGATTTCTCCACACATTTAAGACTTCCATCTAAACATTCATTAAACATATTGTATTACAATATAAGACAGACTTTCAAAGACTGTGTTCAAACCCCTATATTATATTTAGACTCGAGGTATATAAAATATACTTACATTTATTAAAAATTCTGCCTATATCTTGTCCATTCCTCTTCAGTATATTCAAATGGACAGGGTCGTTAATATGAGGGATCTGTATATTCAAATGGACATGGTTGTTAACATGAGGGATCCGAGTGACCTAAGGTCAACATGGGCATGACAATAATATTGGCTTCAACAAGGGATTTAAGATTCCATCATCAGATTTTCAATGGTATAAATAGCTGAAGAGTTGGAGAGTGGAGAAGATTGAAGGCTGTCCATTAAAGTTTGAAAATTTGCTATCTTAATATAAACTGAGCAGTGATTGTGTATATGTGTTGGACATGGTGATCTGGACAGACTGATGAGTGCTGGTTCAGCATGAAATATGTATATTGGAGATCATTTATCTTTTTTATATGTGTCTGGTCATGTGTATCAGTTGTATGAGATAGAATGCATGCTCAAAGAGAGCTTGAAGATCTGTGTTCAAATTCCCTATTTACATCTAGGCTCCAGATATATAAAATGCATTTAAATATATATATATATAAAATTCAGCAACTGGTATGATTCAACAAATAGCTGATTTCCACCAGACCGAAAGCTAATCTTTCACCAATAAAATAATATTTTGCTCATGAGCAGTTGACCCCAGAAGCAGAGCATCTTACTGTTGATATGCTGATTTAGTATAAAGTATCATCCTGTTTGGTCAACCTGATCAATGGTTAAAAATACTGTGAAAGTCAGAATTGATCTTGGTAATAGACCATCTTGCTGGTGAAATGCTTGTTCAGTATTGTTAAGCAATTAGTTCATGGGTAGAATATCTTGGGTATGAATAGTTATATCATGCTGGTGATTAATTAGCTCAGATATATACTGGATATCTACCTTATAAGCAATTGAACCACCATGAAGTAACTTTCTGGTAATCAAGTGAATCAATTTGTCTCAGTGATAGAATATCTTACTAGTAGGCAACTGGCTTGAGAGTAGAGTATCTTGCTCATGAGCAGTAGCTTGCTTATAGGATTTAATTTAGCGTAAAAGTATTTTGATAATGCATAGTTGGTTCAGTGGTCAAGCAGTTTACTGGTGAGAATTTAGTTCAATTGTCGAATATCTGTTACCATGAATTATTGATGCAGTGACTTGTACTAAAATATCTTGCTTCTAATTAAAAAAATTAAAGATCTCAGCCTGTTCATCAGATAAGAAAAATATTGTTCCAATAACCTATCTGTAGTTAGAGTCTCCTTAGGTTAATGGATTCCCAAGTCCTAATATTTCCTTCTCCAAAGTGTAGAATATAATATATATATAAATGACAGTAGACAAAATATCGTCAATGATAACTATGCAAAATAAGAAAGACATTACATTAGATATCCTTTGACATTTCACCTTCAAGTCATCATCATCATAAATTATTTCTGTGAAACAGATTTGCCCATAATAAAATATTTTGCACATAGCTACAACTAAAAATAAATGATTACTATTGGAATATGTCAAACGCAAACTGTTGTAATATTTTATTGCATCCCAATCAAAGAAACGTCATTGGAGGGAACAATTTCCATCATAAATTAATCAAGAAAGTGTACAGTTTCTGGTGGGCTGCAAATGAATTGCACTCAAAAACCTGCATTAGTTAAGGATGGAGGAAGTAATGGATAAATTAATGACAGCAGTTACCAGTTAAGGATGGAGGAAGTAATGGATAAATTAATGACGGCAGTTACCAGTTAAGGATGGAGGAAGTAATGGATAAATTAATGACGGCAGTTACCAAATAATTGAACGAATATGTAAAAAAAATCCTAACGTCCATGTTACCCTAAGTGGTTTAAGGCAGTGATAAAGTGTCAGATTCAGGATTGTGGTGTTTTGGATCGATTTGAGTGATGGAACTTGCAGCACTCGATCTTCTTATAAACTCTTGAGAATTAAAGCTATTTGATTATTTATTATATTTTATTTTAATCTACTTTACCTGCTTGGTTTAGTGCAGTGATAATCTGACTAGAGTAAAGGGTTCTCAGATCAGATCAAGTTCTGGCATTTCCAGTATGCAAATTTCTTACAAACTCCCAAGTAATAAAACAAGTTGATTATTTTATTGATTGTGAGTCCTATGGCGCTATACTAATCTGAGGGTAGCGGATGAGAAGGTAATAGGTAGGGATTCTAATGCACAATCTTCTAGTATCTATTGGTTACAAAAGCTTACACTAGATGGCACTATTGTGTGAAAAAATCTACCATTTTTAGCAACTTGTGCAA